>CM038682.1:466250546-466719008 GCA_021605205.1 Aegilops longissima
AGGGACCCATCGGACGGGCCACCGTATTTCGCGAAAAAACATTTCCCCTGACTGTTGGGACCCACCAGCTACATCTTTGCACGCAAGGAAGTGCGTCCGGGCAAAAAAAATGATTCGCCCCCCTGATTGCTGGGACCCACCAGCTACATCTTTGTAGGCAAGGAAGTGCCTGACAGTCGGGACCCACCTGGTCGAAGCATACGCAGCGTTGTCATTCTGGTCGTGAACGTGTATGTACATACTTGTCGATGTAGAGGCGTGCACGTGTCGTAGTAGAGGCACGCACGTAGCATGTACACGTACGTACAACGGCCAGTGTGCAAGAAAGAAAATACGGCCACGTACATACATATGGGCAGGGTCTCGAACGCCTACTTGCGCATGCGTACGACCAGGGCTCGTGTACATGGCTGGGTGGAACGGAGAAACAGCGTCGTCGTCGTGTTCATGGGGAGCCAACCAGCTGGGTCGGAACGGAATGCGTCGTCGTGTTCATCGGGAGGGCTTGGATGGAACAGCCAATGGAAACGAGGCCTGGCGTACCGCAGAACAAAGGAAACGGCCTTGTGTTCGACCGGCCATGTTCGAAACGGGATCATGTTCATCGGGAGGGGTCTAGCCTACCGCAAAACGGAGGAAACGGGCCTCCTATGGTCAAAATGGGGGTCCTTTTGATCAGGAGGGGTGTGGCGTACCGAAAAACAGAGGAAACAGACTTGTGTTGGAGCGCTACGGTCGAAACGGGGGTCATGTTCATCGGGAGGGGTGTGGCGTACCGCAAAACGGGACTCCACGGGATACTGTTCATCTCCACCGTCGACCCCCTCCAGCCTCCACGGGCTAATATTCATCCACCGTCGACCTCCTCCAGCCTCCACCTGCGACTGTTCATCCACGGGCTCCTGTTCATCCAGCCTCCACCGCGCGCTACTCCACCGGCTACTGTTCAACCAGCCCTCTCCACCGGCTCCTGTTCAACCACCCCTCCACGTGCTACTGTTCATCCAGCCCTCCACCGTCTACTGTTCATCCTGCCCTCCACAGGGTGGTCCTGTTCATCCTGCCCTCCATGGGGTCCTGTTCATCCTGCCCCAACCGGCTCGAACGATCGAGGTCCTGTTCATCCAGCCCCAACCGGCTCGAACGATCGAGGTCCTGTTCATCCACCCCCACCGGGAACTGTTCATCCAAACCCCCCAGCAACGCTCACTATTCATCCAGAGGCAACACCACGGGGTCCTGTTCATCCACCCCCACCAGGAACTGTTCATCAAACCCCCCCAACACTCTTTGTTCATCCGAAGCAAAATTGATCGGCTTCAGTTAGCAGCAGTAGCGAAGAATCGCTCGATCGGGTTCAGTTATCAGTCATCGATCGATCGCTCGGGTTCAGTAACGCGTAGCCTGCGGTGCAATCGCTCGGGTTCAGTTAGAGCCCAACGCCTGGCTCGGGTTCAGTTAGAGCCCAACGCCTCGCACAC
Organism: Aegilops longissima; assembly: GCA_021605205.1. Taxonomy (NCBI): domain Eukaryota; kingdom Viridiplantae; phylum Streptophyta; class Magnoliopsida; order Poales; family Poaceae; genus Aegilops; species Aegilops longissima. Next base: position 466,252,028 of record CM038682.1, read on the forward strand.
AGACGCGTACGTACGAGAGAAACGCGCATTGCTCGGCCCCCGACCACCCACCGTAACCGGGTACTCCCCGATATTTTCCGCGCCCTCGCTTCTACCACGGCTTTTTCCGTCATGGACGGCCCAAAGAATGTCATGCAGCTGTGTATCCGGCCCGCCCAGGACGAAAAGCCCATTTTCTGTCATGATTTTTTGTCATAGAAGTAGGACCCCACCACATCTATGATGATACCGGGTTTTTTCACAATTATCGTCATAGAAGTGTCATAAGTATGACAGAAAAGATTTTCGTTCGGCCCAAAATGTCACGGATGTGTCTTTTTTTTGTAGTGCTGGCCGCCATGCCTTACTCGGCCAGCGTAGCGCTGGTAGCCGTCCGGGAGGAGAGCCAGGCCAAGGGCCTGCCGCACGACGCCGCGCGCTTGGTCGAGATGATGCAGCCCCAAGACGGCGTCCCTGAAGCCTCAGCGGCGCCAACAGATATCCAGGCTCCACAAGACGGCACTCCTGAGGCCACAGTTGCCCCAACAGACGACCAAGCTCCTGAGTCCCCCAGCCTCAGGAGGAGCCCCAGCCTCAGGAGGTCTCAGACTCCGTCAACACTGCCTTGGGAGGAGCTCCCCCAACACCGACCTCGGGAGCCCCTGCCTGCGGCCCGACCTCAGGAGCACGCCTACTCCTCATGCTCGAGCCTCGGGAGAGGTGCTGGACCAAAGAATTCAAGGCGTACCTGCTTCAGGGAACCCTGCCGGAGAAGGAGGAAGACGCAGAGTGCATGGCTCAGCAGACCACAGCCTACTGCATTCAGGACGGTGAGCTCTACCAAAAACGACCAAATGATGTTTCCTTGCGATGCATCTCCAGGGAACAGGGTGCGAGCTGTTAGCCGACATACACGGCGTAGACTGCGGGCATCACTCGTCATCGCGCACCTTGGTGGGCAAGGCATTCCGCAGCGGATTCTACTGGCCCACGGAGCTCAACGACGCGACCGAGCTGGTGAGATCCTGTGAATCCTTCCAGTTCACACCAAGCAAATCCACCAGCTTGCTCAGGGCCTCCATACCATGCCGCTCTCGTGGCCGTTTGCGGTCTGGGGGCTGGACATCTTGGGTCCGTTCCCTCGAGCGCCCGGGGCTACCGCTACCTCTATGTCGCCATCGACAAGATCACCAAATGGGCGGAGGTGGAAGCAGTCTGCACCATCCCAGCCGGCTTGGCATTCAAGTACATCAAGGGCCCTGTGAGCTGGTTCAGAGTCCCTAATCGCATCATCAGCGACAATGGCTCACAGTTCTCTAGCAATCTCTTCAAAACATATTGTGCTAACCTTGGCACGCTGATATGCTACGCCTCAGTGGCACACCCCAGGAGCAACGGCCAAGCCAAGCGCACAAACGCAGAGGTCCTAAGGGGCCTCAAGGCAAGGACTTTCAAGAACAAGCTCGAGGCCTATGGCAGGGGCTGGTTGGACGAGCTCCAGCCCGTGCTGTGGTCCATCAGCACCACCGCGACCAAGCCGACCAGTGAAACTCCATTCTTCCTCATCTACGGAGCTGAAGAGGTTCTCCCATACGAGGTCAGGCATCGCTCGGCGCGGGTCTTGGCGTTTGACGAGGCACGCCAGGACACCACGCGGGGGATGGACCTCGTGCTGTGGGAGGAACGCTGCCATCAAGCCTCGCTCCGGGCGGCAAGGTACCAGCAGGCACTGCGGCGATACCACTACCGCAGCGTCCACCCCAGGGCGCTCGAGGTGGGTGATCTCGTCCTGAGGCGGGTGCTCTCCAGGGAGGGGCTGCATAAGCTCTCTCCCATGTGGGAAGGCCCGTTTAGGATTTCCCGTGTCTCCAGGCCTGGCGTCGCACGCCTGGAGACGCAGGACGGGATCCGATCCAAAACGTCTGGAACATCCAGCACCTCTAGAAGTTCTACCAATGAAGCAAGGCTCAGTGCCTGTGAAGGTCTCCGCTTGTGACACTCTCACGTAATAATGAGTGTGGCTGTACACGCCCTAGAGTCTCCAGAGAGCCACCCTCGGGCCTCGTGGGCTCCCTCCCACGTCCTAGTGGCAGCACTTAGCTCAGCGCTGGTGAGAAGACTAGACTAGGTGCCGGACGGGCTGTTCATTTGCTTGCTTTCTGTAGTTGGTTTGCAATCGTTTAATGGAATTTGGAGTTATAGCTTTTCTCGATCGCCTAGTTGGGTTTTTCCTCCTCTTACTTGCTCGCCTCTTTGTCTTGGTTAGGGAAACCGGCAGTTGCCCGTTGCTCTTCCTCGCGCGCCTCGCGCAGGGGCTAGGCAGGTGTGCGTGTGCGCGTTGGACTCGCCCACGCTGCGAACACACCTCTCCAAAGACCTGTCACCCCGAAGCTTCGGCTTCCTTGATCCTTTGTGAGGCGCCTCGAATAAGCTCGTGATTTACGCACCCTCTTCAAGTCCATGCCCCATGGGTACTGCGACGCGGTGCACTGAGACACGATTAGCCCATGCCTGAGGGCTCGCGCAAGGAGGAACAAGGCACCTGATAGATTTTCTAACAAATCCTGCAGCTTTGTGATGCCTCCCGAGGCCAGCGGCTCCTGAGTTGGCAGCAAGGAGGCCTCACCAGATGCCAAAAAGCGCGCCCTCGCGAGGCAGGAAACTACCCCGAGTGTATCAAGCTAAGTTATCCCTCCGTACCTACGCGGAGCACGAACATCACAACATAACACAAGAATAATAAACATAACATAGTGGCATAAGTACCATGGTTCAATACATGCCCCAGCAGGGCCTTCTACTTTTTTTTTCAAAATGCAAGAGAGAGGAAAGGTTAAACAGAAGCAGCCCACGCGATCGTAGCAGCTCCCGAGTCCTGGCCCCGGAGGCCCTTCGGGCTCAGCCTGAGCCCTCCTCCCGCTTCACCGAGTCGTGGTGACGAGAAGATCCACCACCCCCCTCGAAGCGAGCCCGGCAGCGTGGCGGCTAGTCGTAACCGTCACTCCTGGAGCTCTCGCCAGTGGAAAAGCCACCGCTGCTGAACGAGCCGCGGCCGTCGCCAAGGGCAAGCTCACCCTCAGCGTCACCACGGTTGTCGTCAAGGCCAAGCTCATTATCTCCACCGTCGTCTTCCGGGCAACACCCTGCACGGCGGCCATCTTCCCCAAAGACCCTCACGTAGAGGGTCGCGAGACCATCATACTTGAAGTGGAGGGTGCACCTCCCGCTCAGGCCACTCACGTAGGCAAACGTCTGCCAGCTGCGGGACAAGGCCACATTGCTCGTGGCGGAGACCTCGACCGTGGCCCACGAGGCCTTACTGCAACAACCATCAGCCTGCAGCCAGAGGCCGTCAAGACCCACGATCGGCAGCTCGCCAGCAAAGAAGCACGTAAGCTGGAGCCAGGTGCCGGCCGGCCTCTTCGACCACACGACGAACTTAGGGAGCACCACCACCGAGTGGAAGCGTGGCCGAGGAGGCCGGGCAACCATGGCGCGCCTCCCTTCGTCGCAGGGGCTGCCTTGCCCTTGGCGGCTCCCACCATGAGAAGAAGCACCGCCATGGCTGCCCAGGGCGACGCCGGCCCCCCGAAGGAGTGCACCCACGCCCCCCGAGGAGCCACAACAGGGGTCGCGGTGTGCTTACGGGGGCGGCCCCGCCCTCTCTTGGGCTGCGGCGAGCCAGGTCCCTCCTTGTGAGCCTTTCCCTTCTCGACAACGAAGAACCTTCTTGTCGGTGCCATGAGAACTGCAGCAAGATGGCAAGGCAAAGGGGAAGAAGAGGGAGCGGGCGATGAGAAGAAGGAGATGAGCAAGGGGGGCTTCACCCCACCCCTCATTTATAGTCGGAAGGAGGCCAACCGCCAGCCTCCACGACCGCACGCAATGATGGTTTTCTCTACATGCAGCAGGGTCTCGTCAAGTCGAACGGTTGCTGAGGGAGTGAGTGGGGAAGCAGAGACGCCCACGTCCCATCAATCACCATGCATCGATCGAGGCCGCAGGCGGTTGGGGCCCGCGGAGCTCCGCACTTGCCCTTTGTCTTCGCCTAGAAGCCAGGTTTGAGCGCATCTTGGGCCCGGGGGCTACTGTCGGTGTCCTGGGAATGGGGGTACCCAGACTTGCCTGCCTGCGTCCCACGACAAGGCTCCATCGATGGCCTGGTACGGCCCAGCTTCAGCAACAACAACTCAAGACCCTCGCGAGGGGCCAGGCCTCGCGAGGCGATGACACCAAGACCTCCACGAGGGGAGACCTCCCTAGGGTGGCTCCTGAGAAGCAGAGATATCAATGCAGGCTGCACCTCGCGAGGTTCACATGACGTGATCCGTGATGACCAAGGCTAGGCGGGCGCCAGCGGGCGTAGTGTACCAGTTTCCTCTTTGGTGCTAAGGAGGCAAGTGCAGACGCGGGGTCCCGAGGAATCAAGGAAAGGTTTCTGTATTGGTGCAACAAGACCAAGACCACCAGGACGACAGGACGGAGGTCATTGCGGAGCCTACCATAGCGTCACCACAACAAGATTTTGCAGGCGAAGACCACTTTTGTCAGGATAGCTTGTACTAGTTGTCTCCCTTCGAATTTGGCCGTTGTGGGATTCCTTCCCGCCTACATTTGGGAAGAGGACCAAGGCCACTATAAATAGGACTTAGCCACCATCATAGAGGAGGACGAATCATTTAGATCATTCTCTCATCCACCAGCTCATCGAGCCCAAGAACACCTCACCTCCTAAGGCTGTTTGTCTACTGTACTAGTTCTACCACAGCCCTTCGAGGCAATCCACCACAAAGCTGGAGTAGGGTATTACACCGCAAGGTGGCCCAAACCAGGATAAATTGTTGTTTCTCTTATTCATTGGGTTCGATTAGCTAGGCCGTGGATCCAGGGAGCGGGCAGCCTGGGGAGGATGAGTTCTTCGCACGCACCCCAAAGTTAGAACCTCTCAAGGGTCTGCGGAACCCTGAATCTGACATACTTTGTTGCAGATATTAAGTCTTTCAGTTGTGGTTGAATTGACAACTCAGCTGCTAATACTCAAGAATATTCTTTGGCTCCCCTTGTTTCGAATCAATAAATTTGGCTTGAATACTCTACCCTCGAAAACTGTTGCGATCCCCTATACTTGTGGGTTATCAGGACACACCCATAGGATTTTATAAGCGGTTCTATGTGCCCACAATGCATCATCAAGTTTCTTAGACCAATTCTTTATTTGATCGATTGACGGTCTTTTTTAAAATTAACTTTATTTCTCTATTGCTCAACTCAACTTGACCACTAGACTTAGGATGATAAGGTGATGCAATTCTATTGTTGACATCATATTTAGCAAGGAGTTTTTGGAATGCACCATGAATAAAATGTGAACACCATCAATCATTAAATATCTAGGGACTCCAAACCTCGGGAAAATGTATTATTTAAGCATTTTAATAGATGTGTTGTGATCAGCACTACTAGTTGGAATAGCTTCTACCCACTTAGTAACATAATCAACGACAACTAGAATATGAGTATACCCATTAGAGGAAGGAAATGGTCCCATATAATCAAATCCCCAAACATCAAATGGTTCAATAACAAGTGAATAATTCATAGAAATTTCCCGACGTCTACTAATATTACCAATTCTTTGACATTCATCACATGATAAGACAAACTTATGTGCATCCTTGAAGAGAGTGGGCCAATAAAAACCAGATTCTAATACCTTATGCCCAGTTCTGTCTCCAGCATGGTGTCCTCCGCATGCGTCAGAATGACATTTCTGTAGGATTTGTTCCTGTTCATGCTTAGGTACACAACGTCTAATAATACCATCTACTCCTTCTTTATAAAGATGTTGGTCATCCCAGAAGTAGTGTCTGAAAGCAAAGAATAACTTTTTCTTTTGTTGGTATGTAAAACTAGGTGCTATATATTTAGCAACAATGTAATTAGCATAGTCTGCATATCATAGATTATTACGAGAAGCATTTATAATAGCTAATTGTTCATCAAGGAACTATCATCAACAGGTAGTGGTCATCAAGAATGTTCTCTAACCTAGAAAAGTTATCAACTATAGGATTCTCAGCTCCCTTCCTATCAGTAATATGCAAATCAAATTCTTGAGCAACAGAACCCACCTAATGAGTCTAGGTTTAGCATCTTTCTTTCCCATAAGGTATTTAATAGCGGCAGCATGATCTGAGTGAACAAATCCTTTAGAATCAATAATGTAAGATCTGAATTTATCACATGCAAACACAACTGCTAAAAAAATTTCTTTCTCAGTAGTAGCATAATTTCTTTAGGCACTATCTAGAGTTTTACTAGCATTCGATAACATTTAATTTCTTATCAACTCTTCGTCCTAGAACAACACCAACATCATAATCACTAGCATCACACATAATTTCAAAAGGCAAGTTCCAATCAGGTGGTTGTACAATAGGCATAGAAGTTAAGGCTTTCTTAAGTGTTTGAAAGGCTTCTACACAATCATCATCAAAAACAAATGGAACATCTTTTTGCAAGAGATTAGTAAGAGGCCTAGAAATTTTAGAGAAGTCTTTAATCCATCATGACCAAGGAAACTTCTTATACCTTTAATACATTTAGTACATGGCATTTTCTCAATTGCATCAACTTTAGCTTTATCTACTTCAATACCTCGCTCAGAAATTTTATGCCCCAAGACAATGCCTTCATTCACCATAAAGTGACACTTCCCCCAATTCAAACAAGATTAGTTTGTCCACATCTCTGCAAAATTCGATCAAGGTTGCTTAAGAAATCATCAAAACAAGTTTGTAAACGGAAAAATCATCCATGAAAATCTCAACAATCTTTTCATAAAAGTTAGAGAATATAGCAGTCATACATCTTTGAAAGGTAGCATGTGTATTACATAAACCAAAAGGCATACATCTATAAGCATAAGTTCCAAAAGGACAAGTGAAAGTAGCTTTCTCTTGATCGGCTTGTGATACAGGTATTTGAGGGAAACCAGAATATCCATCAAGGAAGCAAAAGTGTGTGTGCTTGGACAATCTTTCTAACATTTGATCAGTAAAAGGCAAGCAGTAATGATCTTTTCTAGTAGCTTTGTTTAATTTTCTAAGATCAATTACCATCCTATAACCAATTACAATTCTTTGTGGGATAAGCTCATTTTTATCGTTAGGAACAACGATAATGCCTCCTTTCTTAGGGACACAATGAACATGACCTAACCATCTACTATTAGCTATGGGATAGATTATACTTTCTTCCAGAAGCTTTAATATTTCAGCTCTTAACACCCCCTTCATCTTAGGATTTAATCATCGTTGATGATCGACAGCCGGTTTAGCATCAGGCTCCATATTAATCTTGTGCTAACATAGAGTGGGACTAATGCCCTTAAGATCATCAAGAGTATATCCAATAGCAGCACGATGCTTCCTTAGAGTTTTTAATAATATATTTTCTTCACGCTCTGAAAGATTAGCACTAATAATTACAATATATATCTTCTTTTCATCAAAATAAGCATATTTCAATGTATCAGGCAATTGTTTTAATTCAAACACAGGATCACCTTTAGGTGGAGGAGGACCTCCAAGAGTTTCAACATGAAAATTATGTTTCAAGATGGGTGGTTGATCAAATAACATCTTATCTATTTCATTTCTTTCATTTGTATGCATATTATTTTCGTGGTCTAGCAAATATTGTTCTAATGGATCAGTAGGAGGTACGACAATAGAAGCAAGACCAATAATCTCATCCTTAATAGGTAATTCTTTATCATGAGGTTGTCTACAGAACATAGAGAAAATAAATTCATGAGATAGATCACCAAACTTAACACTAACAGTTTCTTTAGAGCAAGCAATCTTAGCATTAGCGGTGTTCAAGAAAGGTCTACAAAATATAACGGGACAAAAATCATCTTGTGGAGAACCAATAACAAGGAAATCAGTAGGGTATTTTATTTTTCCACACAAGACTTCAACATCTCTAATGATCCCAAGCGGTGAAATAGTATCTCTATTCGCAAGATTAATAGTAACATTGATATCTTCTATTTCAGCATGAGCAATATCATTTATAATTTCTTGATATAAGGTAAACGGAATAGAACTCACATTAGCACCTAAATCACATAAGCCATGATAACAATGATCTCCTACCTTAACTGAGACAACAGGCATGCCAACAACATGTTTATTCTTATCTTTGGTATCGGGTTTAGCTATTCTAGCGGCTTCACCACAAAAGTAAATAACATGCCCATCAATATTATTGACCAAGATATCTTTAACCATACCAACATTAGGTTCAAATATAATTTGTTCAGAGGGTATAGGTGCTCTAATATTACTTTTGTTAACCACATTTGAAACTTTAGCATGTTCCTTTATCCTAACAGGGAAAGGTGGTTTCTCAATATAAGCAGTAGGAACAACTGGATCAACATTGTAAATGATAGTTTCATCTTTAACTATAATTGGTTCCTTAATCTTTTGTTTAACCGGGGGATGATATTTAAACCACTTCTCCTTAGGGAGATCAACATGAGCAGCAAATGATTCACAAAAGGAAGCTACCATCTCAGAGTCAAGTCCATATTTAGTGCCAAACTTATGAAAAGCATCGGTATCCATAAAAGATTTAACACAATCAAACTTAAGCATTATACTTGACTCCTTACCTTTGTCGAGTTCCCAATCTTCAGAGTTGCGTTTAATTCTTTCCAAAAGATTCCATTTGAGTTCAATAGTTTTCTTCATTAAGGGACTAGTTGAAGAAGAATCGAGCATGGTTCGATCATCATGAGAAAGCCGAGCATAAACTTTTTGTAAGATAATTAATTTTGAGAGCTCATGATCGGGGCATGTGTAAATCATGTTCTTAAGCCTCCCCCAAGCTTGAGTGATACTTTGTCCTTCACGATGCCAATATATATATATATATATATATATATATATATATATATATATATATATATATATATATATATATATATATATATATATATATATAATTCCGATCATGGTGAACCAAATGCATAGGATAAAACTTTTGATGAAATTCTAATCTCAATTAGTTCCAATCCCAAGCTCCAATATCATCACATAGCCTATACCATGTCAATGATTTTCCCTTCAAAGATAAAGGGAAAACCTTCCTCTTAACTTCATCTACGGGTAAACCTGCAAGCTTAAATGATCCACAATCTTCATCCACATAAATTAGGTGCATATCAGGATGTATTGTTCCATCTCTAGCATGAGGATTAGCTAGCAGTTTCTCTATCATACCCGAAGAAATATCATAAAAAATAATTTTAGTATGTGCAGTAGCTTGAGGAGCAACTCTTCCTGCTTCCGATTGAGGTGAAGATACCTTGAACAAACCCCTGAAAGGATTGTTTTCCATGGTAACAAGTGACAGTAATTTTCAGCATGTAATATAATTCTTTCCTTGCCAAATTCCACTCACCAAAGGCACTTCACTCACCGGCAACGATGCCAAAAAATAGCATTGATGACCCACAATTATAGGGGATCAATCATAGTCCTTTCAATAAGTAAGACTGTCGAACCCAACGAGGAGCAGAAGGAAATGACAAGCGATTTTCAGCAAGGTAGTTTGTGCATGCACTGAAATTGTCGGTAACAGATAGTTTGGTAGCAAGGCAATTTCTAACGAGTGAATAATAGTAACAAATAACAAAGGTGCAGCAATTTAGCTGAATCCTTTTTGTAGCAAAAGACAGGCTGGAAAGGTCTCTTATAATAAGCAAAGCATACTTGAGGACACACGGAAATTTCATCTAGTCACTTTCATCATGTTTCTTTGATTCGCGTTCATTAGTTTGATAATTTGATATGTGGGTGGACCTGTGCTTGGGTGTTGTTCTTACTTGAACAAGCCTCCCACTTATGATTACCCCCTCTCACAAGCATCTGCAACTACGAAAGAAGAATTAAGATAAATCTAACCATAGAATGAAACATATGGATTCAAATCAGCCCCTTGCGAAAATGCGAATAAACTAGGGTTTAAGCTTCTGTCACTCTAGCAACCCATCATCTAATAACTAATCCACAATGCTTTCCCTTAGGCCCAAAGATGGTGAAGTGTAATGTAGTCACCTTTCACATAACACCACTAAGGGCAACAACAACATACATATCATCAAAATATCGAACGAATACCAAATTCACATGATTACTTATGACAAGACTTCTCCCATGTCCCCAAGAACAAACATAACTACTCACAAAACATATTCATGCTAAATATCAGAGGGGTGTTGAATAGAATAATGGATCTGAACATATGATCTTCCACCAAATAAACTAACAAATATCAAGTACAAGATGTAATCAACACTACTAGCAACTCATAGGTACCAATCTGAGGTTTTGAGACAAAGATTGAATAGAAGAGATGAACTAGGGTTTGAGATGAGATGGTGCTGGTGAAGATGTTGATGAAGATTGGTCCTCCCACGATGAGAGGATCGTTGGTGATGATGATGGCTTTGATTTCCCCCTCCGAGAGGGAAGTTTCCCCTACGGAATCGCTCCACTAGAGAGCAAAAGTGCTCCTGCCTGGGTTCCGCCTCGAGAAGGCGGTGCTTTGCCCTGAACTTTCCTTCTAATTTTTTAGGGATAATGGCATCATATAGGAGAAGGTGGGCCCCGGAGGCCTGCCAGGGCCACCACAAGCTCAGGGGGCGCGCCCAAGGGGGTGAGACGCGCCCCCCAGGCTTGTGGCTGCCTGGTGCGTCCCCTGGGGTATTTCTTTCTCCAATAATTTTAATATATTCCAAAGTAATTCTCCATCAATTATATCTCATTTGGAGATGTTCAGAAAAAGGCTCTGATATATCCCTTCCCGGTCCAGAATTTCAGCTGCCGGCAATCTCCCTCTTTATGTGAAACTTGCAAAATAAGAGAGAAAAGGCATAATAATTGTATCATAAAGTGAAATAATAGTCCATAATGAAATAAATATCAACATAAAAAACATGATGCAAAATGGACGTATCAGACCCACATATCAAATTATCAAAGTAGCGAACGCGAATCAAATAAACATGGAGACCGTGAATAGACGACGATTCCCATGTGTCCTCGAGAGCACTTTGTTTTATATAAGAGAACTTTCCGGCTTGTACTTTGCCCTAAAAAGGATTGGGCCACCTTGCTGTACCTTTGCTACTATTATTACTCGTAACGAATTATCTTGCTGCAAAACTATCTACCATTATTACTTTCAGCACTTGTAGAGAATACCTTGCTGAAATCCGCTTATCATTTCACTCCTCGTTGGGTTCGGCACTCTTACTTATCAAAAGGACTATGATTGATCCACTATACTTGTGGGTCATCAAGACACTGGTGCCGTTGCCGAGGAGTGAAGCACCTTTGGTAAGTGGAATTTGGGTCATCAAGACACTGGTGCTGAAATTTTCTGTCACTTGTCACTATGGAAAATAATACTTTGAGGTGTTTGTTCGGGTTATCTTCACCTCGATCGGAAGCAATAAGAATTGCCCCTCAACCTACTGAAAATATTTATTATGAAATTCTATTGGGTATGTTAGAGAAACTGCTAGCTAATCCTTATGCAGGAGATGGATCAATACATCTTGATATGCACTTAATCTATGTGGAAGAAATTTGTGGATTGTTTAAGCTTGCAGGTTTATCTGAGGATGGAGTTAAGAATAAGGTATTTCCTTTATCTTTGGAGGGAAAGGCATTGACATGGTACATGCTATTGGATGATATTGGAACAGATTAAAATCGGAATTTCACTAGAAGTTCTATCCTATGCATTTGGTTCATCGTGATCGGAGTTGTATATATAATTTTAGGCCTCGTGAAGGAGTAAGTATCGCTCAAGCTCGGGGGAGGCTTAAGTCCATGATGCACACATGCCACAATCATGAGCTCTCAAGAGGAATTATTATTCAAAACTTTTATCCTTGGCTTTCTCATAATGATCGATCCATGCTCGATACTTCTTCTGCTGGTTCCTTTATGAAAAAAACTATTGAATTCAAATGGGGTCTTCTGGAAAGAATTAAACTTAACTTCGAAGATTGGGAATTCAACAAAGGTAAAGAGTCAGGTATAAAACTTGAGTTTGATTGTGTCAAAACTTTTATGGAAACTGATGCTTTTAATAAGTTTAGTCCTAAATATGGACTTGACTCTTAGATAGTAGCCTCCTTTTGTGAATCATTTGCTACTCATGTTGATATCCCTAAGCATCCAACTATTGAAGATATGTTAGAGGACCTGTTATAGCTAAAGATGAAACCGTTATCGATAATGTTGATCCAGTTGTGCCAACTGCTTATATTGAGAAACCCCTTTCCCTGTTAGGATTAAGGAACATGCTAAAGCTACAACTATGGTTAATAAAAGCAATGTTAGAACACCTAAACGCTCTGAAAAAATTGGAGTGTAACCTAATATTGTTGTGGTTAAAGATCTCTTGGTTCGTAATATTGATGGGAATGTTGTTTACTTCTGTGATGAAACTGCTAGAATTTTTTTGACTGAACACTGTGAGATAAAAGCCCCGTATTCGTTTACTAAAACCAAAGGGAGAAAAAAGACCTTACAAACAAAAATGAAAGCTAAGCTATCTAAGCTATTAACAATATGTACAGAGATACATTACCTAATTACAACTGGATTATATACAAACAATGTCAAGGCAGGGCATTAAACCAAAGAAATAGCAATGGCTTCACAGCTGGTCTCACTCTATGAGAGTGCAAAGAAACGTCATGGATGAATTTAGCCTTCCAGGCTCCAAAAGTGGGCCTCTTATATCTGAAGATTTTATCATTTCTGGTGATCAAGATATTCCATGCCGCCAGGAAAACAACCTCAAAGAAGAAAGGCTTTTGAAACCCTCTTTTGGTAGTTAGAATACATTCCTTTGGAGATAGACCATCGTACCACTGGATTTGTAGATAGTTCCAGACTCTAATATTGAAGCTACATTTGAAGAATAGATGATCTCTGTCCTCCAAAAACTGGGCAGAGCACATAAGGCAGAGGTTGTCATCTTCTTCAGTTCTCCAATGCCTTCTCAAGAGCATCTCTCTTGTGTTGAGCCTATCATTCAACATCAGCCAAGCAAAGATCTTAATCTTCGTTGTACATTTACTTTGCCAAATCCATTTGTAGGGGTCATCATTGGGCAGATGAGCATGCAACAAAGTAGATTAACTTTTAGCAATGAAATTTCCTTTTCCAGGAGTCCATAACCAGCCATCAGGGGCTTTAGGGTCTCTTTCAAAGCTTGGATATTATTCCATAGTGTTTGTAGCTCTTCCATTGCTTTTGGAGATAGGGGCAGCTAAAAATAATCTGGAATGTTTTGCTCATCAGTAAAATCTTTTACCGATTTTTTCATCTAAGACAAAAGAGAACAGCCTTGGGTATCTCTCTTTAATTGGAGTGGAAGAGCCATATAAGACCGAAGAATCATGCCAAAATATAACACTATCACCTGCATTGACTGTGATAATAGAGTGGTTTCTATAAATCTCATTCAATTGTATAATATCCTCCCACCATGTGGACCCATATAGGATGGTTGCATGAGGGACCACTCCATTATAATAAGTGTCCTAGATCAAAGATACCCATGGAATATTAGCCCTATTGTAAAATTTGTGGAGATGTTTAGTAAATAAGGCTTTGTTCTGAATAGCAAGATTTATGATTCCCATTCCTCCTTTGTCCTTGGGTCTACAGACCATAGGCCAACCTGCTCAGGACTATTTAGGTGTATCAGAGTTTCCCCTTCAAAGGCGTTGCCTCATAATTCTTTCTAATTGCTTTATAATCCTAGCAGGCACACAGAGGCTGCATAGAAAGTAAATTGGCATGGAAGAAAGGATAGGTTGTAGCAACTATAATCTGTCTCCCTGAGATAACATGGCAGAGCTTGCAGATAGTCTCCTCTTCGCTGTATCAACCATAGGAACTAGGTCCTGAATCCATGGCTTTGTTGTAGCGACCCGACCTCAAACGGTCAAGCCTCTGTATATCTATGCCATCTCTAGACCAGTATGCTGGAACACACAATACATCAATGTATATATCAAAGTGTCACTGGTACAACGAGGTGCTATACAAAATATTTTTAACCCCTTTCCGCGACGGCATTTTAAACCGTCGCCTAGTGAGTGTGGGCGATAGGGGGGTCCTTCCCACACGACCCAGAAACAGTCGGGGATAGGCTCTCCTAGCACACACGCTCGGCAAAATGAGGTCGTATGTGACGAGCGAGCGATCAAATATGATTACACACGCCCAATTGGTCCCGGTTGTAAGTACATCCCACATAATCAGGCCCTGATACGTCTCCAACGTATCTATAATTTTTATTGTTCCATGCTATTATATTATCTGTTTTGGATGTTTAATGGGCTTTATTATGCAGATTAATATTATTTTTGGGACTAGCCTATTAACCGGAGGCCCAGTGCAAATTGTTGTTTTTTCGCCTATTTCAGTGTTTCGCTGAAAAGGAATATCAAACGGAGTCCAAAAGGAATGAAACCTTTGGGAGAGTTATTTTTGGAAGAAACGCAAACCAGGAGACTTGGAGTGGACGTCAAGGAAGCAACAAGGCGGCCACGAGGTAGGGAGGCGCGCCCAGGGGGTAGGCGCGCCCCACCCTCGTGGGCCCCTCGTGGCTCCACCGACCTACTTCTTTCGCCTATATATACTCATATACCCCGAAAACATCCAGGAGCACCACGAAATTCTATTTCCATCGCCACAACCTTCTGTACCCATGAGATCCCATCTTGGGGCCTTTTCCGGCAATCTGCCGGAGGGGGAATTGATCGCGAAGGGCTTCTACATCAACACCATAGCCTCTCCGATGATGTGTGAGTAGTTTACCACAGACCTTCGGGTCCATAGTTATTAGCTAGATGGCTTCTTCTCTCTCTTTGGATCTCAATACAAAGTTCTCCTCGATTCTCTTGGAGATCTATTCGATGTAATTCTTTTTGCGGTGTGTTTGTCAAGATCCGATGAATTGTGGGTTTATGAACAAGATTATCTATGAACAATATTTGGTTCTTCTCTGAATTCTTATATGTATGATTTGATATCTTTGCAAGTCTCTTCGAATTATCAGTTTGGTTTGGCCTACTAGATTGATCTTTCTTGCAATGGGAGAAGTGCTTAGCTTTGGGTTCAATCTTGCGGTGTCCTTTCCCAGTGACAGCAGGGGCCGCAAGTCACGTATTGTATTGTTTCCATCGAGGATAAAAAGATGGGGTTTATATCATATTTCTTGAGTTTATCCCTCTACATCATGTCATCTTGCCTAATTCGTTACTCTGTTCTTATGAACTTAATACTCTAGATGCATGCTGGATATTGGTCGATGTGTGGAGTAATAGTAGTAGATACAGAATCGTTTCGGTCTACTTGTCGCGGACGTGATGCCTATATAAATGATCATGCCTAGATATTCTCATAACTATGCGCTTCTCTATCAATTGCTCGACAGTAATTTGTTCGGCCAACGTAGAATTTGCTATCTTGAGAGAAGCCACTAGTGAAACCTATGGCCCCCGGGTCTATCTTGCATCATATTAATCTCCCGTTAATTAGCTATTTCTGTTGCCATTTATTTTGCAATCTTTACTTTCCAATATATACCATAAAAATACCAAAAATATTTATCTTATTATCTCTATCAGATATCACTTTTGCAAGTGGTCGTGAAGGGATTGACAACCCCTTTATCACATTGGTTGCAAGGTTCTTATTTGTTTGTGCAGGTCCTAGGGATTTGCGTGTAACCTCCTACTGGATTGATACATTGGTTCTCAAAAACTGAGGGAAATACTCACGCTACTTTGCTGCATCAACCTTTCCTCTTCAAGGGTAAACCAACGCATGCTCAAGAGGTAGCAAGAAGTGTTTCTGGCGCCGTTGCCGGGGAGGTTTGCACCAAGTCAAGTCAAGAGTTGATCTCCCAGCAACTAGCCGATTTCTGGCGCCGTTGCCGGGGAGATCTACGCACAAGTCAAGACATACCAAGTACCCATCACAAACTCTTATGCCTCGCATTACATTATTTGCCACTTTCCTCTCGTTTTCCTCTCCCCCACTTCACCTTTGCCTTTTCTTCGCCCCTCTTCCGTTGGATCCTTTGTTTGCTTGTGTTACCATGTGCCTTCTTTTTGCTTGCATCTTTGCTTGCTAAAAGTTTATGGATCCTCATCCACTTGCTAATCTTTTTAAGAGATCTAATTATGATGAACCAATTGCTAGTGATTTTTGTGCACTAGATTATCTTTATGAAGTTTTGCTTGAAATTCATTAATATGAAGATTGTGATGAAGTACTTTATGAAGTGATTCACGATAGATCTTTGAATAAAAAGCATGATTGCAATTATGTTATTATAAATTCTATTAATGTCAATTATGCTAATAATATGCAAAATCCTAAGCATGGGGATGCTTGTAACATCCCAAATTTCCTATTTGGAATGTTTTACAATTATAGCTAAGCATCTATGCATATTGTTTGAATTTGAGTGGCCTTTGAAGTTTCAGAAGTTTTGGAGTTGTTGGAATTTGAATTCAAAGTTTGGTAGTTGAAATTTATTTCAAACCAATGCCTGACAATACTTGAGACAAAGTATGAGAGGAGTAAACATGACACTCCAAAAAAATGTCAGAAGAAAAACATTGCCAAAAAGTTTGAATTCAAATCTGAATTTTATTTGGAATTTTAGAAAAATGATTTTTTATAAAGTTTGAGTTTTGCCTCTGGAAAAATGTTCAAATTATAGGGAATATTCCCCTGATCATTTTGATATATATATGTATAAAATATTTATATTTATATATTTTTCTCCCTTTCTAAAAAATCAAAAAAAAATAAAGAAAGGACCCAGGCGCCGGCCGAACCACTGGCCCAGCCAGCCGAGGTGGCCCACAGCGCAGCCACAGCCGAGCCCATAGCGGCCGAGCCAGGCACGCCGAGACGACCGAGCACCGCGCCTTGGCAACCGCGCCGACCGTCGCCCGCCCGACTCTCTCTCTCTCTCTCACCGACACGGGCCCCACCACCTTCTTCCTCCCACGCCAACAAGAACCGCCGCTTCATGGAATCCCGAGATCCCGGGATCTCCTCGATCTCCTCGCGCGATTGCCCCCTCGTCCAAGTCGTTCCCCCTTATAAATACCTCTCCCCTCGCCCCCTCGCCCGACCCTCTCCCCTCGCCATAAACCCTCGCCGGAGACCCGAGCCGCCGCCGCGCCATTGCTCCACCCCCGACCACCTCCGACCGCCCCCGAGCTCCACCGAGTCGACCACCGGAACCCCCTCGCTCCGCCGCACTCGCCAGACCTCTCCGTCGTCGTCCCCGACCACCGGAGCCACCGGAGCCATCACCGCCCGAGCCGCCGTCGCCGTCGACCCTCGGTAAGTCGCCGGAGTCCCCGTCGCCATTAGATCTAGATCCTACGCTCTAGATTAGACCCCGAAGGGGTACGGTTTTATTTAGGTTTAGTTTTAGTGAACCGGTTGTAGTTCCAGTTTTAGTTAGGGTTTTTATTAGACCGGCCCGAAGCGGTTTAAATCCTCGGGCACGATTTAGTTATATTACGCCGAGCGCTAGATAGGCCCATTAAGCGCCGGTTTTCGTTTTAGTTTTATTTTTCGTTTTCTGTTTTAACAGAATAGTTTCAGTTTTGTAAAATTCATATCTTTTAATCTACTTAATATTTTTAAGTGATTTTTTTGTTGGTTTGCAAATTTATTGTAGTTTCTGTAGAAAATATAATTAGTCATGTTAAAATTATTTAAAATTGCTTTATTTTAGATTTAGACAGAATGGTAATTCTGCTATAAAATGAGTTAGGAATATTATTTTTAGTGATTCCTTTTGTCACAACTTTGTTTTGACATTGCCTAACCGTAGGAATTTATTTGGGCATTTTAGAAATTAATAAAAAATAGTTTTAACCAGAATCATGTTATTCCTATTTATTTAACTAGCTCTGTTTTCCTATTGTTTCATATAGCAAATAATTTTATTTCACCTAGGTGATAGTTTATTCTAGGTTAGTTTCGTAACTTTAGATCAGGAACTTTTATTTGCTATAAATAAAACTTTTATTTTATTTTTCTTACTAGGATTGTTTTAGGTAGGAGTTCTATAATAGATTTTAATATGATTCTTTTTGCTCCTAGTTGCATGATGAATTCTTTTCTGTTAAGTTAGCAAATACCCATGCTTAGGTTCTGTTAAGAAAAATTTTGATACGTAAAACTATTCTTAGTTGTTGCTTGATGTAGGAAAACATTGAGTTGGATTTCTTCGAGTTTTCTTTGGGTTTTGATTCGTTTGTTTTGTGTGTGTTATGTTAGCATGCTATTATGTTAAGTGATCATATGCTATATGCTTATTATGATTGTTGTTTGCCTCGGTAGAATTTCCGGTCTGAAGCTTGCTACCACGAGTCTCTAGCTTTGAAGATCGTCGGCCAAGGCAAGTCATTGATCATATTTTCTTTACTATACCTATGATTTTATTGCATTAGAATTATACCTCCCCACCATGCATGCAGTAGGAGAAATTTGAAGTTATGTTCTTGAGTAGTATCATGAGGTAGGATGAACCCAATTCCCCTTGTTACATTGCCCGGGACGAAGTAGTTTATTTTTGCTATGCTCGTAGACGGGGTTGGTTGAGTGAATCATAAGGGAGATGTGAGAGTCAAAGATGATGACAACCCCATGACTTCAAGATCAAGATGGACTTCAAAATTCACTACTGGGTGGAGGACGGTTGACGGGCACCCTGGAGAACCCAGTGGTTGGCCGGGATGCATGGAGAGGCGGATGTATACCCATTGACCGGAAGCTTACCTGTGCAGCCGCAAGCCATTATGGGCTCTGGCTTGGTCAACCCTAGTTGTGACTCTGGCCGGACGGTGCTACGAGATGTAGAAGAACGGTAGGATTGGATGGGTACGGCGGTGGCGGAGGAACTCTTGAAGACCTGTTTCATTCGTCCGTCTTCAAACACCATGAAGTGCGAAGACTTAAAAGGAGGAGCGATTCTTGCGGGTAAAGTGCACAAACCTCTGCAGAGAAAAGATCTAATCGATTAGCCGTGTCCCCGGTTACGGACAATTTGAGCCTCTGGAACTTGGAAGTATTTCGGAAATCTCAACACTAAAATTAATAAATTAATTGAGGGGTTATTATTTAATAATTTGGGAATGAGACATTGGTTGGCGGAACCATCTCAATAACTACCAACAATTTTGTAGTATTTGCAAACAAGTCCTTATTGTAGGGAAAAACTGGCTTTTCGCAAAATGATGAAACTTAGAGCCCCACAACCAAATTGCATACAGTGTTAGTAATTTTATTATTGTTCTCTCTTCATGACTTGCCGGCATATTCAAAATGCTGACCTACACGGCTGCAACGTCTTATGTTGCAGAGGAGTATTCCGATCAGGAGTGAGGCTACGATCCACGCTTGGCGATTGCCCTTTGGAGTCGGATGGACTCGCTATTCTTCTACGCTTCCGCAGCTTATTTAGTTTATTTCTCATGAGTTGGCCTTCGGCCGAATTTATTCTATTGTAATAAAGACTCGATATGAGAATCCTGTAATAAATTCAGGTGTGATTGAACTTTGATTATTTCATCAATGAAGCGTGAGTGCCGGCATGATCTTGGGATGGCATGCAGAACCACGAGACTTGACCGATTTTGGGTCGGGTCGCTCAGAGATGGTATCGAGCACATCTTGACCGTAGGGCGTCACCCCTAGGATCGGAAAGCCATAGGAAGAGACTATTTATTTTATGTCCTTATCATTCCGTAATTCTCCCTGTTCATTTCGACTTCTCTCCGATTTTCAACATTCTAGATGGCCGAGTTCACCCGGTTTTGCTACGGAGTTTTGCCACCAGATGGGACGATGCCTTCGGCAAGAAGCTGGTCCAGATCGTGAAGAAGCTGAAGATTGCTCGCCCTCGATCACCGGAAGCCTACCAATGCACTTCCGACGGATACTGCGCTCTGGATTGAGGTGCACATTCGAGGAGAACCTTCGGAGGACATCAGATCCTATTGACTTTGAGTTTACCGATTTCAATTGGATCCTCGGAAGAGACATGGCAATTTATCGTGCACTTGGACATCTCCGAGAAGAGTACAGGGCCGAGCTCGATCCATCAGATCTCGCCATGATTTCTCGCAGAGCTAGGAATGGAGATATCATCCGTACCGTAGAGGACGACTCCATTCTCTCATATGTCCAAGACTTGGAGTGTCTCCTCGAAAGCGGGAGATCCGGACTCGCCGTAACTCGAAGGTACACAGGAGGCTGTTGTTCCGTGAACTGGAACTGGAGGAGAAGGCACACGCAGACTTCCTTGACGATGAGGAAGAAATCGCGGATTTCATGGAGAGAGTCGACAAGATGAAGATGGATGTCGCCGCATTAGAGGAAAAGATGGACTTGGGAGAAGACCTTTTTCCGAGTGGAGATGACGGACCTCTCGTGAGCAATGACCAGGATTATGAAGGGAGCTCCACTGGAGAAAGCCGCAAGAGGAGGCGCCGCATTAGAGGACGCCACACCGGAGGACGCCACACCAGAGGACGCAAGGATAATTGATGAAGACATTTAGTCGACCGCCATGTTATTTTATTTTCTTCGATCAGTTAGGTCGTATTTTCGATTAGTCGTGAGATATTTGTAATCGAGATTGAACCATGTTTGAGTGGATTGAATAAATGATTGGTGTGATTATGTTTGTGCATTCATTTGGGTAGTGATATTTTCTCATTAGACCATTGTTCTATTCTAATTTTCTCATCCACTCCAAAACACAGATGCCTCGAGGCGTGACCCGGTCTCAACTTTCCGCGGAGCTCACCCGGCTGATCCAGCGCAGAATGCCCTCATGCGGATGCTCATCGAACCGAACAACAACAACAACAATCCACCGCCACCACCCCTGTTGACAACTTGACCCGCTTCCTAAGGCTGAATCCGCGGTGTTCTCTAGGAGCACCGAGCGATTGTGGCCGATGATTAGCTCCGCAAGGTCGGAAGGAGTTAGCCACCGCTGGATGCGGAGGCGAGAGAAGGTGCGCTTTGCCGCACATCAACTTGATGGACCTGCAGCCTCTTGGTGGGAGAACTACACGCCACTTATCCCTCGCCACCATCACGTGGGATCAGTTCCAGCAAGCTTTCCGCACCGCTCATGTTTCAGCAGGAGCCATGAGTCGAAGAAGCGTGAGTTCCGCAACTTACGCCCGGGAACCGTCTTGTGGGGCGATCGTGGATGAGTTCAGCAAGTTAGCTCGCTATGCCCCGGATGATGTGGCCACAGATGCATAAAGCAGGAAAAGTTTCTCGAGGACTCAATGACGAGCTGGGAATGCAGCTTATGGTGGCTACCTTCACCAACTACCGTGAGCTGGTAGACAAGGCCACCATACTTGAAGGCAAGCGAGCAGATTGATAGCGCATAGCGGAAGTATGGTCGGGAAGTACAACTCGGAGCTCAGCGAAGCCCGTTATGCCCCATACTCGGGAGGGCATACCCATCACAACCATGGAGGACATAACCATGGAGGAAATGGGAACAACCGCAACCAGGACAACAAGTCGGGCAATGGAAATGACAATGGAAGCGGCAATGGCAACCAGCATCGTCCTGCCCGGCTCGAGAAAGATCTGAGTCACATCACTGTTTCAAGTGCCGGAAAACAGGGCACTATGCCACCGACTGCCGGAGGCCAAGCGGAGGAATGGAAACGGCAATGGAAGCTCAGCCAAGAAGCCCAACCCTTTTCCTCGTGCTCGGGTGAACCACATTGGCGTGGAGGGCGTCTATGATCAGCCGACCTTGTGGTTGGTAAGTTTTATTAAATTCACATCGAGATTGGTACTCTTTGATTACGGTGCAACACATTCATTCATATCAAGGGTAGTTGTGGAAAAAATGCGGGTTGCCCACTAGAACCCTTAGAAGCCCTCTTCACGTCGGGCCCGCAGAGGAGAAATGATGGCAGGTTTAGGCTGTCATGCAACCCTCAACATCGGAAATCATAAATTTCCCGCAGACCTCATAGTATTGGAAACCCAGACCTTGGATGTAATCCTAGGCATGGATTGGTTGACGAAGTTTGAAGGAAACATAGACTGTGCCCACAAGTCGATTCTGCTCACCACCCCGGAGCGAAGAGGATCAAGTATGTATCCGAGCGTAGCGGATGAAGAATCGGTGAATTCCCTCACGGAGTTGTTAGGGAGGAAGTGCCGATGGTGCAAGATTTTCCGATGTGTTTCGGAGGAATTACAGAATGCCACCGGACGAGACATTGAATTTCTGATTGAATTATTGCCGGCACAGCCCCAATATCCAAGAGACCCTATCGGATGCCACGAGCGATTTGAAAGAAATCAAGAACCAAATTAATGAGCTATTGGAGAAAGGATATATTCGCCAAGCTCGTCACCTTGGGGAGCCCCAGTTCTTTTGGTAGAGAAGAAGGATGGAACCACGAGAATGGTTGTGGATTATCGTTAAGCTAAGCGGCGTGACCATCAAGAACAAGTACCCTCTGCCGATGATTAATGATCTATTTGATCAGCTAGTTGGAGCCAAGGTATTCTCCAAGATCGATCTTGATCGGGGTATCATCAGTTGAAGATCCATGAAAAGGATATACCCAAAACAGCATTCACCACCAGGTATGGTTTATATGAGTATACCGTCATGTCATTTGGATTGACTAATGCCCCTGCATACTTCATGAATTTGATGAACAAGGTATTTATGGAATATCTGGACAAGTTTGTCGTGGTGTTCATCGATGATATACTGATATTCTCCAAGAGCGAGGAAGAGCATAAGGAACATTTGCGTCTAGTTCTGGAGAAACTCCGAGAACATCAGTTGTATGCCAAGTTTAGCAAATGTGAATTTTGGCTGAAGGAAGTCGGATTCCTCGGACATGTTATTTTAGGAGAAGGAATAGCATTGACCCGCCAAGGTTGTATCGATCACCGATTGGCGATCACCCACCTCGATCAAGGAGATCCGCAGTTTTCTCGGACTCGCAGGATATTATCGGAGGTTTATTGAGAACTTTCGAAGATTGCCAAGCCCATGGTGAGCTGTTGAAGAAGGGTGCCAAGTACATTTGGACCGAGGATTGTGAAGCCAGTTTCGAGGAATTGAAGAAGCGTTTGGTTACAGCCCGATGCTGATTTTGCCGGACATACACAAGGATAACCAGGTATATTGTGACGCTTCTCGTCAGGGACTCGGAGGAGTAATCATGCAGGAAGGAAAAGTTGTAGATTATACCTCCAGACAGCTACGACCACACGAGTTGAATTATGCCACACATGATTTGGAGTTAGCAGCAGTAGTGCATGCACTCAATACCTAGAGACATTTCCTTATCGGAAACCGTTGTGATGTTTACACAGATCATAAGAGCTTGAAGTATATTTTCACGCAGAAAGAGTTGAACCTCAGGCAGAGGAGATGGCTAGAGTTAATCAAGGACTATGACATGAAATTGCATTACCACCCAGGAAAGGCTAATGTTGTAGCAGATGCTTTGAGCCGTAAGAGTTATGTGAATACTCTTATAGCGGGAGGATTACCCCAGGAGTTAGTCGATGACCTCAGAGATCTCCGACTGGAGATAGTTCCGAGAGGATATGTTGCAACTCTGGAAGTTCAGTCCACTTTGGCCGAAAGAATTCGTGAAGCCTAGAAGTCGGACAAGGAAATTGATGAGATAAAGGAAAAGATGAATGAAGGAAAAGCTAAAGGGTTTCGTAAGGATGAATACGGAGCTATATGGTTCGAGGATCGTATTTATGTACCCAATGATCCCGAACTCAGGAAGCTAATTCTTCAGAGGCTCATGATTCACGATACTCGATTCACCCGGTAACACCAAGATGTATCTGGATTTGAAGGAAAGTTTACGGTGGACAGGTATGAAGAAGGATATTGCGAGTACGTAGCGAGTATCGATGTATGCCAACGAGTAAAGCGGAACAATCGAAGCCAGCAGGTTACTTCAACCTTTGCCGATTCGAGTGGAAATGGGAAAAACTTGGAATGGACTTTATCACAGGATTACCCGGGACCCGTTCAGGTTATGATTCCATCTGGGTAGTGGTTGATCGATTGACCAAGGTAGCTCACTTCATTCCCATGAAGACTACCTATACCAGTGCTAAGTTGGCCAAGATATACATGACCAGGATCGTATGTCGCATGGAGTTCGAGGAGTATCGTGTCGATAGAGGAACACAATTTACCTCAAAGTTTTGGAATCAGTTACATGAAACTTTGGGTGCGAGGCTGGAGTTGATACAGCTTTTCATCCGTGAGACAGATGGATGACCGAAAGAGTCAACCAGATTACGGAGGACATGTTGAGAGCTTGTGTGCTAGACTATGGGTCTAGCTGGGATGATAATTTACCATCGCGGAGTTCTCCTACAATAACAGTTATCGTCCGATCTGAAGATGGCCCCTTCGAAGCTCTATACGGAAGGAGTGTGCGAACACCATTCTTTGTGGGATGGTGTTGGAGATCGAACACTTTTCGGTTCCGATCTTATCGAGATTCGAAGAGAAAGTCAAGCTGATTCGAGATAGGCTCAAGATAGCTCGATCGAGGCGTAAGAGTTATGCCGACGAGAACGCAAGGAAGTAACTTACGAAGCGGGAGACCGAGCATATCTTCGTGTGTCCCCACCGTGGAATCAAGAGGTTTGGTGTCAAGGAAAGTTAGCACCCGGTTCATTGGCCCTACAAAATCCTCGAGCGTCGTGGAGAAGTTGCTTACAAGTTGGAATTGCGGAAGGATTGTCCGGAGTTCATGATGTATTCCATGTTTCCCGGTGAAGAAATTCCATGCCGACATGGCCGATATTCCGTTGAGAGACACGGTGCCCTAGAGGCCATACAACTCGACGGTGATCGACTTATAAGGAGAAACCCGTCCGAATTCTCGAGACTGAACAGAGTCACCCGCAGCAAGATCATCAAGTTTTGCAAGGTCTTTGTGGAGTCATCATTCGAGGAGGAAGCCACACGGGCGCGAAGAAGACCTCCTTGAGACCACCGCACCTATTTGCTAGCCAACACGAATCTCGAGGGCGAGATTCATCTTAAGGTGGTAGGTTTGTAACATCCCAAATTTCCTATTTGGAATGTTTTACAATTATAGCTAAGCATCTATGCATATTGTTTGAATTTGAGTGGCCTTTCAAGTTTCAGAAGTTTTGGAGTTGTTGGAATTTGAATTCAAAGTTTGGCGAGTTGAAATTTATTTCAAACCAATGCTGACAATACTTGAGACAAAGTATGAGAGGAGTAAACATGACACTCCAAAAATTGTCGGAAGAAAAACATTGCCAAAAGTTTGAATTCAAATCTGAATTTTATTTGGAATTTTAGAAAATGATTTTTATAAAGTTTGAGTTTTGCCTCTGGAAAATGTTCAAATTATAGGAATATTCCTGATCATTTTGATATATATATGTCCTATATAAAATATTTATATTTATATATTTTCTCCCTTTCTAAAATTCAAAAAAAAGGACCCAGCGCCGGCAAACCACTGACCCAGCCAGCCGAGGTGGCCCACCAGCAGCCCACCACCACGCCCGATAGCGGCCGAGCCGGCCCACGCCCGAGCCGACCGAGCACCGCGCCGAAACGGCTTCGCACCGGTCGCCCGCCCAACTCCCCTCTCTCTCTCTCACCGACACCCGGGCCCCACCACCTTCTTCCTCCCCACGCCAGCGCAACCGCCGCCGCTCGCCGGAATCCCGAGATCCCCGGGATCTCCTCCCGATCTCCTCGCCGCGATTGCCCCCTCGTCCAAGTCGTTCCCCAGTATAAATACCTCTCCCTCGCCCGTTTCTCCCTCGCCCCTCGCTTGACCCTCTCCCTCGCCACAAACCCTCATGGGAGACTGAGCCGCCCGCATGCCATTGCTCCACCCCGACCACCTCCGACCGCCCCGAGCTCCACCGAGTCGA
The DNA here is from genome assembly GCA_021605205.1 of Aegilops longissima. NCBI lineage: Eukaryota > Viridiplantae > Streptophyta > Magnoliopsida > Poales > Poaceae > Aegilops > Aegilops longissima. Next base: position 466,278,118 of record CM038682.1, read on the forward strand.
CCACCGAACCCCTCGCTCCGCCCGCACCGGCCGGACATCTCCGCCGTCGTCCCCGACCACCGGAGCCACCGGAGCCATCGCCGCCCGAGCCGCCATCGCCGTCGACCCTCGGTAAGTCGCCGGAGTCCCCGTCGCCGTTAGATCTAGATCCTCGTTGTAGATTAGACCCAAGGGAATACGGTTTTATTTAGGTTTAGTTTTAGTGAACGGTTGTAGTTCGATTTTAGTTAGGGTTTTATTAGACCGGCCCGAAGCGGTTTAAAGCCTCGAACACGATTTAGTTATATTACGCCGAAGCGCTAGATAGGCCCTTTAGCGCCGGTTTTCGTTTTAGTTTTATTTTTCATTTTCTGTTTTAACAGAATAGTTTCGATTTTGTAAAATTCATATCTTTTAATCTACTTAATATTTTTAAGTGATTTTTTGGTTGGTTTGCAAATTTATTGTAGTTTCTGTAGAAAATATAATTAGTCATGTTAAAATTATTTAAAATTGCTTTATTTTAGATTTAGACAGAGTAGTAATTCTGCTATAAAATGAGTTAGGAATATTATTTTTAGTTATTCCTTTTGTCACAACTTTGTTTTGACATTGCCTAACAAGTAGAAATTTATTTGGGCATTTTAGAAATTAATAAAAAATAGTTTTAACCAGAATCATGTTATTCCTATTTATTTAACTAGCTACTGTTTTCCTATTGTTTCATATAGCAAATAATTTTATTTCACCTAGGTGATAGTTTATTCTAGGTTAGTTTCGTAACTTTAGATCAGGAACTTTTATTTGCTATAAATAAAACTTTTATTTTATTTTTCTTACTAGGATTGTTTTAGGCATAATAGGAGTTCTATAATAGATTTTAATGTGATTCTTTTTGCTCCTAGTTGCATGATGAATTCTTTTCTTTTAAGTTAGCAAATACCCATGCTTAGGTTCTGTTAAGAAAAATTTTGATACGTAAAACTATTCTTAGTTGTTGCTTGATGTAGGAAAACATTGAGTTGGATTTCTTCGAGTTTTCTTTGGGTTTTGATTCGTTTGTTTTGTGTGTGTTATGTTAGCATGCTATTATGTTAAGTGATCATATGCTATATGCTTATTATGATTGTTGTTTGCCTCGGTAGAATTTCCGGAGTGCGAAGCTTGCTACCACGAGTCTCTAGCTTTCGAAGATCGTCAGCAAGGCAAGTCATTGATCATATTTTCTTTACTATACCTATGATTTTATTGCATTAGAATTATACCTCCCCACCATGCATGCAGTAGGAGAAATTTGATGTTATGTTCTTGAGTAGTATCATGAGGTAGGATGAACCCAATTCCCCTTGTTACATTGCCCGGGACGAAGTAGTTTATTTTTGCTATGCTCGTAGACGGGGTTGGTTGAGTGAATCATAAGGGAGATGTGAGAGTCAAAGATGATGACAACCCCATGACTTCAAGATCAAGATGGACTTCAAAATTCACTACTGGGTGGAGGAAGGTTGGCGGGCACCTGGAGAACCCAGTGGTTGGCGGGATGCATGGAGAAGCGCCATGACATCTTGGAAAGCTTCACCCAGCCACGAAGAGGCGGATGTATACCCATTGACCGGAAGCTTACATGCAGCCGCAAGACATTATGGGCTCGGCTTGGTCAACCCTAGTTGTGACTCTGGTCGGACGGTGCTACGAGATGTAGAAGAGCGGTAGGATTGGATGGGTACCGGCGGTGGCGGAGGAACTCTTGAAGACCTGTTTGCGTTCGTCCGTCTTCAAACACCATGAAGTGCGATGACTTAAAAGGAGGAGCGATTCTTGCGGGTAAAGTGCACAAACCTCTGCAGAGAAAAGATCTAATCGATTAGCCGTGTCCCGATTACGGACAATTTGAGCCTCTGGAACTTGGAAGTATTTCGGAAATCTCAACACTAAAATTAATAAATTAATTGAGGGTTATTATTTAATAATTTGGGAATGAGACATTGGTTGGCGGAACCATCTCAATAACTACCAACAATTTTGTAGTATTTGCAAACAAGTCCTTATTGTAGGGAAAAGCGGCTTTTCGCAAAATGATGAAACTTAGAGCCCCACACCAAATTGCATATAGTGTTAGTAATTTTATTATTGTTCTCTCTTCATGACTTGCGGCATATTCAAAATGCTGACCTACATGGCTGCAACGTCTTATGTTGCGAGGAGTATTCGATCGGAGTGAGGCTACGATCCACGCTTGGCGATTGCCCTTTGGAGTCGGATGGACTCGCTATTCTTCTACGCTTCCGCAGCTTATTTAGTTTATTTCTCATGAGTTGGCCTTCGGCCGAATTTATTCTATTGTAATAAAGACTCGATATGAGAATCGTGTAATAAATTCAGGTGTGATTGAACTTTGATTATTTCATCAATGTACTGTGAGTGCCAGCATGATCTTGGGATGGTACAGACACAGAGACTTCACCGATTTTGGGCCGGGTCGCTACAATGCTGGTTTTGCTATGTTCATTACTTGTTGCAATGATCATGATAGGGGTGATTCTTCTTATGATCTTGAAAATTTATTTAAGCCCCATGATGAATATAAGATTGATAATAATGTTTGCAATAATATTGAAAGTGGGTTTGAAAGAGTGACAACTTTAGATCCCACATATTTGGAGAATGTTCAATCTTATGAAATTTTTGAGAAAAGTGGGTTTGGAGAGGTCATGACTTTAGTTAATGTTAATCCCACTATTTTGGAAGAGTGTCAACTTTGCATGTGTAACATCCCAAATTTTCAATTTGGAATGTTATACATAGGTCATCATATGCATAACATATTTTATTTGCATTTCATTTGTGATCCGAGAAATCTTAAGAAACTCAAGGACCCACAGAGAGAGTTGGGGATTTCATTTATTTTCATATTTGAATTTTTCTCAAATTTGAAAAGAGGATCAATTTGGTTTTAATAATTTTTCTCTCTGAAATATTTCCAATATAAAAATGAAAGAGGGGAGATAAAATGACTTCTCCAAAATAAAAGAAATATTGGAGGAAAAATAATAAAATCAAATAAATAATTAATTTGGATTTTTATTGCTATTTTATTTGAATTAGAAAAATGTGCATTTTTCAAAATTGCATTTTAGGCCAAGAAAATGTTCACTTTGTTCTAAATATTTTATTTAGACGGTGAAAATTGTTTCTGGCATTTTTTTAGAATTTTTTTATATTTATTTTGGATTTTTCCTTCTTGGCGGAATTTCTTTTTAGAAAAAACGCGTTGCCCATTGGTCAGCCCAAATGAAGCGGCCGAAGCCAATGCCGCCGCCGCCTCCAGGGTGGGAGGCGGACTCCGGCGCCGCCGCCGCCATGGACCGTGTTCGTCCCGACACGCGCCACCGCCCCCTCCCAAGTCGGACCCCCGAGGCCTTTAAATACTACCCCCGCCGCCTCCTCTCCCCACCCCGAGCCCAGAGATTGCCGTCGCAACCACCGCCCTTGCTGCCCGCTGCTACCGCCGCCGCCTCGTCGCAGCCTTGAGCCCGCTGAACCTCATCGTCGTCCGCCGCCGTTGACCTCGCCGACCCGACGATTTTTTCGGTTTAGGTATAAACCGTTCGGGTTTTTTAAAACCCTAGATCGGTTTTTTTCCGAATTAGATCAGTTCGTTTTTCTTGGTTTTCTTTGGTTAGTTTTATTTTACGAACGTTCGTTCATTTAGATCTGTTAACAAACGAATTTGTTCCTTAGTCTCTGTTAGCGGACGTTCGTCCGGTAGATTTTCACTTTTCAGTTTTTTTTGCCAGGGACCTATCCGCAATTATTTCTATCGCAGATTAGCCCCTGGTCTTCAAACCCTCGCAACTCTTTAACCATTCGTCCAAATCCAGTGAAACCAACGCCAAAATCTTTGTCTCAGCCCCTCTTTCTGGTTAATCAACTTGAACATGGTTTTGAATATTTAAAATTTGGTTTCAAGCAGATTTGAATTCAAAGTTTTTTTTACCGTAGTTTCAGTTTCGTAGCTCCGATTTGATTGATTCTTTTTGCAAATCGAAGCTCTTCAGTTGAACTTTCAGATTTGATTTTTCTCATCTGAGTTTTACATGTGCATCTATGCTTGAGTGCTTATGTATGCTATTATTTGTTTGCGATAGAATTCCTGGAGTGCGAAGCGTGCTACTACGAGTCTCTAGGGTTTGCAGATTGTCAGCAAGGCAAGTAACACACTGATACCCAATTTTTATGCATTAGTTACATCCCTCAAACACTGCATGGTTAGGATGTGATTAACTTGTGGGTATTGGGAAGCAGATGATGAGGTAGAACCTATTTCCCTTTTATATCAAACCTTGGGAGTTACTTCTACATTATGCTTATACTGCTATGCTATGCTCGTAGACGTGGTTTGGTTGAGTGATTTCATGACAGCTGTGAGACTATTTATAAACTAAGGGTTTATTTAGGGTGGCTACTTTAATACACCTCTGGGTGGATTGTTTGTGGGCACATGGGGTTATACCCGTGTTGTCCTTTGGTTCGCCACCCAGGCTCAAAGGGATCATAAGACTATTCATGCTAGAAACTTCTGTTTGCAGCCACAAGCTATTATGCTAGCATAGTTGAGTATGTTGCATGACCTCTTTCAGTGGTAGGCTAGCAGATGTAGGGGAAAGTAGGTATAACTGTCTACCCAGAGTAAAGAGTTAATGTTTCTGAAAAACTGTGTCTCGGTCATCCGTTTGTCAAACACCATGTAGTGCGAGAAATCCAAAGGAGGAGATTGAGTCTTGTGGTGTAAAGTGCGCAAACCTCTGCAGGGTGTACAAACTAATCATGGTTAGCCATGTCCCCGGTTATGGACATCTTGAGTATCTGGTTCTTGGATTATCATGTTGATATCATCACTCTTAATTAATTTTGTGGGGTTATTAATACTATTTAATTGGGATTGAGATGGGGTTTACCTTCTCAATGTTTTATCAACTACCATGATAGTTAAATAAAATATATTCCTTTGTTGTAGGAAAAAACTAGCTTTATGCAAAATATTAACCTTAGAGCTTCCCACCAGCCATATATGCATGTAGTGATAGCATTTACTTGTTCATTTTCTCTACTATGTTATATTGCCGGCATATTCCATGTGCTGACCCGTTTCGGGCTGCAACATATCATGTTGCAGACTTTTCAGACGAAGAGTAAGGTGCGCTAGGTCGTTGTTGTGTACTCATCTATGCCGTTGGAGTTGATGGACTCACTTTATCTTCCAAGTCTTCCGCTGTCATCTTATTTAGATGGCCTTAAGCCATATTATTGTATTAAGCTCTCTTTTGAGACATTCGATGTAATAAGTGTGTGATTTCACTTTGTTATAAATCCTTCAAGTACTATGTGTGTCAGCATTACCGATCCAGTGATGACACTTATACATAGAGATTTGACCGTCTGAGGTCGGATCGCTACAAGATGGTATCAGAGCACACGCTGATTGTAGGACATAACCACTAAGAAAAGCCATAGGTCTCTCTTCTCTACCCATTTCTAACTCCTCTCCATTTTCTACTCTATAGGATGGCGGACTCAAGGAACAAGTTTGCACAACCGGATGAAGACACACCTTTTGGGAGACACTTGATGGAAGTCACTAGGTACCTGAATATCGGAATACCAAGCTTCACCAGGACCTACACCGCCACTTTACCAGAAGAGGAGCGTTGGATGATTCGAGTTCAAGTTCTAGGAAGGACATTCATGCCAGTTACTGAGCCCATGGAGTTTTCCTTTGATGCACCAACCTGGAGTCTAGGTAAGAGCATGGCAGCCCACATCGCCATGGGACGCATTGGCGAAGTTTATCACAAGGATCTTAAGGACACCATCTACCAGATATGTGGGCGCCGAGATGAGCAATGGGAGATGATCAGCACCAGGAGGTACAGGTCCATTGCAGCTTTCATCCAGGAGTTAAACCAGCACATTCGACATTGGGAGAACCAAATGTGCGCAAACATGATAGATATGAAGAAGGTTATGACCAGGAACATGGAGCTAGAAGAGAATCTCAAGTCTACACGCGACGGATATGAGGAGGAAATCGCAATACTAGTGGAGAAGAATGACGACCTGACAAGGAAGCTAGGAGTATTCATGGGAGACCCCGCGCCAGGAGGAGATGACGACCATCCCGAGGACTACATCATCATCGACGATACCGGCTCCGACCCCGACAGTAGTGATGGTGATTATGAAGACGAAGCTGGAGCGGATATCATGGAGTATTCCACCGATCAAAATTTCTAGTAGACCACCATATTATTAATAGTATTCCCCCATGTATACAGTAGTAGTCCGAGCACTTCTGTAACGATAGTTAGATCGATTGTATGCCCTTGTTTGAATTGATTGGGAATGTGTTTGTCTCATGTGCATATGGGTAGTGCTTTCTCACTTGACCTCACTCTATTCTAATCTCTCCCGTCTAAACCTACCAGATGCCTCCAAGATGTGACCCCGAATTTGTCTCCCCACCGGAGCTCACTCAGTTGATCCAACCGCAGAATGCATTGATGCAGCTACTAGTCCAGAACCAAGGCAACAACAACAACAACAACCTACCACCACCACCTCCAGTTGACAACTTAGCCCGTTTTCTGAGGTTGCAGACGCCGGTGTTTTCCAGTAGCACTGAGCCAATAGTTGCTGATGACTGGCTACGCAGGCTTCGAAGGGAGTTGACCACCGCAGGTTGCATATATGTTGAGAAGGTGCACTTTGTCGCACACCAATTGGATGGACCCACAGCCTCATGGTGGGAAAATTACACAGCCACTTTCCCTATAGCCAATGTCACTTGGGATCAGTTTCAGCAGTTCCACACTGCACATGTCTCAACTGGAGCTATGAGCATGAAGAAGCGTGAGTTTCGCAACTTACGCCAGGGAAATCATACTGTGGGGCAGTACGTGGATGATTTCAGTAAGTTAGCTCGCTATGCCCTGGATGATGTGGCCACCGATGCCGCGAAGCAGGAGAAGTTTATGGAAGGGTTGAATGATGAGATGAGTATGCGGTTGATGGTAGCGACATTTGCTAACTACCAGGAGTTGGTAGACAAGGCTCTTATGATTGAAGGGAAGCAACAACAGATAGAGAGCCGCAAGAGGAAGTATGGACAAGGGAAGTACAATTCAGGAGCTCAGCAGAAGCCTCGTTTTACCCCGAACTCGGGAGGATATACCCATAACCATGGAGGCAACACTCACAATGGAGGAAGTTCACATAACCACAGTGGCTCCAAGAATGGGAATGGGAATGGAGCAGGTAGCAATCAGAATCGCTCTAACCCAGCCACACCAACCAAGAAGGATCAAAGTCACGTTACTTGTTTCAAGTGCGGGAAGACTGTACATTATGTCAATGATGTCCTGAAGCAAATAATGGAAATGGCAATGGAAGCTCTGGTAAGAAGCACAACCCTTTTAGCAGGGGACAAGTGAACCACGTGAATGTGGAAGAGGTTGAAGAGCAGCCAGATGCAGTTATTGGTAAGTTTTTGGTTAAGTCATTTATTGCAATCATTCTTTTTGATACTGGTGCATCGCATTCATACATTTCAAGGGGATTTGTGGATAAGTATAAGTTGCCCACTAACGTTCTTAGGACACCTATGTTAGTAAGCTCGCCAGGAGTGGAGTGTATGGCAAGCCAAGGATGTTTTCAAATGCCATTGACCATAGGTAGGCACGTGTTCCCCTCAGACTTAATAATTCTGGAGTCGCAAGGATTGGATGTGATACTAGTCATGGATTGGCTATCGATGTATGGAGGAAACAGCGATTGCGCCAATAAGATAATTCTGCTCACCACCCCGTAGGGAAAAAGGATTAAGTATGTATCCAGACATGCGCCTAGGAGGACCCAAGTAAATTCCCTTTCAGGAGTTGTTCAGGAGGAAGTGCCCGTACTGAAGGATTACCCGGATGTATTTCCAGAGGAGCTACCAGGGATGCCGCCAGATCGAGACATTGAGTTTTTGATAGAGCTATTGCCAGACACCAGACCGATATCCAAGAGACCATACCGGATGCCCGCAAATGATCTGGAGGAGATTAAGAAGCAGATTAAGGAGTTAATGGAGAAAGGTTACATTCGGTGAAGTTCATCATCGTGGGGGGGGCCTAGTGCTCTTAGTTGAGAAGAAGGATGGATCGTTGAGAATGGTTGTTGATTATCGTGCATTGATTGAAGTGACGATCAAGAACAAGTACCCACTGCTGATGATCAATGATCTGTTTGACCAGCTGCAAGGAGCTAAAGTATTCTCCAAGATCGATCTACGATCAGGATACCACCAGCTGAAGATCTGAGAACAGGATATACCCAAGACAGCCTTCACCACAAGGTATGGGCTATATGAGTACACGGTTATGTCATTTGGATTGACTAATTCCCCTGCCTATTTCATGAGTATGATGAATAAGGTGTTCATGGAGTTTTTGGATAAGTTTGTTGTGGTGTTCATTGATGATATTTTGGTGTACTCGAAGAATGAAGAGGAGCACAAGGAACATTTGCGTTTAGTTCTCGAGAAGCTCAGGGAACATCAGTTGTATGCCAAGTTCAGCAAGTGTGAGTTTTGGTTGAAGGAATTTGGATTTCTTGGCCATGTTATATCAGGAGAAGGTATAGCAGTAGATCCTACCAAGGTCCAGTCTGTCACTGAGTGGTTGGCACCCACCTCAGTAGGAGAGATCCGCAGTTTTCTTGGAATCGCGGGATATTATCGGAGATTCATTGAGAATTTTTCCAAGATTGCGAAGCCCCGACAGAGTTGTTAAAGAAGGACGTCAAGTTCAAATGGACAGATGAATGTGAGGCAAGTTTTCAGGAGCTAAACAAACGATTAGTTACAACCCCAGTGCTGATTCTGCCAGATATACGCAAGGATTTCCAAGTGTATTGTGACGCTTCTCGCCAAGGATTGGGAGGAGTGCTTATGCAGGACGGTAGAGTTGTTTCATATGCCTCACGACAGCTTCGACCGCATGAGTTGAATTATGCCACGCATGATTTGGAGTTAGCAGCTGTAGTCCACGCTCTCAAGACCTAGAGACATTTTCTTATTGGAAACCGTTGTGATGTGTACATGGATCATAAGAGTTTGATGTACATTTTCACTCAGAAGGAGCTGAATCTCAGGCAAAGGAGATGGTTCGAGCTTATAAAGGATTATGATATGAAGTTGCACTATCATCCAGGCAGGGCCAATGTTGTAGCAGACGCTTTGAGCCGAAAAAGTTATGCCAATACCCTCGTAAGCGGAGGATTACCAAAGGAGTTAGCCGAAGATATCAGGGAACTACGTTTGGAGATAGTCCCTAGAGGCTTTGTTGCAGCATTGGAGGTTCAGTCAACATTATTGGGAAAGATTCGAGAAGCTCAGAAGGATGATAAGGAAATTGCTGAGATAAAGGAGAAGATGAGCAAGGGAAAAGCCAAAGGTTTTCGTGAGGATGAGCACGACACCTTGTGGTTTGAGGACCGTGTTTATGTACCCAACAATGCAGAGATGAGGAAGTTGATACTTCTGGAAGCTCATGACTCGCCATACTCGATACACCCCAGAAACACCAAGATGTATTTGGATTTGAAGGATCGTTTCTGGTGGATAGGAATGAAGAAGGATATTGCCGAGTATGTAGCCGTATGTGATATATGTCAGAGAGTGAAGGCAGAACATCAGAAGCCAGCAGGATTACTGCATCCTATGCCGATACCCGTATGGAAGTGGGATAAGCTTGCATGGATTTCATCACCGGATTACCCAGGTCCCGATCGGGATATGATTCTATCTGGGTAGTAGTGGATCGTTTGACCAAAGTAGCTCACTTTAACCCAATGAAAACCACCTATACGAGTGCGAAGTTGGCCAAGATATATATGACCAGGATCGTATGTCTGCATGGAGTTCCGAGGACCATCGTATCAGATAGAGGAACGCAGTTTACCTCAAAGTTTTGGCACCAGTTGCACCACACTTTGGGTACCAGGCTAGAGTTCAGTACAGCCTTTCATCTGCAGACAGATGGACAGACCGAGAGAGTCAATCAGATTCTGGAGGAAATGTTGAGAGCCTGTGCACTAGATTATGGATCTAGCTGGGATGATAATTTGCCTTACGCAGAGTTCTCATACAACAACAGCTACCAGGCCAGTTTGAAGATGGCACCTTTCGAAGGTTTGTATGGAAGGATGTGCAGGACACCGTTGATGTGGGATGAAGTTGGATACCGTCAGTTATTTGGACCAGATTTGATCAAAGTGTCCGAAGAGAAGGTTAAGTTGATTCGAGATATACTGAAGGTAGCTCAGTCCAGACATAAGAGTTATGCAGACTCAAAGCGCAAGGAGGTAGTCTATGAAATCGGAGACAGAGCATATCTTCATGTGTCACCTCTGCGGGGAGTTAAGCATTTTGGAGTTAAGGGAAAGTTAGCCCCGAGATTTGTAGGACCATACCGAGTTTTGGAACGTATGGGAGAAGTGGCCTACAAGTTGGAGTTACCCGAAGGACTGTCAGGAGTCCATGATGTGTTTCACGTTTCTCAGTTGAAGAAGTGCCATGCGGTGAGATGGCCGATATCCCTCTGAGAGATACAGTGCCCCTGGAAGCAATTTAGTTGGATAGTGATTTAACCTACGAGGAGAAACCTGTCAAGATTCTCGAGTTTGCCAGCCGAGTTACACGCAACAATGTTATCAAGTTTTGCAAAGTTCAGTGGAGCCACCATACCGAGGATGAAGCCACCTGGGAACGAGAGAAGACGTACAGAAAGACCACCCACACCTATTTTCTAACCAACCCGAATCTCGAGGACGAGATTCATCTTAAGGGGGATAGGTTTGTAGCATCCCAAATTTTCAATTTGGAATGTTATACATAGGTCATCATATGCATAACATATTTTATTTGCATTTCGTTTGTGATCCTAGAAATCTTAAGCAACTCAAGCACCCACGGAGAGAGTTGGGGATTTCATTTATTTACATATTTGAATTTTTCTCAAATTTGAAAAGAGGATCAATTTGGTTTTAATAATTTTCTCTCTGAAATATTTCCAATATAAAAATAAATGAGGAGAGATAAAATGACTTCTCCAAAATAAAATAAATATTGGAGGAAAAATATTAAAAATCAAATAAATAATTTATTTGTATTTTTATTGCTATTTTATTTGAATTAGAAAAATATGTATTTTTCAAAATTGCATTTTTAGGCCAAGAAAATGTTCACTTTTTTCTAAATATTTTATTTAGACAGTGAAAATTGTTTTTGGCATTTTTTTAGAATTTCTTTATATTTATTTAGGATTTTTCCTTCTAGGTGGAATTTGTTTAAAAAACACGCCGCCTCGATCGCCAACCGCCTTGATAGGCGGGCGAAGCCAAGACGTTGCCGCCTCCGCTCGGCTCGGGAGCAGACTCCCGAGCGTCACCGCCGCCATGGACGCCGTGTCCGTCCCGGACACACGCCGCCGCCCCCTCCCGCAAGTCGGACCACCGCCCCAAGGCCTTGAAATACCCCGCCGCCACCGCCTCCTCTCCCCACCCCGAGCCCGCAGCCCGCCGCCACAACCACCGCCACAGCCGCCCGCGCCACGTCTTTGTCGCCCAAGAGCGCCGCCGCCGCTTCCCACCGCGTCGGTGTCGTCTCACCTCGCGCCACCGCGTCGCGCAGCCATGAGCCCGCCGAGCCGCCTCGCCGTCTGCCGCCATTGACCCCACCGACCAGCCGTTTTTTTTCCGGTTTAGGTATAAACCGTTCGTTTTTTAAACCCTAGATCGGTTTTTTCGAATTAGATTGGTTCGTTTTTCACGGTTTTCTTCAGTTAGTTTTATTTTACGAACATTCATTCGTTTAGATCTGTTAACAAATGAATTCGTTCGTTAGTCTCTGTTAGCGGACGTTTGTCCGGTAGATTTTTCATTTTCTGTTTCTTTTCACCAGGGTCCTATCCGCGATTATTTTTATCACAGATTAGCCCCTGATCTTCAAACCCTCGCAACTTTTTAACCGTTCGTCCAAATCCAGTGAAACCAACGCCAAAATCTTCATCTCGAGCCCCTCTTTTTGGTTAATCAACTTGAACATGGTTTTGACAATTTAAAATTTGGTTTCAAGCAGATTTGAATTCGAAGTTCTTTTGACCGTAGTTTCAGTTCCGTAGCTCCGATTCGATTGATTCTTTTTGCATATCGAAGCTCTTCAGTTGAACTTTCAGATTTGATTCCCATGCATCTATGCTTGATTGCTTATGTATGCTATTGTATGTTTGTGATATAATTCCTGGAGTGCGAAGTGTGCTACTACGAGTCTCTAGGGTTTGCAGATCGTCAGCAAGGCAAGTAACACATTGATCATACTCTTTTCATACCCAATTTCTATGCATTAGTTACATTCCTCAAACACTGCATGGTTAGGACGTGATTAACTTGTGGGTATTGGGAAGTAGATGATGAGGTAGAACCTATTGCCCTTTTATATCAAACCATGGGAGTTACTTCTACGTTATGCTTATGCTGCTATGCTATGCTCGGAGACGTGGTTTGGTTGAGTGATTTCATGATAGATGTGAGATTATTTATAAATTAAGGGTTTATTTAAGGTGGCTACTTTAATACACATCTGGGTGGATTGTTTGTGGGCACCTGGGGATATAACAGTGTTGTCCTTTGGTTCTCCAGCCAGGCTAAAACAGATCATAAGATTATTCATGCTAGAAACTTCCGTGTGCAGCCACAAGCTATTATGGGCTCTAGCATAGTTGAGTATGTTGCATGACCTCTTTCAGTGGTAGGCTAGCAGATGTAGGGGAAAGTAGGTGTAACTGTCTACCCAGAGTAAAGAGCTAATGTTTCTGAAAAATTGTGTCTCGGTGATCCGTTTCTCAAACACCATGTAGTGCGAGAAATCCAACGGAGGAGATCGAGTCTTGTGGGGAAAAGTGTGCAAACCTCTGCAGACTGTACAAACTAATCATGGTTAGCCGTGTCCCCAGTTATGGACATCTTGAGTATCTGGTTCTTGGATTATCATGTTGATCTCATCACTCTTAATTAATTTTGTGGGGTTATTAATACTGTTTAATTGGGATTGAGATGGGGCTTACCTTCTCAATATTTTATCAACTACCATGATAGTTAAATAAAATATATTCCTTTGTTGTAGGGAAAATTGGCTTTACGCAATATTAACCTTAGAGCTTTCCACCAGCCATATATACATGTAGTGATAGCATTTACTTGTTCATTTGCTCTACTGTGTTATATTGCCAGCATATTCCATGTGTTGACCCGTTTCGGGCTAGAACATATCATGTTGCAGACTTTTCAAACAAAGAGTAAGGTGCGCTAGGTCGTTGTTGTGCACTCAGCTATGCCGTTGGAGTTGATGGACACACTTTATCTTCCAAGTCTTCCGCTGTCATATTATTATATTAAGTTCTCTTTTGAGACATTCGATGTAATAAATGTGTGATTGCACTCTGTTATAAATCCTTCAAGTACTGTGTGTGTCAGCATTACTGATCCAGGGATGACACTTATCCATAGAGATTTGACCGTTTGTGGTCGGATCGCTACAGCATGCATGTTGATCATGTTGAGAATATGTTTTGTGATAGCTACATTGTTGAATTTGATTATGATCCAACATGTAATTATTATGAGAGAGGAAAATATGGTTGTAGAAATTTTTATGTTACAAAATTACCTCTCGTTGTGTTGAGATTGTTATTGTTTCTTTCTTCTTCCTTGCATATGGTAGTTTTTGCTTGCCTTGATAATTTGTTTGCTTATAAAATGCCTATGCAGAGGAAGTATGTTAGACTTAAGTGTGTTTGTCACATGTTTTATGATGCTCTCTTTGTGCTTCAATTCTTGTCTTTCATGTGAGCATAATTGAAATCTCAATGCCTAGCTAAAAAGGCTTTAAAGAAAAGCGCTTGTTGGGAGACAACCCAATATTTTTCCTTCTTCCTGTTTAGTAATAAATATTTCGTCTAGCCTCTGGTTAGATGTGGTTTTATGTTTTAATTAAAGTTTGTGCCAAGTAAAACCTATATGATCTTCTTGGGTGATAATTATTTGATCTTGCTGAAAAAGTCAGAAACTTTCTGCTTACAAAAACAATTGTTAAAAATCACCAGAACGTGATATAATACTGATTCCAATTGTAGTAGATCAATAAGAAAATCATTTAGGTCTTCCTATTTTTGCAGAATTTTGGATTTAAAGAAGTTTGCGTTTGATACACATTACTAAAGACTGTTATGTTTTTGGCAAATTCTGTTTTTCGTGTGTTGTTTGCTTATTTTGATGAATCTATGGCTAGTATCGGGGGTATGAACCATAGATAAGTTGGAATACAGTAGGTTTAACACCAATATAAATAAAGAATGAGTTCATTACTGTACCTTAAAGTGGTGGTTTGTTTTATTTCGCTAACGGAGCTCATGAGATTTTCTGTTGAGTTTTGTGTTGTGAAGTTTTCAAGTTTTTGGGTAAAGATTTGATGGATTATGGAATAAGGAGTGGCAAGAGCCTAAGCTTGTGAATGCCCAAGGCACCCAAAGGTAAAATTCAAGGACAACCAAAAGCCTAAGCTTGGGGATGGCCCGGAAGGCATCCCCACTTTCATCTTCGTCTATCGGTAACTTTACTTGATGCTATATTTTTATTCACCACATGATATGTGTTTTGCTTGGAGTGTCTCGTATGATTTGAGTCTTTGTTTTTTAGTTTACCACAATCATCCTTGCAGTACAAACCTTTTGGAGAGACACACATGATTCAGAATTTATTAGAATACTTTATGTGCTTCACTTATATCTTTTGAGCTAGATAATTTTGCTCTAGTGCTTCGCTTATATCTTTTTAGAGCACGGTGGTGGTTTAATATTATAGAAAATATTTAGCTCTCATGCTTCTCTTATTTTATTTTGAGAGTCTTATAGAACAGCATGGTAATTTGCTTTGGTTAAAAAATTAGTCCTAATATGATGAACATCCAAGATAGGTATAATAAAAACTATCATATAAAGTGCATCGAATACTATGAGAAGTTTGATTCTTTATGATTTTTTTGAGATATGAAGATGGTGATATAAGAGTCATGATAGTTGAGTAGTTGTGAATTTGATAAATACTTGTTCTAAATTTTGTGATTCCCGTAGCATGCACGTATGGTGAACCGTTATGTGATGAAGTCGAAGCATGATTTATTTATTGATTGCCTTCCTTATGAGTGGCGGTCGAGGACGAGCGATGGTCTTTTCCTACCAATCTATCCCCCTAGGAGCATGCGCGTAGTACTTCGTTTCAATAACTAATAGATTTTTGCAATAATTATGTGAGTTCTTTATGACTAATGTTGAGTCCATGGATTATACGCACTCTCACCTTTCCACCATTGCTAGCCTCTCTAATACGCAAGACCTTTCGCGGTATACATACACCCACCATATACCTTCCTCAAAACAGCCACCATACCTACCTATTATGGCATTTCCATACCATTCCGAGATATATTGCCATGCAACTTACCACCGTTCCATTTGTTATGACACGTTTCATCATTGTCCTATTGCTTTGCATGATCATGTAGTTGACATCGTATTTGTGGCAAAGCCACCTTTATAATTCTTTCATACATGTCACTCTTGATTCATTGCATATCCCGGTACACCGCCGGAGGCATTCACATAGAGTCATATTTTGTTCTAAGTATTGAGTTGTAATTTTTGAGTTGTAAGCAAATAAAAGTGTGATGATCATCATTATTAGAGCATTGTCCCAAGTGAGGAAAGGATGATGGAGACTATGATTCCCCCACAAGTCGGGATGAGACTCTGGACGAAAAGAAAATAAAAAAGAAAAAAAAGAGGCCATAAAAAAGGGGAAAGGCCCAAATAAAAAAAGATGAGAGAAAAAAGAGAGAAGGGACAATGTTACTATCCTTTTGCCACACTTGTGCTTCAAAGTAGCACCATGACCTTCATGATAGAGAGTCTCCTATGTTGTTACTTTCATATACTAGTGGGAATCTTCATTATAGAACTTGGCTTGCATATTCCAATGATGGGCTTCCTCAAAATGCCCTAGGTCTTCGTGGGCAAGCGAGTTGGATGCACACCCACTTAGTTTCTTTTGTTGAGCTTTCATACACTTATAGCTCTAGTGCATCCGTTGCATGGCAATCCCTACTCACTCACATTGATATCTATTGATGGGCATCTCCATATCCCGTTGATACGCCTAGGTTATATGAGACTATCTTCTCCTTTTTGTCTTATCCACAACCACCATTCTATTTCACATATAGTGCTATGTCCATGGCTCACGCTCATATATTGAGTGAAGATTGAAAAAGTTTGAGAACATTAAAAGTATGAAACAATTGTTTGGCTTGTCATCGGAGTTGTGCATGAGTTAAATATTTTGTGTGATGAAGATAGAGTATAGCCAGACTATATGATTTTGCAGGGATAACTTTCTTTGGCCATGTTATTTTGAGAAAACATGATTGCTTTATTAGTATGCTTGAAGTATTATTATTTTATGTCAATATTAATATTTTGTGTTGAATCTTTTGGATCTGAACATTCATGCCACAATAAATAAAATTACATTGATAATTATGCTAGGTAGCATTCCACATCAAAAATTCTGTTTTTATCATTTACATACTCGAGGACGAGCAGGAATTAAGCTTGGGGATGCTTGATACGTCTCCAACGTATCTATAATTTTTTATTGTTCCATGCTATTATATTATCTGTTTTGGATGTTTAATGGGCTTTATTATGCACTTTTATATTATTTTTGGGACTAACCTATTAACCGAAGGCCCAGTGCAAATTGTTGTTTTTTTGCCTATTTCAGTGTTTTGCAGAAAAGGAATAGCAAACGGAGTCCAAACAGAATGAAACCTTCGGGAGAGTTATTTTTGGAACAAACGCAATCCAGAAGACTTGGAGTGGACGTCAAGGAAGCAACGAGGCGGCCACGAGGTAGGGAGGCGCGCCCAGGGGGGTAGGCGCGCCCCCACCCTCGTGGGCTCCTCATGGCTCCACCAACCTACTTCTTTCGCTTATATATACTCATATACCCTGAAAACATCCAGGAGCACCACGAAACCCTATTTCCACCGCCGCAACCTTTTGTACCCGTGAGATCCCATCTTGGGGCCTTTTCCTCCGCTCCGCCGGAGGGGGAATCGATCATGGAGGGCTTCTACATCAACACCATAGCCTTTCCGATGATGTGTGAGTAGTTTACCACAGACCTTCGGGTCCATAGTTATTAGCTAGATGGCTTCTTCTCTCTCTCTGGATCTCAATACAAAGTTCTCCTCGATTCTCTTGGAGATCTATTCGATGTAATTATGTTTGCGGTGTGTTTGTCAAGATCCAATGAATTGTGGGTTTATGATCAAGATTATCTATGAACAATATTTGGTTCTTCTCTGAATTCTTATATGTATGATTTGATATCTTTGCAAGTCTCTTCGAATTATCAGTTTGGTCTGGCCTACTAGATTGATCTTTCTTGCAATGGGAGAAGTGCTTAGCTTTGGGTTCAATCTTGCGGTGTCCTTTCCCAAAGGATGTTAGGGCAGCAAGGCACGTATTGTATTGTTTTCATCGAGGATAAAAGATGGGGTTTATATCATATTGCTTGAGTTTATCCCTCTACATCATGTCATCTTGCCTAATGCGTTACTCTCTTCTTATGAACTTAGTACTCTAGATGCGTGTTGGATAGCGGTCGACGTGTGGAGTAATAGTAGTAGATGCAGAATCGTTTTGGTCTACTTGTCGCGGACGTGCTGCCTATATACATGATCATGCCTAGATATTCTCATAACTATGCGCTTTTCTATCAATTTCTCGACAGTAATTTGTTCACCCACCGTAGAATTTGCTATCTTGAGAGAAGCCACTAGTGAAACCTATGGCCCCCGGGTATATCTTGCATCATATTAATCTCCCGTTAATTAGCTATTTCTGTCGCCGTTTATTTTGCAATCTTTACTTTCCAATCTATACCATAAAAATACCAAAAATATTTATCTTATTATCTCTATCAGATCTCACTTTTGCAAGTGGCCGTGAAGGGATTGACAACCCCTTTATCGCGTTGGTTGCAAGGTACTTATTTGTTTGTGCAGGTACTAGGGATTTGCGTGCAACCTCTTACTGGATTGATACCTTGGTTCTCAAAAACTGAGGGAAATACTTACGCTACTTTCCTGCATCACCCTTTCCTCTTCAAGGGAAAACCACCGCATGCTCAAGAGATAGAAGTCCCAAACAAATGTTTTCGTTTGTTATGTACATTCCACACAGTCAGTCAAAGAAACATGTTTCCGTTCTTATCTACATCCCACACAGTCAATCCAGGGAAATCATTTCCGTTCGTATATACATCCTACACAGTCAATCTAGGGAAAACGTTCCCGTTCATATGTACATCCCACACAGTTTTATGTATAGGCTCGTGTGTGATAGGTGTAACTATCACACACGCTCTGTCTTGGTTAATTGTTTGCCTTTATTCAACTACATCACACACAATTTGATGAAGAAAACTGTGTGGCATTGGGCTATCCATCAGAGGCGCTTTTACTGTTAGAACCGTTTGCAAAGTTCCATGACCCATTTAGCAGGTTTATTAGCTTATAATTAATAATTCCAATATTACACAAATTCAAATTTCATATCGAACAGTTGTTTGCTAATTTCATATCAGGCACATAAATATATTTTAACATCACGATACGATAGCTACCTGAAAACAGCACAATACAGCATATAGCTAGTTCAGCTTCATAAGAACAATATTAGAACATTATATTCATTTCCCTAATCGAGATCATCTAGGCTCGTCTTATCCACCTCTACTTTCAGTTCAGTAAGAACCTGTTTTGCTCTGGCCAACTGGGAAAGTGCCTCCTCCTTGACCAACACCATCTTAGCAAAGTCTGATTTAAAAAATCTGAGCTCATTCTCCATCTTCCTCTTTTTTATCCCGCGTCTTCAAATAGTCTTTAGCGTTGATAACACTTTCTCTAAGCCCACCTCTGTTCTCTTCCTCATACATGCTCCAGAGCTTTGCTAGGCACATCTTCAAAGAATGTGGCCACTTTGATCAACCCACTCCAAGTAAGAACACTTCCGTTCATCCTATAATATCTAAAACTAGATCAATAACAATTGTAGGGGAAATGGGTTTATAGCAACATAGAAAATCACCAATACTTATTTTGGAAAATTGAAGAAACAGATTAATTATGACATATCTTCTTAAAATGGTCAAGGTGCAAATGAATTAATTGCTACTGAGACAACAACCAAATTCTGAAACATCAGAAGCTATAATTAACTACAACAACGCTACAAGTTCTTACTCATGTACTATAAATGACAAATTGAACATTTTATGAGGAAGCTAAATATAACTGCAACAGCATAGCGACAGTGTTTGGATGAAAGCAAATTGATACTAATAGGTGTGTACATGCGCAAAGTTAGTAACATAGAACTAATAGCACTAAGGTCGTCCACTATGTATGCCAAAACCGGTGTAAAGACAACTGTTGCTACATTTCGCACCGGTGCCCTGCACTGGCGAGCCAATGCAGCGGAAAAAAATCAGGGACCCGGACTCCGGAGCAACTAGTTGCTCCGATGCCCAGTTCCTTCATTGCATAAAGATTTAGTATTTGACTGCTTGGCTGCTCATACGTTTGGTTGAAGGTGTGGTATGAATGGGTTGGGACCGTGACAGTGTCTGAATCACATCTAACAAATGATTTGTAACAACGAAAGAGGGGCTAACCTTCTCTGGACATGCCAGAAACTTCCTCCCACTATCCACAGATTCAAACGCAACTAGCTTCACGCATGGAGATTGATGGTGACAACAAGCAGACAGATCTTCAACCACCCCGCTCCATTCGTTGCAACTGATGGTCCTAGGGAGCTAGAAGAGGAAGAAATGACTCAAATCACCGCCGGGTTAAAATCATTCAGTCCAAGTCATAGCCCGAGAGAGAGAAGAGAGGCATACACGGGTGGTGAAGGATTCGTCGTCGAAGGAGGAACCGCTGGAGAGGTCATTGAAGAAGACCATGGCGACCCCGGCGGTAGGATGCGAGACGGCAAGAGCGAGGAAGCAAGCGAGGAAGCGGATATAGCTTAGGAAGGAAGGAAGGAAGGAGGAAACAGGGGAAATGTGACTTGTGGTCGGGGAGAAAAGGGGTGGGGGTAGATATTTCGGTGGTAGGCCAAAAATTTCGAAATGTGGAGGGAAACTTTGCGCGTGGTGCCGCCAGACACCATTCACTTTGAACGATTGTGTGCATCGCAAATGATTCTTCTGCTTTACTCGCATGGGATGAGTTTGATAATTCAAATTTTGGTGGAACCCGGGTACTGTCGTCATCCATGTCATTGCACAATTTAACATCGCTTGCTAATTTGGGCACAAAAGAGCGTACAACACATAAACCACACTTACTGAATCGAGCAATTTTAGTAATTAAACAGATCCAGTTGACCTAAACATTGCTCTAATAAAAGACCAGCATTAAAAACAAAGCCTAAGTACGCATAATTTTAACAAATCCGCCACCGCGCCGGCCTATGCATCGCCGGTGTGAGATGAGACGTTGATGACTTGTCCTGGCGACATGCCGCCATTGGTGGATTCCGCGTCCCCCCTTCTAAAGTTGACCGCTTCCTCGTCTGCGTCCTTGTCCTCGTCCTCGGCGCCGCCCTCAAGGTTGTAGTACTCATAGTAGTGGATGCGCCAGAGCTCACGTTGGTACTCCACCGCCGATTCCTCGACAGACATATTCTTCTTTACCTCGACCTCGGCCACACGCAACTCCTCCTCCTGGTGCTCCTCGATCTCCGCCGCCTCCTGCATCTCCAACTCCCGCTTGGCGATCTCATGAGGAAGAAAATGCTCCATGGCTAGCGCCACCTTTTCGGACGTGGGTTGCATGTTGGATTCCGAGGTGGCCTGGAATATCTTGGCGTGTGCATCCTCGATCTTGTCGTGGATGGCCCCGACCTGGGCCAGGGCGACATCAGCGACACGGAAGGCAGCTCGAGCGCTCTCGGCGTTTGCAGCCGTTGCAGCAGCTGTTGCAGCCGTCTCGACTGCTGTAGCTACCCTATCGACTGCCGCAGACGCCTTCTCGGCGGATGCAAATGCGCTCAATGCGGATGCGGCGGCACTCTCGACATAGGCGGGTGCGCTCTCGGCGCAGGCGGCCGCGCTCGGGGAGGACTCGGGCACCGTACGGCCTTCACAAAGCGTTTCCACGGCGTCATGTTTGCAAGAAGGGGTTGCGGGAATGGGGATCAAGATTCGTGGATTCGAGGGTTGCCGGCACTAGAGCAGACGAGCCGGCGAAGCTTAAGGAGGAATACTTAAATAGACCTAGTAATTTTTATCGCAAACGGTTCTTACAAAAACTGTGTGTGATATTGTTGATATTTTTTATTAGCTGTGAAAGACGAATTTGGAGTAAAGTGGCAGCGAATGGTGTTTTGAATGTACGAGAAATTTTGAAGTACTAATACAACTGTCATGTCAAATTTTGGAAAATTTCAGGGGTCATTTGACCTTTTAAGACATTTAAGTGATTTTCTATCCATCTAATGACCGTAATTCAAATTTGAACTACATGTACATGCAACAGCTAACCATAACGGTTGAAAAGTCATATTTTGTGTACTTGTGTGCGTGTTTATTCCATGTGCAGTAAATTGGTCTCACGGCTATGAAACACATGAAACCTTGCTTGATGTAATATCATGCGACCAAGACGATGTGGTAAAAAAATTGGCATGTTTGACGAAAGATTGGACACACACCCCTCACAAACGGAAGCAACTCACTAGAAGGCTCATGGTTCCGAGAGGGAACAATGCATGTTTGATGACGAACGAGCGATAGCTTCCTCTTACGGGCTTCAAAAAATTTCTACTGTTAACGTGCACTAATACAACTGTCGTGTAAGTTTTTTGGAAAATTTCAGGGGTCATTTGACATTTTTTAAGACATTTAAGTGATTTTATAGCCATTTAATGACCGTAATCCAAATTTCGACTACATATACATGCAACGGCTAACCATAACAGTTTGAAGAATCATATTTGTGTACTTGTATGTGAATTAATTCCATGTGCAGTAAATTCGAAGGAAATTTCAAACGTATTGGTCTCACGCCCTGGACACATGCATTGAGTGCCATGGCATTTAAGTTCCAAAAAAAATAAAAAAAAGATTAGAAACACATGAAACTTTTCTTGATGTAATGTCATGCCACCAAGATGATGTGGTAAAAAAATTGGCATGTTTGACGAAAGTTTGGACACACACCGCTTACAAACCGGAGCAACTCACTAGAAGGCTTGTGGGTACGAGAGGGAAAAATGCATGTTTAATGATGAACGGGAGATAGCTTCCTCTTACGGACTTCAATTTTTTTTTCTACATTTAACGTGCACTAATACAACTGTGATGTGAAAATTTGGAAAATTTCAGGGGTATTTGACCTTTTAAAGACATTTAAGTGATTCTCTAGCAATTTAATGACTATAATTCAAATTTGAACTACATCTACATGCAACAGCTAACCATAACGGTTTGAAAAATCATATTTGTGTACTTGTGTGCGAGTTAATTCCATGTGCAGTAAATTAGAAGGGATTTTCAAACATATTGTTGTCACGGCATGGACACATGCATGGAGTGCCATGGCATTTTAATTCCAAAAAATTACAAAATGATCAGAAAACATGAAACCTTGCTTGATGTAATTTCATGCCACCAAGTTGATGTGGTAAAAAAACTGGCTTGTTTGACGAAAATTTGGACACACACCCCTCACAAATCGGAGCAATTCACTAGAAGGCTCGTTTTTCCGAGAGGGAAAAATGCATGTTTGATGACGAACGGGAGATAGCTTCCTTTTACGGCCTGCAATTTTTTTCTATATTTAACGTGCACAAATACAACTGTCATGTGAAAATTTGGAAAATTCTAGGGGTCATTTGACCTTTTAATGACATTTAAGTGATCTAGCCATTTAATGACCGTAATTCAAATTTGAACTACATCTACATGCAACAGCTAACCAAAACGGTTTGAAAAATCATATTTGTGTACTTGTGTGCGAGTTAATTCCATGTGCAGTAAATTAGAAGGAGTTTTCAAAATTATTGGTGTCATGGCATGGACACATGCATGGAGTGCCATGCCATTTTAATTAAAAAAATTAAAAATGGTCAAAAAAACATGAAACCTTGCTTGATGTAATGTCATGCCACCAAGATGATGTGGTAAAAAAATTGGCCTATTTGACGAAAGTTTGGACACACACCCCTCACAAACCGTAGCAACTCACTAAGGCTCGTGTTTCCGAGAGGGAACGATGTATATTTGATGACGAACATGAGACAGCTTCCTCTTATGGCCTTCAAATTTTTTCTTCATTTAACATGCAATAATACAACTGTCATGTGAAAATTTGGAAAATTCTAGGGGTCATTTGACCTTTTAAAGACATTTAAGTGATTTTCTAGACATTTAATGACCGTAATTCAAATTCGAACTACATCTACATGCAACGGCTGACCATAACGGTTTGAAAAAAAATCATATTTTTGTGTACTTGTGTGCGAGTTAAAAAATCATCAAACGATGTAAATATCTAGTGTTCAAAAAAGAAAATGTAAAGATCTGGCAAGACAAAAGGGCCCCACACGATTGGCACTCTACGCGGGTTATTAATAAGACACGATTACGTATTGAAAACCATCACCTATTAAGTTTACACACGGATTTTGCTGCGTGAATCATGTGTAATTCAAACTACAGTACTAGTAAATTCCGGTGACCGGTGTGCATGCTGTTCCCGTCGATCTAGATTCCGGCCACCAATAAATACTACCTTTCCCACGTCGTCCCGCCTACATTCTCATCTACCTCCTCCCCTCGCTCGCTCTCTCTCTCTCTCTCAAATCTCAGCCATGGCGCCGCCGATATGCCCACGCACCGACGAGGAGTCGCCCCCGAGGATGCTTAGTTGAAGAGAAGCGACAAGGAGGACCCTACGTGCCGCCTGACAAGGTTGCGCCGGACCCCCCAACTTTGGATTGGTTTTGGGACCAGTACAATCTTTGTCTATGGAAGTCGCTACCACCGGCTGAGAAAGCCATGGAAGTGGCGTTCAAGAAGGAGATGGAGGAGGTGGAAGCCAGGTACCAGGCGGCCTGTGAAGCCCGTGATGCTGCCAGGAAAAAGGAGGCAGTGGAGCTTTAGGTGCGGGTGCGTCGTCAAGTGGAGGAGGTGTAAGAAGACGGGTACTTCGTGAAAAAGGTCAAAGGCGCTAGGAGCCTCATCGCTGCATGGAGGTAGGCCGATAAGCTCCAGCGTGCCACCAACGAGGAGCTCCGGTGGGCGCCCAACAAAATGGCATGATCGTTCGCGCTCGTCTGCCAGCAAGAGGCAGATCGGTACATCAAGCGCCGCGAGGCGGAGGAGGCGGAGTACTGCCTCCATGCTGGGAAGACGCCGCGCACCAGGGAGCTGATGGTGAGGGGCTGCCGGAATACTGCCCCAAGGAGGGATTTTTAGTTTTAGTATTGTTCGTTTTCAATTTTAGGCATTGTACCTAGTAGTTAAGTATCATCACGTATATGTGATGATATTATATTATATATATATATTCTGTGATGAACTAATGAACAATTTATATATATATATATATATATATATATATATATATTATGAATTCCATTTTCTATCTATTTTTGTATACTAATTTGTATCTAGCTGTTATCATCCACATATACAGAATGGAAATCATATATACACACATTGAAATAGAACATATAAGAACAGAAAACTGAGTACACACATTGAAACAGAGCAATATTTTGATTGCTGTGAGGGATAATTGGTTTTATATCCTTAGTTGTGTCCCCCTCGTCAGGAATACCCCTAGTTTCTGTAAACAAGTGGTCTTGCCCAACCCACTTTGGTCATTTTGTGCTTTTGCCCTTTGAATTCTTGACCGTCACTTTGAAAACTTCATAAATAATTCATACTAAATAAAAAAAATCCAAATAAGATATCAAAATGTTTGGAAAAACATCACCTGCGTCTCAATGTCACTTGCATTCATGACAGAAGTGTTGGTAAGTGCCCATCTAAGTTTTAGCTCTTACGATACCACCATGAACAATAAATCTAAAAGAATTCAAAAAAATTCAAAAAAAAAGTTGGTGGCAAAGAATGACAAATGTTTTAAGTGCTTGTCAAGTTTCATCAAGGAATGACATTCTTGGAAGTCAAGGCAAAAAAACAATCTATTTTCGAGTGTTGATTGTTTTTTTGCCATGACTTCCACGAATGTCATTCCCTGATGAAACTTGGCGAGCACTTAAAACATTTTTCATTCTTTGCCAGCAATTTTTTTTGAATTTTTTGATTTTTTTTAGATTTTACTATTCGTGGTGGTATCATAAAGGCTAAAACTCGGATGGGCACTTACCAACACTTTTGTCATGAATACAAGAGACATTGACGTACATGTGATGTTTTTTCGGACATTTTTGTATATTATTTGCATTTTTCTGATTTAGCATGAATTAGTTATGAAGTTTTCAAAGTGACGGTCAAACGGTCAAAGGGCAAAAGCACAAGATGACCAAAGTGGGTTGGGCAAGACCACATGTTTTCAGAAACTAGGGGCAATTCTGACGAGGGGGACACAACTAAGGGTATAAAACCAATTATCCCTTGTTGTGAATACATAGCGATCCACGTCAAAATGACTCAATAAAATAAAACGCGTCCATGACACCATGACCAGCAGCCCTTGCCTAGGTAGCTCTTGGCTCTGCCTGAACTCGTTCAGGTGTTCGTCCAAGCGGTCGACATGCTCGCGGTACATCTAGAGCACGATCTCAAGCTCCAAGTTGGCTATTTCATCGGAGATCACCGACTCGAGGATGCAACGGCCATGTTCCTCTACTGCGCCTAGGTGAACCCCTGGGCCAAGGAGGCGGTTAATCCTAGCGACCAGCGCGTTGGCATCGAGCGGGCTGCGGACAAGGCGAATGGAGCGGCGGGCGTCCGGTGCAAGTACAACGCGGCCGACCTCTGGTGCAAGTACGGTGCAGGGGGTCTCTGCCTACTCCTGGCAAGGAATGGGGGTACTGATGGGACGCGTACCCTGCTGCGACGCCCTGTCGACAGCAGGCAAGCACCGATGGATCCTCTCTTGTTGTGCGGCGCGCCGCGCCTCTCCCTCTGCGGCGCTCCAACGGCCTCGTCGTGCAGCGAGCTGCAACCTATCGGCGCGGACATGCCTAGCTTGCTCTGTGGCGCGCCATCGATCATGCTGTGCGGCGAGCTATAGCCTCTCAGCGTTGACATACCTATCTTGATCCGCGGCGCTAAAGCGCCATGTGCCAAGGGTCTGCTCAACCCTGGCGATGACGCGCATCAGAACGTCATCCATCGCGTTGCCGGGGAGCGCCTCGGCCTCGACGGGCCGTGGCGCCTGCTCGTTTTCCTCGTCGATGAGGTTGATGGCAGAGGCAACGCTTTGGTGGGTTGGCATGCTTGGAAAAGGTGGATGTGCTACATGCTGCACTTGTTGCCTCCGTGCATCGCACACCGCCTAGTTTTATGTGCAATATCGCTGGGAGGCAGCAAACCGGTGAGGAAATGGCGGGAAATGGTGGCGTGTTCATAAAACACCATCAATTAATGGAAACTTAGCATAGAAGGAACATCGAGCTAGCACAACAAGTAGATGATGATCATATGATCGTTTATCCTAGTTAATTATGCATGTAATAGTTTACTTTGGTGTGTGGAAATGTCATGTGTGTACTAGCCACCTATGTAATTGGATGTTTTCCGCGTATTACACACATCTTGTTTATGTGAAATGTTTCTTTTCTCTTGGCTCAACACAAATAGTTTATCAGAATGAACTCTATGCCCTCCTTTGCACACACCTTGATCTGGCTGAACCGTTTCTGTTGCGTTGCTGATACGTCTCCAACGTATCTATAATTTTTTACTGCTCCATGCTATATTATCTATTGTTTTGGACCATATTGGTCTTTATTTTTCACTTTTATATTACTTTTGGGACTAACCTATTAACCGGAGGCCCAGCCCAGAATTGCTGTTTTTTGCCTATTTCAGTGTTTCGAAGAAACGGAATGTCAAACGGAGTCCAAACGGAATGAAATCTTCGGGAACATGATTTTCTCATGAGATAAGATCCATGAGACTTGGACCCTCGGTCAAGAAATGAGGGAGGCGGCCACGAGGGTGGAGGGTGCCCCCCACCTAGGGCGTGCCCCCCTGCCTCGTGGGCCCCCCGAAGCTCCAACGACGTACTCCTTCCTCCTATATATACCTACGTACCCCCAACAGATCAGATACGGAGCCAAAAACCTAATTCCATCGCCGCAACTTTCTGTATCCACGAGATCCCATCTTGGGGCCTGTTCCGAAGCTCCGTTGGAAGGGGAATCCACCACGGAGGGCTTCTACATCATCATCATAGCCTCTCCGATGAAGTGTGAGTAGTTTACTTCAGACCTTCGGGTCCATAGTTAGTAGCTAGATGGCTTCCTCTCTCTTTTTGGATCTCAATACAATGTTCTCCCCCTCTCTCGTGGAGATCTATTCGATGTAATCTTCTTTTTGCGGTGTGTTTGTTGAGACCCATTTAATTGTGGGTTTATGATCAAGATTATCTATGAGAAATATTTGAATCTTCTCTGAATTCTTTTATGTATGATTGGTTGTCTTCGCAAGTCTCTTGAATTATCCGCTTGGTTTGGCCAACTAGATTGGTAGTTCTTGCAATGGGAGAAGTGCTTAGCTTTGGGTTCAATCTTATGTGTCCTTTCCCACCGATGATAGGGGCAGCAAGGCACGATTGTATTGTTGCCATCGAGGATAACAAGATGGGGTTTTTATCATATTGCATGAATTTATCCTCTACATCATGTCATCTTGCTTAAGGCATTACTCTGTTTTCATTAACTTAATACTCTAGATGCATGCTGGATAGCGGTCGATGAGTGGAGTAATAGTAGTAGATGCAGGCAGGAGTCGGTCTACTTGTCTCGGACGTGATGCCTATATACATGATCATACCTAGATACTCTCATAACTATGCTCAATTCTGTCAATTGCTCAACAGTAATTCGTCCACCCACCGTAAATACTTATGCTCGAGAGAAGCCACTAGTGAAATCTATGGCCCCCTGGTCTATTCTCATCATATTAATCTTCCTACACTTTACTATTGCTTTGCTTTTTTACTTTGCATTTTATTTTACTTTGCATCTTTATACCAAAAATACCAAAAATATTATCTATCATCTCTATCGATCTCACTCGTAAGTGACCGTGAAGGGATTGACAACCCCTATTCGCGTTGGTTGCGAGGAGTTATTTGCTTTGTGTAGGTACGAGGGACTTGCGCGTGGCCTCCTACTGGATTGATACCTTGGTTCTCAAAAACTGAGGGAAATACTTACGCTACTCTGCTGCATCATCCTCTCCTCTTCGGGGAAAACCAACGCAAGCTCAAGACGTAGCAAGAAGGATTTCTGGCGCCGTTGCCGGGGATTCTACGCAAAAGTCAACATACCAAGTACCCATCTCAATCCATTATCTCCCGCATTACATTATTTGACATTTGCCTCTTGTTTTCCTCTCCCCCACTTCACCCTTGCCGTTTTATTCTCCCTCTCTTTTCCATTCGTCTTTTCGTTTGCCTTGATGTCTTACTTGGCTCGTTTGCTCGTTTGATTGGAATAGTTGAGTATTTATTCCTAAACAGAGAAGCTAATATCTATGGATCCTCATCCGCTTGCCAATCTTTTTAAGAGATCCAATTATGATGAACCAATTCCTAGTGATTTGGATGCACTAGATTATCTTTATAATATTTTGCCTGAAATCCGTAAATCTGAAAATTGTGATGAAGTGCTTTATGAAGTGATTCACGATAGATCTTTGAATAAAAAGCATGATTGCAATGATTTTATTATAAATTCTATTGATGTAAATTATGCTAATAATATGCAAAACCCTAAGCTTGGGGATGCTAGTATTGCAATGTCCAATAGTCATGATTGGGGAGATTCTTCTTATGATCTTGAAAATTTATTTAAGCCCCATGATGAATATAAGATTGATAATAGTGTTTGCAATAATATTGAAAGTGGGTTTGGAAGAGTGTCAACTTTAGATCCCACATATTTGGATAACATTCAATCTTATGAAACTTTTGATAAAAGTGGGCTTGGAGAAATCATGATTTTAGTTAATGATAATCCCACTATTTTGGAAGAGTGTCAACTTCGCATACATGTGGATTGTGTTGAGAATGTGTTATTTGATAGCTATATTGTTGAATTTTCTTATGATCCTACATGTAATTATTATGAGAGAGGAAAATATGATTTTAGTTAATGATAGCCGGGGTGCTAACTTTCCTTTAACACCGAACCTCTTGATTCCACGAAGTGGGGACACACGAAGATATGCCCGGTCTCCCGCTTCGTAAGTTACTTCCTTGTGTTTACTGTCGGCATAACTCTTCTGCCTCGACTGAGCTACCTTGAGTCTATCTCGAATCAGTTTGACTTTCTCTTCGGAATCTCTGATAAGATCGGAACCGAAAAGTGTTCGATCTCCAACACCATCCCACAACAATGGTGTTCTGCACCTCCTTCCGTATAGAGCTTCGAAAGGGGCCATCTTCAGACTGGTCTGATAACTGTTATTGTAGGAGAACTCCACGTATGGCAAATTATCATCCCAGCTAGACCCATAGTCTAGCGCACAAGCTCTCAACATGTCCTCCAGGATCTGGTTGACTCTCTCGGTCATCCATCATGTCGTGGATGAAAAGCTGTCTTGAACTCCAGCCTCGCACTCCAAAGTTTCATGCAACTGATTCCAAAACTTTGAGGTAAATTATTCCTCTATCGACACGATACTCCTCGAACTCCATGCAGACATACGATCCTGGTCATGTATATCTTGGCTAACTTAGCACTGGTATAGGTAGTCTTCACGGGAATGAAGTGAGCTACCTTGGTCAAACGATCAACCACTACCCAGATGGAATCATTGTTGGAAATATGCCCTAGAGGCAATAATAAATTAGTTATTATTATATTTCCTTGTTCATGATAATCGTTTATTATTCATGCTATAATTGTATTGACCGGAAACAGCAATACATGTGTGGATACATAGACAACACCATGTCCCTAGTAAGCCTCTAGTTGACTAGCTCGGTGATCAATAGATGGTTACGGTTTCGACCATGGACATTGGATGTCATTGATAACGGATCACATCATTAGGAGAATGATGTGATGGACAAGACCCAATCCTAAGCCTAGCACAAAGATCGTGTAGTTAGTATGCTAAAGCTTTTCTAATGTCAAGTATCTCTTCCTTAGACCATGAGATCGTGCAATTCCCGGATCCGTAGGAGTGCTTTGGGTGTATCAAACGTCACAACGAATCGGGTGACTATAAAGGTGCACTACAGGTATCTCCGAAAGTGACCATTGGGTTGACACGGATCGAGCTGGGATTTGTCACTCCGTAAACGGAGAGGTATCTCTGGGCCCACTCGGTAGGACATCATCATAATGTGCACAATGTGACCAAGGGGTTGATCACGGGATGATGTGTTACGGAACGAGTAAAGAGACTTGCCGGTAACGAGATTGAACAAGGTATCGGTATACCGACGATCGAATCTCGGGCAAGTACAATACCGCTAGACAAAGGGAATTGTATACGGGATCGATTGAGTCCTTGACATCGTGGTTCATCCGATGAGATCATCGTGGAACATGTGGGAGCCAACATGGGTATCCAGATCCGCTGTTGGTTATTGACCGGAGAACGTCTCGGTCATGTCGCTTGTCTCCGAACCCGTAGGGTCTACACACTTAAGGTTCGGTGACGCTAGGGTTATATAGGAAGCTTGTATGTGGTTACCGAATGTTGTTCGGAGTCCCGGATGAGATCCCGGACGTCACGAGGAGTTCCGGAATGGTCCGGAGGTAAAGATTTATATATGTGAAGTCCTGTTTTGGTAACCGGAAAGGTTTCGGGCGATATCGGTAATGTACCGGGACCACCGGGAGGGTCCCGGGGGTCCACCAAGTGGGGCCACCAATCCCGGAGGCTTGCTTGGGCCAAGTGTGGTGAGGGACCAGCCCCTAAGTGGGCTGGTGCGCCTCCCACAAGGGCCCAAGGGGCAGCTAAGAGAAAAAAAAAAAGGGGAAAAGGGGAAACCCTAGGCTTAGATGGGCCCTAAGGCCCACCCTAGGGGGCGCCTCCCTCTCTCCCCTCTTGGCCGCCTTGTTTCCCATCTAGGGCTGCCGGGCCCCTAGGGATGGGAACCCCAGAGAGGCGCACCTCCTCCCTCTCCCCTATATAAATAGAGGCCTGGGGCTGCCCATAACACAAGAGAACTTCTCCTCTCGTTGGCGCAGCCCTGCATCTCTTCTTCCTCCTCTCCCTTGGTGCTTGGCGAAGCCCTGCGGGATTGCCACGCCTCCATCACCACCATGCCGTTGTGCTGCTGCTGGATGGAGTCTTCCTCAACCTCTCCTCTCTCCTTGCTGGATCAAGGCGGAGACGCCACCGGGCTGTACGTGTGTTGAACGCGGAGGTGCCGTCTGCTCGGCACTAGGATCTCCGGTGATTTGAATCACGATTTAGTACGACTCCTTCAACCCCGTTCACTTGAACGCTTCCGCTTAGCGATCTACAAGGGTATGTAGATGCACTCTCCTTCCCTCGTTGCTAGTTTCTCCATAGATAGATCTTGGTGACACGTAGGAAAATTTTGAATTTCTGCCACGCTCCCCAACAAAGGGTATCGAGCTAGGTCTATTGCGTAGATTCTTTGCACGAGTAGAACACAAAGTAGTTGTGGGCGTTGATGATGTTCAATATGCTTACCGTTACTAGTCCAATCTTGTTTCGACGGTATTGTGGGATGAAGCGGCCGGACCGACCTTACACGCATTTCGTGAGACATGGTTCCACCGATCGACATGCACTTGGTGCATGTAGCGACCTGACCCAAAATCGGTCAAATCTACGTATCTGTACCATCCCAAGATCATCTTTGGTACTCACAAGACATCGATAAAGTAATCACAGTTCAATCACACCTGAATATCATTAATCGATTCTCATATAGAGTCTTTATTACAAGGAATAAATTCGCTCAAGGCCAACTCATGAGAAATAAACTAAAAACACTGCGGAGCGTCGAAGATAAGCGAGTCCATCCGACTCAAAGGGCAATCGCTAAGCGCGAGCGTAGCCTCACTCCGATCGGAATATATCTCTGCAACATAATACGTTGCAGCCATGTAGGTCAGCTTTTGGAATAAGCTGGCAAGTCATGAAGAGTAACAATAATAAAGTTACTAACTCTATATGCATTTTTGGCTGTGGAGCTCTAAGTTTCATCATTTTGCGAAAAGCAAATTTTATCCTACTACAGTGGACTTATTTGCAAATTACTACAAATTGTTGGTAGTTATTGAGATGGTTCCGCCAACCAAAATCTCGTTCCCAAATTATTATTAAGTCATAAACCCTCAAATTAATTCATTAGTTTTAGTGTTGAGATATCCGAATACTTCCAAGGTCCAGAGGCTCAAATGTCCGTGAATCGGGACACGGCTAATCGATTAGGTTATAACCTCTGCAGAGGTTTATGACTTTCCCGCAAGAATCATTCCTCCTTTAAAGTCTTCGCACTTCATGGTGTTTGAAGACGGACGAATGAAACAGGGTCTTCCAAAGAGTTCTTCCGCCACCGCCGGTACCCATCCAATCCTACCGTTCGTCTACTTCTCGTAGTACCGTCCAGCCAGCGTCACTACTAGGGTCAACCCAGCCAGAGCCCATAATGGCTTGCGGCTGCACAGGTAAGCTTCCGGTCATGGGGCATCCATCCTTCTCTTTGTGGCTGGGTGAAGCTTTCCGCAGGATGTCATGGCGCTTCTCCATGCATCCCGGCCACCACTGGGTGCTCCAGGGTGCCCGTCAACCGTCCTCCACCCAGTAGTGATTTTCCAAAGTCCATCTTGATCATTGTAGTTCATGGGGGCATCATCATTGACTCTCACATCTTGCTTATGGATTTCACTCATCCCAATTCCCGTCTACGAGCATAGCAAAATAACTACTACGTCCCGGGGTCATGGTAACAAGGGGATTGGTTCATCCTACCACATGATACTACTCAAGATTAATGACTTCAAGATTTCACTACTGCATGCAATGGTGGGGTGGTGACAACTACTAATGCACAAAAACATAGGTATAGAAATAACATGATCAAAACTTGCCTTGCTGATGATCCTCGTAAGCTAAAGAGTCGAGTAGCAAGCTTCAGACTCAGGAAACTCTACCGAGACAAACAATAGCACAATAAGCACAAAGCAATAGGATCACACAACATAACAAAAGTAACATAACTCAACAAAGCAATCAAAACCAAATCCAAAAGGAAAACTCAAAGAAACCAATTCAAAGTTTTCCCTACTCCAAACAATAGCAAAATTAGTTTTATATAGCAAAATTCCTTAATATGACCAAATCATGGTTTTAGGTTAACTTAACAGGAAAGGATTTACTAAGCAATTAGGAGCAAAAAGAATTAATTAAAAGCTATTATAAAACTCATTTTAGGCCTAATCCAATTTCTATTAAGAAAATTAATTTAAAACTTTTATTAATTATAAATAAAAGTTCATCTACTAACATGACAGAAACTAACCTAGAATAACTAATCACAAGTTAAAAATAAATTAATTTACTAATTAATTAATTAGGAAAACAGGAACTAGTTAATTAATTAGGATTAATAGGATTCTGTCTAAAATTAATTATTTATTAATCCTAAAATACCCAAATTAATTTCTAGGGTTTGGCAATGTCAAAATAAAGTGGTGACAAAAAGAATCATGCAAAAATAATTTTTCTAACTAAAGTTATAGCAGATTTACTATTCTGACTAAAACAATATTAAAGCATTTTTAATTATTTTTAACATAGCTAAATATATATTTTTCAGAAACTACATAAAATTTGAAATCCAACAAAAAAAGAATCACTCAAGAATATTAAACAGAATAAAAGATATACATTTTTGAAAACTGAAACTATTCAGCTAAAACAGAAAATCAAATTAAAAGAAAAAAAAAAGGCCTAATGGGCCTATACTGTGCCCTGTGCGTTAGATAGGCTAAATGGGCCCTAGGTTTAAACTAAACGAACCGGCCTAATAAAAATAAACCTAAACTAAAAATTAAACCGATCGGGCCGGCCGGTTTTCTAACTAAAACCTAACCCTTCGGGGTGTCTAATCCTAGCCCTAGATCTAGGATCGAACGGTGGAGGGGAATGCCGGGGACTTACCGGACTCCGGCGACGGCGGCGGCGGCGAAAGTGCTCAGGCGTCAGGCGTCGGGGAGCTCGGCGACTGTCGGGGATGCCACGAGCACGGGAAGGGTTCGGTGGTGTTGGGGAGGGTCGGGGTGGACCAGGGCGTCGGCGGCGGCAACAATGGCGGCGGGGTGGGCTTCGGTGCTCCGGCGAGCTCGGGAGGGAGAGGGAAAGGGGGTCCGGCGAGGCTAGGGGGGAATGGGGTGCGGGGCCTCTGGCTTTTATAGCCAGGGGGTCGGGCTTGCCTCGGAAGGGCATCGGGGGCGTCGGGGAATCCCGGATCCTTCGGGATCCGGTGGACCTCCGGCGAGCGGCGTGGCGTGGGCGAGGGGGAAGAAGAGGGGGGGCGGGTCCCACGAGTCAGCGGAAGAGAGAGAGGGGCGAGGGGGTCGGGTGGCCGAGGCCAACGGGTTTCGGCGAGGGGGTGCGAGGGGTGAGCTGGGCTGGCCTGGCTGGCTCTGGCTGGCTGGGTTGGGCTGGCTCATTTGGTTGGCTTGGGCCAAATGGGGCTGGGTGAGGGGAGGCGGCTGGCTGGGCTGGGTGGCCTAATTGGCGCCCGAGGGGTTTTTCCTTTATTTTTTTAATTAAAACTAAAACAAAAATAAAACCCAAACTATAAATAATTTATATAGGGTATATATATACCAAAATGATCAGGGGAATATTCCCTTTCATTTGAACATTTTTCCAAAGACAAAATCCAAACTTCATAAAAATCTATTTTTTTCAAATTCAAATAAAATTCAGATTTGAATTCCAAATCTTTTGGCAATGTTTCCTCTGATATTTTTTTGGAGTGTCATGTTTGCTCCTCTCATACTTTTGATCAAGTATTTATCAGGCTTAGTTTTTGAATTGTTTCCCACATGCCAAAGTTTGAATTTCAAATTCAAACTCAAATTGCTCAAACTTCAAATGACAATCAAATTCAAACAGGATGCATAGGATGCTTAGCTATAATTGTAAAACATTCCAAATAGGAAATTTGGGATGTTACAAACCTACCCACCTTAAGATGAATCTCGCCCTCGAGATTCGGGTTGGCTAGCAAATAGGTGCGGATGGTGTCGACGAAGATCTTCTTCGCGTTCCCAGGTGGCTTCTTCCTCGGTGTGGTGACTCCACAGCACCTTGCAAAATTTGATGACCTTGCTGCGGGTGACTCTGCTTGCAGTCTCGAGAATACGGACCGGTTTCTCTTTGTAAGTCAAATCACTGTCAAGCTGTATGGCCTCTAGGGGCACTGTGTCTCTCAACGGAACATCGGCCATGTCGGCATGGCACTTCTTCAACTGAGAAACGTGGAAGACATCATGAACTCCGGACAATCCTTCCGCAATTCCAACTTGTATGCAACTTCTCCACGACGCTCGAGGATTTTGTAGGGCCAATGAATCGGGTGCTAACTTTCCTTGACTCCAAACCTCTTGATTCCACGAAGTGAGACACACGAAGATATGCTCGGTCTCCCACTTCGTAAGTCACCTCCTTGCGCCATCGTCGGCATAACTCTTCCGTCTCGATTGTGCTATCTTGAGCCGGTCTCAATTAGCTTGACTTTTCTTCGAATCCTTGATAAGGTCGGAACCGAAAAGTGATCGATCTCCAACACTATCCCATAGCAATGGTGTTCGCGCCTCCTTCCGTATAGAGCTTGAAAGGGCCATCTTCAAACTGGATTGATAAGCGTTGTTGTATGAGAACTCTGCGACGGCAAATTATCATCCCAGCTAGACCCATAGTCTAGCACACAAGCTCTCAACATGTCCTCCAGGATCTGATTGACTCTCTCGGTCTGTCCATCTGTCTACGGATGAAAAGCTGTACTGAATTCCAGCCTCGTACCCAAAGTTTCATGTAATTGCTTCCAAAACTTTGAGGTAAACTGCGTTCCTCTATCTGACACGATTTTCCTCGGAACTCCATGCAGACATACGATTCTGGTCATGTATATCTTGGCCAACTTGGCACTGGTATAGGTAGTCTTCACGGGAATGAAGTGAGCTACCTTGGTCAAACGATCAACCACTACCCAGATAGAATCATAACCTGAACGGGTCTGGGTAATCCCGTGATGAAATCCATATCCAGTTTCTCCCATTTCCAATCGGAATCGGCAAAGGTTGAAGTAACCCTGCTGGCTTCGATGTTCTGCCTTTACACGCTGACAAACATCACATCTCGCTACGCACTCGGCAATGTCCTTCTTCATACCGCCCACCGTAAACTTTGCTTCAAATCCGGTACATCTTGGTGTTGCCGGGTGAATCGAGTACGGTGAATCATGAGCCTCTGAAGAATTAGCTTCTGAGCTCGGGATCATTGGGCACATAAATACGATCCTCAAACCATATAGTTCCATGTTCATCCTTACGGAATCCTTTAGCTTTTCCTTCCTCCATCTTTTGCTTTATCTCATCGATTTCCTTGTCCGACTTACGGCTTCACGAATCCTTTCGGTCAAGGTGGACTGAACTTCCAGAGTTGCAACAAATCCTTTCGAACTATCTCGATCGGAGATCTCGAGGTCATCGACCAACTCTGGGTAATCCTCCGTGGTAAGAGTATTCACATAACTCTTACGACTCAAAGCATCTGCTACAACATTGGCCTTACCGGGTGGTAATGCAACCTCATGTCGTAGTCCTTTATCAACTCTAGCCATCTCCTCTGCCTGAGGTTCAATTCCTTCTGTGTGAAGATATATTTCAAACTCTTGTGATCTGTATAGACATCACAACGATTTCCAATGAGGAAATGTCTCCAGGTCTTGAGTGCATGCACTACGGCTGCTAACTCCAAATCATGTGTGGCATAATTCATCTCATGAGGCCGTAGCTGTCTGGAGGCATAAGCTACAACCTTACCTTCCTGCATCAATACTCCTCCGAGTCCTTGACGAGAAGCGTCACAATAGACCTGGTATTCCTTATGTATGTCCGGCAATATCAACACTGGGGCTGTGACCAACCGTTTCTTCAATTCCTGAAAACTGGCTTCACATTCCTCGGTCCAAACATACTTGGCTTCCTTTTTCAACAGCTCAGTCATGGGCTTGGCAATCTTCGAGAAGTTCTCAATGAACCTCCGATAATATCCTGCGAGTCCGAGAAAACTACGGATCTCCTTGACTGAGGTGGGTGACGCCAATCGGTGATGATTCAACCTTGGCGGGATCAACTGCTATTCCTTCTCCTGAAATAACATGTCCGAGGAATCCAACTTCCTTCAACCAAAATTCACATTTGCTGAATTTGGCATACAAGTGATGTTCTCAAGTTTCTCCGTAACTAGACGCAAATGTTCCTTATGCTCTTCCTCGCTCTTGGAGAATATCAATATGTCATCGATGAACACCACGATTTAACTTGTCCAAATATTCCATGAACACCTTGTTCATCAAATTCATGAAGTATGCAGGAGCATTAGTCAATCCAAATGACATGACGGTATACTCGTATAAACCATACCAGTAGTGAATGCTGTTTTGGGTATATCCTTTTCACGAATTTTCAATCGGTGATACCACGATCAAGATCGATCTTAGAGAATACCTTGGCTCCAACAAGTTGATCAAACAAGTCATTGATCATCGGCAGAGGGTACTTGTTCTTGATGGTTACTTCGCTCAATGCACGATAATCCACAACCATCCTCAAGCTTCCATCCTTCTTCTCTACCAAAAGAACTGGGCTCCCCAAGGTGATGAGCTTGGACGAATATATCCTTTCTCCAATAACTCATTTATTTGATCCTTGATCTCTTTCAACTCATTCGGTGGCATCCGATAAGGTCTCTTGGATATTGGGGCTGTGCCGCAATAACTCAATCAGAAATTCAATGTCCTGTCCGGTGGCATTCTGGTAATTCCTCCAGGAAACACATCGGGAATTCTTGCACCATCGCACTTCCTCTGAACAACTCCCGTGAGGGAATGTACTGATTCTTCATCCGGCTGTGCTGGCTACATACTTGATCCTCTTTCGCCGGGGTGGTGAGCAGAATAGACTCTTGGCACGATCAATGTTCCTTCATACTTTGACAACCAATCCATGCCTAGGATTACATCCAAGGTCTGTGTTTCCAACACTATGAGTTCCACGGAAATTTGTGGTTCCCGATGTTGAGGGTTGCGTGACAGCTTAAACTGCCATCATTTCTCCTCCTGCGAAGGCGACGCGGAGGGGCTTCTAAGGGTTCTAGTGCGTAATCCGTACTTATCCACAACTACCCTTGATATGAATGAATGCGTTGCACCAGAATCAAAGAGAACCAAAACTGAACGTGAATTCAATAAAAACTTACCAACCACAGTGTCTGGCTGATCATAGACGTCCTCCACGTCGATGTGGTTCACCTGAGCACGAGGGAACGGATTTGGCTTCTTCACTGAGCCTCCATTGCCATTTCCATTCTTCTGCTTGGCCTCCGGGCAGTCGGTGGCATAGTGCCCTGTCTTCTGGCACTTGAAGCAGGTGATGTGGCTCAGATCCTTCGGAGCCGTGGCAGAACGGTGCTGATTGCCATTACCACTTCCATTGCCATTGCCATGGCCTGACTTGTTGTCCTGGCTGCGGTTGTTCCCATTTCCTCCATGGTTATGACCTCCATGGTTATGATGGGTGTGCCCTCCTGAGTACGGTGCATAGCGGGCTTCGCTGAGCTCCCGAGTTGTGCTTCCCCGGCTGTACTTCCGCTGCGGCTTTCTATCTGCTGCTGCTTGCCTTCCGAATGGTGGCCTTGTCTACCAGCTCCGGTAGTTGTTGAAAGTAGCCACAATAAGCTGCATGCTCAGTTCATCATTGAGTCCCTCAAGGAATTTCTCTGTTTGGCGGCATCTGTGGCCACATCATCGGGGCATAGCGAGCGAGCTTGCTGATTCATCCACGCATCGTGCCACAAGACGGTTCCCTGGCGTAAGTTTCGAACTCACGCTTCTTCGGACTCATGGCTCCAGTGAGACATGAGCACCGCGAAGGCCTGCTGGAATTGATCCCAAGTGATGCCACCCATGGGAAAAGTGGCGGTGTAATTCTCCCACCAAGAAGCTGCAGGTCCATCCAGTTGATGCGCTGCAAAGCGCACCTTCTCAAACATCGGTGCATCCAACGGTGACTAGCTCTCTTCCAATCTTATGGAGCCAATCATCAGCCACAATTGGCTCGGTGCTACTAGTGAACACTGGCGGATTCAACCTCGTAAATCGAGTCAAATTGTCCATAGTGGGTGGTGGTGGTGGCGGTGGATTGTTGGCGGTGTTGTTCGATTCTGAATCGGGAGCTGCATCGATGCATTCTCTGCTTTGGAGCAGCTGGGTGAGCTCGGCGGAAACCAAAGGTCACGCCTTGGAGGCATCTGGTGTTTTGGAGTGGGTGAGAAAATTAGAATAGAACAATGGTCTATGAGAAATACACTACCCATATGAATGCACAATCATAACACACCAATCATTTATTCATTCCACTCAAACATGGTTCAACTCGATTACAAAAACTCATGACTAATCGAAGGAAAACATCGGCCTAACTGATCGACGAAAAAGTAAAAGATAACATGGTGGTCGACTAAAAAGTCTTCATCAGTGGCGCCTCCTCTTGGGGTTTCCTTCAGTGGTACTCCCTTCAAAATCCTGATCATTGCTCACGAGGGGTGCTTCATCTCCACTCGGGTAAAGGTCTTCTCCCAAGTCCATCTTTTCCTCTATCGCAGCAAGCTTCATCTTCAGATCGTCGACTATCTCCATGAAGTCCGTGATTTCTTCCTCATGGCCAAGGAAGTCTGCGTGCCTTCTCCTCCAGCTCGATTCGCGGAACAAAGCTTCCGGTGTGTCTTCGAGTTACGGCGAGTCCGAATCTCCGCTTCTCGAGAAGACACTCCAAGTCCTGGATGTATGAGAGAGTGGAATCGTCCTCAATGGTACGGATGATATCTCCATTCCTTGCCCTGCGAGAAACCATGGCGAGGTCTCGAGTGATCGAGCTCAGCCTCAGACTCTCTCGGAGATGTCCAAGTGCTCGGTAGATCGCCACGTCCCTTCCGATGATCCAGTTGAACTCGTGAACTCAAAGTTGATAGGCTCCGTGTGTCCTCCAAAGGTTCTCCACAGGATATGCACTTCAACTCAGAGCGGTGTCCATCGGAAGTGCATTAGTGGGTTTCCGGTGATCGAGGGTAGAGCTATCTTCAGCTGCTTCACCATCTGGACCAGCTTTCTTCAAAGGGCATCGCCTCATCGGGTGGCGTAACTCGGGTAGCAAACTGGGTTGAACTTCGGCCATCTAGAATGTTGCAAAGGGGAGAAGAGTCGAATAGAACAGGAAGAAATATAGAATGAAAAGGGTTCAAAGTAAATGGTCTCGCTATGGCTTTCCGATCCTAGGGTTACGATCCTACGGTCGGCGTGTGTTCGATACCATCTCTCAGAGCGACCTGACCCAAAATCGGTCAAATCTCGTATGCATACCATCCCAAGATCATGCCGGTACTCACAAGACATCGATAAAGTAATCAAAGTTCAATCACACCTGAATATCATTAATCGATTCTCATATAGAGTCTTTATTACAAGGAATAAATTCGCTCAAGGCCAACTCATGAGAAATAAACTAAAAACACTGCGGAGCGTCGAAGATAAGCGAGTCCATCCGACTCAAAGGGCAATCGCCAAGCGGAGCGTAGCCTCACTCCGATCGAATATATCTACGCAACATAATACGTTGCAGCCATGTAGGTCAGCTTTTGGAATAAGTGGCAAGTCATGAAGAATAACAATAATAAAGTTACTAACTCTATATGCATTTTGGCTGTGGAGCTCTAAGTTTCATCATTTTGCTAAAAGCAAATTTTATCCTACTACAAGTGGACTTATTTGCAAATTACTACAAATTGTTGGTAGTTATTGAGATGGTTCCGCCAACCAAAATCTCGCTCCCAAATTATTATTAAGTCATAAACCCTCAAATTAATTCATTAGTTTTAGTGTTGAGATATCCGAATACTTCCAAGGTCCAGAGGCTCAAATGTCCGTGAATCGGGACACGGCTAATCGATTAGGTTATAACCCTCGCAGAGGTTTATGACTTTCCCGCAAGAATCATTCCTCCTTTAAAGTCTTCGCACTTCATGGTGTTTGAAGACGGACGAATGAAACAGGTCTTCCAAAGAGTTCTTCCGCCACCGCGTACCCATCCAATCCTACCGTTCGTCTACTTCTCGTAGTACCGCCCAGCCAGCGTCACTACTAGGGTCAACCCAGCCAGAGCCCATAATGGCTTGCGGCTGCAGTAAGCTTCGGTCATGGGGCATCCATCCTTCTCTTTGTGGCTGGGTGAAGCTTTCCGCAGGATGTCATGGCGCTTCTCCATGCATCCCGCCACCACTGGTGCTCCAGGTGCCCGTCAACCGCCCTCCACCCAAGAGTGATTTTCCAAAGTCCATCTTGATCATTGTAGTTCATGGGGCATCATCATTGACTCTCACATCTTGCTTATGGATTTCACTCATCCCAATTCCGTCACGAGCATAGCAAAATAACTACTACGTCCGGGGTCATGGTAACAAGGGGATTGGTTCATCCTACCACATGATACTACTCAAGATTAATGACTTCAAGATTTCACTACTGCATGCAATGGTGGGGTGGTGACAACTACTAATGCACAAAAACATAGGTATAGAAATAACATGATCAAAACTTGCCTTGCTGATGATCCTCGTAAGCTAAAGAGTCGTAGTAGCAAGCTTCGCACTCCGGAAACTCTACCGAGACAAACAATAGCACAATAAGCACAAAGCAATAGGATCACACAACATAACAAAAGTAACATAACTCAACAAAGCAATCAAAACCAAATCCAAAAAGGAAAACTCAAAGAAACCAATTCAAAGTTTTCCCTACTCCAAACAATAGCAAAAATTAGTTTTTATATAGCAAAAATTCCTTAATATGACCAAATCATGGTTTTAGGTTAACTTAACAGGAAAGGATTTACTAAGCAATTAGGAGCAAAAAGAATTAATTAAAAAGCTATTATAAAACTCATTTTAGGCCTAATCCAATTTCTATTAAGAAAATTAATTTAAAACTTTTATTAATTATAAATAAAAGTTCATCTACTAACATGACAGAAACTAACCTAGAATAACTAATCACAAGTTAAAAATAAATTAATTTACTAATTAATTAATTAGGAAAACAGAACTAGTTAATTAATTAGGATTAATAGGATTCTGTCTAAAATTAATTATTTATTAATCCTAAAATACCCAAATTAATTTCTAGGGTTTGGCAATGTCAAAATAAAGTGGTGACAAAAGAATCATGCAAAATAATTTTTCTAACTAAAGTTATAGCAGATTTACTATTCTGACTAAAACAATATTAAAGCATTTTTAATTATTTTTAACATAGCTAAATATATATTTTTCAGAAACTACATAAAATTTGCAATCCAACAAAAAAAGAATCACTCAAGAATATTAAACAGAATAAAAGATATACATTTTTGAAAACTGAAACTATTCGGCTAAAACAGAAAATCAAATTAAAAGAAAAAAAAAAAGGCCTAATGGGCCTATACTGTGCCCTGTGCGTTAGATAGGCTAAATGGGCCCTAGGTTTAAACTAAACGAACCGGCCTAATAAAAATAAACCTAAACTAAAAATTAAACCGATCGGGCGGCGGTTTTCTAACTAAAACCTAACCCTTGGGTGTCTAATCCTAGCCCTAGATCTAGGATCGAACGGTGGAGGGAATGCCGGGACTTACGGACTCGGACGGCGGGGGGGGCGAAAGTGCTCAGGCGCTCAGGCGTCGGGAGCTCCGCGACTGTCGGGGATCGACGAGCACGGGAAGGGTTCGGTGGTGTTGGGGAGGTCGGGGTGGACCAGGCGT
Source organism: Aegilops longissima (assembly GCA_021605205.1). Classification (NCBI taxonomy): domain Eukaryota; kingdom Viridiplantae; phylum Streptophyta; class Magnoliopsida; order Poales; family Poaceae; genus Aegilops; species Aegilops longissima. Next base: position 466,321,608 of record CM038682.1, read on the forward strand.
CGTGGTGGCAACAATGGCGCGGGTGGGGCGGTGCTCCATGAGCTCGGGAGGAGAGGGAAGGGGTCCGCGAGGCTAGGGGGAATGGGGTGCGGGGCCTCGGCTTTATAGCCAGGGGTCGGGCTTGCCTCGGAAGGGCATCGGGCGTTGGGAATCCGGATCCTTGGGATCCGGTGGACCTCCATGAGCGGCGTGGCGTGGGGGAAGAAGAAGGGGCGGGTCCCACGAGTCAGCGGAAGAGAGAGAGAGGCGAGGGGTCGGGTGGCCGAGGCCAACGGGTTTCAGCGAGGGGTGCGAGGGGTGAGCTGGCTGGCTGGCTGGCTCTGGGCTGGCTGATGGGCTTGGCTCACTGGTTGGCTTGGGCCAAGCGCTGGGCTGAGAGGTGAGGTGAGGCGGGCTGGCTGGGCTGGGTGGCCTAATTTGGCGCCCGAGGGGTTTTTCCTTTATTTTTTAATTAAAACTAAAACAAAAATAAAACCCAAACTATAAATAATTTATATAGGGTATATATATACCAAAATGATCAGGGGAATATTCCCTTTCATTTGAACATTTTCCAAAGACAAAATCCAAACTTCATAAAAATCTATTTTTTTCAAATTCAAATAAAATTCAGATTTGAATTCCAAATCTTTTGGCAATGTTTCCTCTGATATTTTTTTGGAGTGTCATGTTTGCTCCTCTCATACTTTTGATCAAGTATTTATCAGGCTTAGTTTTTGAATTGTTTCCCACATGCCAAAGTTTGAATTTCAAATTCAAACTCAAATTGCTCTGAAACTTCAAATGACAATCAAATTCAAACAGGATGCATAGGATGCTTAGCTATAATTGTAAAACATTCCAAATAGGAAATTTGGGATGTTACAAACCTACCCACCTTAAGATGAATCTCGCCCTCGAGATTCGGGTTGGCTAGCAAATAGGTGCGGATGGTCTCGACGAAGATCTTCTTCGCGTTCCCAGGTGGCTTCTTCCTCGGTGTGGTGACTCCACAGCACCTTGCAAAATTTGATGACCTTGCTGCGGGTGACTCTGCTTGCAGTCTCGAGAATACGGACGGGTTTCTCTTTGTAAGTCAAATCACTGTCAAGCTGTATGGCCTCTAGGGGCACTGTGTCTCTCAACGGAACATCGGCCATGTCGGCATGGCACTTCTTCAACTGAGAAACGTGGAAGACATCATGAACTCCGGACAATCCTTCCGGCAATTCCAACTTGTATGCAACTTCTCCACGACGTTCGAGGATTTTGTAGGGGCCAATGAATCGGGTGCTAACTTTCCTTGACTCCAAACCTCTTGATTCCACGAAGTGAGACACACAAGATATGCTCGGTCTCCCACTTCGTAAGTCACCTCCTTGCGCTTCTTGTCGGCATAACTCTTCCGTCTCGATTGTGCTATCTTGAGCCGGTCTCAATTAGCTTGACTTTCTTCGAATCCTTGATAAGGTCGGAACCGAAAAGTGATCGATCTCCAACACTATCCCATAGCAATGGTGTTCTGCACCTCCTTCCGTATAGAGCTTCGAAAGGGGCCATCTTCAAACTGGATTGATAACTGTTGTTGTATGAGAACTCTGCGTACGGCAAATTATCATCCCAGCTAGACCCATAGTCTAGCACACAAGCTCTCAACATGTCCTCCAGGATCTGATTGACTCTCTCGGTCTGTCCATCTGTCTACGGATGAAAAGCTGTACTGAATTCCAGCCTCGTACCCAAAGTTTCATGTAATTGCTTCCAAAACTTTGAGGTAAACTGCGTTCCTCTATCTGACACGATTTTCCTCGGAACTCCATGCAGACATACGATTCTGGTCATGTATATCTTGGCCAACTTGGCACTGGTATAGGTAGTCTTCACGGGAATGAAGTGAGCTACCTTGGTCAAACGATCAACCACTACCCAGATAGAATCATAACCTGAACGGGTCCTGGGTAATCCTGTGATGAAATCCATATCCAGTTTCTCCCATTTCCAATCGGGAATCGGCAAAGGTTGAAGTAACCCTGCTGGCTTCGATGTTCTGCCTTTACACGCTGACAAACATCACATATCGCTACGTACTCGGCAATGTCCTTCTTCATACCATCCACCGTAAACTTTGCTTCAAATCCGGTACATCTTGGTGTTGCGGGGTGAATCGAGTACGGTGAATCATGAGCCTCTCAAGAATTAGCTTCTGAGCTCGGGATCATTGGGCACATAAATACGATCCTCAAACCATATAGTTCCATGTTCATCCTTACGGAATCCTTTAGCTTTTCCTTCCTCCATCTTTTGCTTTATCTCATCGATTTCCTTGTCCGACTTACGGCTTCACGAATCCTTTCGGTCAAGGTGGACTGAACTTCAGAGTTGCAACAAATCCTTTCGAACTATCTCCATCGGAGATCTCGAGGTCATCGACCAACTCCGGGTAATCCTCCGTGGTAAGAGTATTCACATAACTCTTACGACTCAAAGCATCTGCTACAACATTGGCCTTACCGGGTGGTAATGCAACCTCATGTCGTAGTCCTTTATCAACTCTAGCCATCTCCTCTGCTCGAGGTTCAATTCTTCGTGTGAAGATATATTTCAAACTCTTGTGATCTGTATAGACATCACAACGATTTCCAATGAGGAAATGTCTCCAGGTCTTGAGTGCATGCACTACGGCTGCTAACTCCAAATCATGTGTGGCATAATTCATCTCATGAGGCCGTAGCTGTCTGGAGGCATAAGCTACAACCTTACCTTCCTGCATCAATACTCCTCCGAGTCCTTGACGAGAAGCGTCACAATAGACCTGGTATTCCTTATGTATGTCCGGCAATATCAACACTGGGGCTGTGACCAACCGTTTCTTCAATTCCTGAAAACTGGCTTCACATTCCTCGGTCCAAACATACTTGGCTTCCTTTTTCAACAGCTCAGTCATGGGCTTGGCAATCTTCGAGAAGTTCTCAATGAACCTCCGATAATATCCTGCGAGTCCGAGAAAACTACGGATCTCCTTGACTGAGGTGGGTGACTGCCAATCGGTGACTGATTCAACCTTGGCGGGATCAACTGCTATTCCTTCTCCTGAAATAACATGTCCGAGGAATCCAACTTCCTTCAACCAAAATTCACATTTGCTGAATTTGGCATACGGTGATGTTCTCAAGTTTCTCCGAACTAGACGCAAATGTTCCTTATGCTCTTCCTCGCTCTTGGAGAATATCAATATGTCATCGATGAACACCACGATTTAACTTGTCCAAATATTCCATGAACACCTTGTTCATCAAATTCATGAAGTATGCAGGAGCATTAGTCAATCCAAATGACATGACGGTATACTCATATAAACCATACCTGGTAGTGAATGCTGTTTTGGGTATATCCTTTTCACGAATTTTCAATCGGTGATACCCGATCAAGATCGATCTTAGAGAATACCTTGGCTCCAACAAGTTGATCAAACAAGTCATTGATCATCGGCAGAGGGTACTTGTTCTTGATGGTTACTTCGCTCAATGCACGATAATCCACAACCATCCTCAAGCTTCCATCCTTCTTCTCTACCAAAAGAACTGGGCTCCCCAAGGTGATGAGCTTGGACGAATATATCCTTTCTCCAATAACTCATTTATTTGATCCTTGATCTCTTTCAACTCATTCGGTGGCATCCGATAAGGTCTCTTGGATATTGGGGCTGTGCGGCAATAACTCAATCAGAAATTCAATGTCCTGTCGGTGGCATTCTGGTAATTCCTCCGAAACACATCGGGAATTCTTGCACCTCTGGCACTTCCTCTGAACAACTCCCGTGAGGGAATGTACTGATTCTTCATCCGGCTGTGCTGGCTACATACTTGATCCTCTTACGCTCCGGGTGGTGAGCAGAATAGACTTGCCGGCACGATCAATGTTCCTTCATACTTTGACAACCAATCCATGCCTAGGATTACATCCAAGGTCTGTGTTTCCAACACTATGAGTTCCACGGAAATTTGTGGTTCCCGATGTTGAGGGTTGCAGGACAGCTTAAACCTGCCATCATTTCTCCTCCTGCGAACCGACGCGGAGGGGCTTCTAAGGGTTCTAGTGCGTAATCCGTACTTATCCACAACTACCCTTGATATGAATGAATGCGTTGCACCGTAATCAAAGAGAACCAAAACTGAACGTGAATTCAATAAAACTTACCAACCACGTTGTTCGGCTGATCATAGACGTCCTCCACGCCGATGTGGTTCACCGAGCACGAGGGAACGGATTTGGCTTCTTCATCGAGCCTCCATTGCCATTTCCATTCTTCGCTTGGCCTCCGGCAGTCGGTGGCATAGTGCCCTGTCTTCGGCACTTGAAGCGGTGATGTGGCTCAGATCCTTGAGCCGTGGCGAACGGTGCTGATTGCCATTACCACTTCCATTGCCATTGCCATGGCCTGACTTGTTGTCCTGGCTGCGGTTGTTCCCATTTCCTCCATGGTTATGACCTCCATGGTTATGATGGGTGTGCCCTCCCGAGTACGGTGCATAGCGGGCTTCGCTGAGCTCCCGAGTTGTGCTTCCCCGGCTGTACTTCCGCTATGCTTTCTATCTGCTGCTGCTTGCCTTCCGAATGGTGGCCTTGTCTACCAGCTCCGGTAGTTGTTGAAAGTAGCCACAATAAGCTGCATGCTCAGTTCATCATTGAGTCCTCAAGGAATTTCTCCTGTTTGGCGGCATGTGGCCACATCATCAGGGGCATAGCGGCGAGCTTGCTGAATTCATCCACGATTGTGCCACAAGACGGTTCCCTGGCGTAAGTTTTGAACTCACGCTTCTTCGACTCATGGCTCCGGTGAGACATGAGCAAGTCGAAGGCCTGCTGGAATTGATCCCAAGTGATGCCACCCATGGGAAAAGTGGCGGTGTAATTCTCCCACCAAGAAGCTGCAGGTCCATCCAGTTGATGCGCTGCAAAGCGCACCTTCTCAAAGATCGGTGCATCCAACGGTGACTAGCTCTCTTCCAATCTTGCGGAGCCAATCATCAGCCACAATTGGCTCGGTGCTACTAGTGAACACCGCGGATTCAACCTCGTAAATCGAGTCAAATTGTCCACAAGTGGGTGGTGGTGGTGGCGGTGGATTGTTGGCGGTGTTGTTACGATTCTGAATCGGGAGCTGCATCAATGCATTCTCTGCTTTGGAGCAGCTGGGTGAGCTCCGCGGAAACCAGTGTCACGTCTTGGAGGCATCTGGTGTTTTGGAGTGGGTGAGAAAATTAGAATAGAACAATGGTCTATGAGAAATACACTACCCATATGAATGCACAATCATAACACACCAATCATTTATTCATTCCACTCAAACATGGTTCGAACTCGATTACAAAAGCTCATGACTAATCGAAGGAAAAACATCGGCCTAACTGATCGACGAAAAAGTAAAAGATAACATGGTGGTCGACTAAAAAGTCTTCATCAGTGGCGCCTCCTCTTGGGGTTTCCTTCGGTGGTACTCCCTTCAAAATCCTGATCATTGCTCACGAGGGGTGCTTCATCTCCACTCGGGTAAAGGTCTTCTCCCAAGTCCATCTTTTCCTCTATCGCGGCAAGCTTCATCTTCAGATCGTCGACTATCTCCATGAAGTCCGTGATTTCTTCCTCATGGCCAAGGAAGTCTGCGCGTGCCTTCTCCTCCAGCTCCAGTTCGCGGAACAAAAGCTTCCGGTGTGTCTTCGAGTTACGGCGAGTCTGAATCTCCCGCTTCCTGAGAAGACACTCCAAGTCCTGGATGTATGAGAGAGTGGAATCGTCCTCAATGGTACGGATGATATCTCCATTCCTTGCCCTGCGAGAAACCATGGCGAGGTCTGAGTGATCGAGCTCAGTCCTGTACTCCTCTCGGAGATGTCCAAGTGCTCGGTAGATCGCCACGTCCCTTCCGATGATCCAGCTTGAACTCGTGAACTCAAAGTTGATAGGCTCCGTGTGTCCTCCAAAGGTTCTCCTCAGGATATGCACTTCAATCTGAGCGGGTGTCCGTCGGAAGTGCATTAGTGGGTTTCCGGTGATCGAGGGTAGAGCTATCTTCAGCTGCTTCACCATCTGGACCAGCTTTCTTCCAAAGGGCATCGCCTCATCAATTTGGCGTAACTCGGTAGCAAAACTGGGTTGAACTCGGCCATCTAGAATGTTGCAAAGGGGAGAAGAGTCGAATAGAACAGGAAGAAATATAGAATGAAAAGGGTTCAAAGTAAATGGTCTCGCTATGGCTTTCCGATCCTAGGGTTACGATCCTACGGTCGGCGTGTGTTCGATACCATCTCTCAGAGCGACCTGACCCAAAATCGGTCAAATCTACGTATGCATACCATCCCAAGATCATGGTACTCACAAGACATCGATAAAGTAATCAAAGTTCAATCACACCTGAATATCATTAATCGATTCTCATATAGAGTCTTTATTACAAGGAATAAATTAGGCTCAAGGCCAACTCATGAGAAATAAACTAAAAACACTGCGGAAGCGTCGAAGATAAGCGAGTCCATCCGACTCCAAAGGGCAATCGCCAAGCGCGGAGCGTAGCCTCACTCCTGATCGGAATATATCTCTGCAACATAATACGTTGCAGCCATGTAGGTCAGCTTTTGGAATAAGCTGGCAAGTCATGAAGAGTAACAATAATAAAGTTACTAACTCTATATGCATTTTTGGCTGTGGAGCTCTAAGTTTCATCATTTTGCGAAAAGCAAATTTTATCCTACTACAGTGGACTTATTTGCAAATTACTACAAATTGTTGGTAGTTATTGAGATGGTTCCGCCAACCAAAATCTCGTTCCCAAATTATTATTAAGTCATAAACCCTCAAATTAATTCATTAGTTTTAGTGTTGAGATATCCGAATACTTCCAAGGTCCAGAGGCTCAAATGTCCGTAACCGGGGACACGGCTAATCGATTAGGTTATAACCCTCTGCAGAGGTTTGCGACTTTCCCGCAAGAATCATTCCTCCTTTAAAGTCTTCGCACTTCATGGTGTTTGAAGACGGACGAATGAAACAGGTCTTCCAAAGAGTTCTTCCGCCACCGCCGGTACCCATCCAATCCTACCGTTCGTCTACTTCTCGTAGTACCGCCCAGCCAGCGTCACTACTAGGGTCAACCCAGCCAGAGCCCATAATGGCTTGCGGCTGCATGTAAGCTTCGGTCATGGGGCATCCATCCTTCTCTTTTGGCTGGGTGAAGCTTTCCGCAGGATGTCATGGCGCTTCTCCATGCATCCCGCCACCACTGGTGCTCCAGGTGCCCGTCAACCGCCCTCCACCCAAGAGTGATTTTCCAAAGTCCATCTTGATCATTGTAGTTCATGGGGGCATCATCATTGACTCTCACATCTTGCTTATGGATTTCACTCATCCCAATTCCCGTCTACGAGCATAGCAAAATAACTACTACGTCCCGGGGTCATGGTAACAAGGGGATTGGTTCATCCTACCACATGATACTACTCAAGATTAATGACTTCAAGATTTCACTACTGCATGCAATGGTGGGGTGGTGACAACTACTAATGCACAAAAACATAGGTATAGAAATAACATGATCAAAACTTGCCTTGTTGATGATCCTCGTAAGCTAAAGAGTCGAGTAGCAAGCTTCAGACTCAGGAAACTCTACCGAGACAAACAATAGCACAATAAGCACAAAGCAATAGGATCACACAACATAACAAAAGTAACATAACTCAACAAAGCAATCAAAACCAAATCCAAAAGGAAAACTCAAAGAAACCAATTCAAAGTTTTCCCTACTCCAAACAATAGCAAAAATTAGTTTTATATAGCAAAATTCCTTAATATGACCAAATCATGGTTTTAGGTTAACTTAACAGGAAAGGATTTACTAAGCAATTAGGAGCAAAAAGAATTAATTAAAAGCTATTATAAAACTCATTTTAGGCCTAATCCAATTTCTATTAAGAAAATTAATTTAAAACTTTTATTAATTATAAATAAAAGTTCATCTACTAACATGACAGAAACTAACCTAGAATAACTAATCACAAGTTAAAATAAATTAATTTACTAATTAATTAATTAGGAAAACAGAACTAGTTAATTAATTAGGATTAATAGGATTCTGTCTAAAATTAATTATTTATTAATCCTAAAATACCCAAATTAATTTCTAGGGTTTGGCAATGTCAAAATAAAGTGGTGACAAAAAGAATCATGCAAAATAATTTTTCTAACTAAAGTTATAGCAGATTTACTATTCTGACTAAAACAATATTAAAGCATTTTAATTATTTTAACATAGCTAAATATATATTTTCAGAAACTACATAAAATTTGCAATCCAACAAAAAAGAATCACTCAAGAATATTAAACAGAATAAAAGATATACATTTTTGAAAACTGAAACTATTCGCTAAAACAGAAAATCAAATTAAAAAAAAAAAAGGCCTAATGGGCCTATCTGTGCCTCGTATGTTAGATAGGCTAAATGGGCCCTAGGTTTAAACTAAACGAACCGCCTAATAAAAATAAACCTAAACTAAAAATTAAACCGATCGGGCCGGCGGTTTTCTAACTAAAACCTAACCCTTCGGGTGTCTAATCCTAGCCCTAGATCTAGGATCGAACGGTGGAGGGAATGCCGGGACTTACGGACGGCCACGGCGGCGGCGGCGGCGGCGAAAGTGCTCAAGGCGTCAGGCGTCGGGAGCTCCGCGACTGTCGGGGATGCGACGAGCACGGGAAGGGTTCGGTGGTGTTGGGAGGGTCGGGGTGGACCAGGCGTCGTGGTGGCAACAATGGCGGCGCGGGTGGGCTTCGGTGCTCCGACGAGCTCGGGAGGGAGAGGGAAAGGGGGTCCGGCGAGGCTAGGGGGAATGGGGTGCGGGGCCTCTGGCTTTTATAGCCAGGGGGTCGGGCTTGCCTCGGAAGGGCATCGGGGGCGTCGGGAATCCCGGATCCTTCGGGATCCGGTGGACCTCCGGCGAGCGGCGTGGCGTGGGCGAGGGGGAAGAAGACGGGGCGGGTCCCACGAGTCAGCGGAGAGAGAGAGGGGCGAGGGGGTCGGGTGGCCGAGGCCAACGGGTTTCGGCGAGGGGGGTGCGAGGGGTGAGCTGGGCTGGCCTGGCTGGCTCTGGGCTGGCCAGTTGGGCCGGCTCGGCTGGTTGGCTTGGGCCAAGCGCGGGGGCTGAGGGGTGAGGCGGCGCTGGCTGGGCCTGGGTGGCCTAGCTGGCGCCCGAGGGGTTTTTCCTTTATTTTTTTAATTAAAACTAAAACAAAAATAAAACCCAAACTATAAATAATTTATATAGGGTATATATATACCAAAATGATCAGGGGAATATTCCCTTTCATTTGAACATTTTTCCAAAGACAAAATCCAAACTTCATAAAAATCTATTTTTTTCAAATTCAAATAAAATTCAGATTTGAATTCCAAATCTTTTGGCAATGTTTCCTCTGATATTTTTTTGGAGTGTCATGTTTGCTCCTCTCATACTTTTGATCAAGTATTTATCAGGCTTAGTTTTTGAATTGTTTCCACATGCCAAAGTTTGAATTTCAAATTCAAACTCAAATTGCTCAAACTTCAAATGACAATCAAATTCAAACAGGATGCATAGGATGCTTAGCTATAATTGTAAAACATTCCAAATAGGAAATTTGGGATGTTACAGTGCATAAGGTGGCTAGCGGGTGCCAGTCTCTCCCACTTTAGTCGAAACGGATTCGATGAAAAGGGTCCTTATGAAGGGTAAATAGCAATTGGCATATCACGTTGTGGTTTTTGCGTAGGTAAGAAACGTTCTTGCTAGAAACCCATAGCAGCCACGTAAAACATGCAAACAACAATTAGAGGACGTCTAACTTGTTTTTGCAGGGTATGCTATGTGATGTGATATGGCCAAGAAGAATGTGATGAATGATATGTGATGTATGAAATTGATCATGTTCTTGTAATAGGATTCACGACTTGCATGTCGATGAGTATGACAACCGCAGAGCCATAGGAGTTGTCTTTATTTATTGTATGACCTGCGTGTCATTGAACAACGCCATGTAATTACTTTACTTTATTGCTAACGGTAGCCATAGTAGTAGAAGTAATAGTTGGCGAGACAACTTCATGAAGACACGATGATGGAGATCATGATGATGGAGATCATGGTGTCATGCCGTGACGATGATGATCATATAGCCCCAAGATGGAGATCAAAAGGAGCAAAATGATATTGGCCATATCATGTCACTATATAATTGCATGTGATGTTTATTATGTTTATGCATCTTGTTTACTTAGAACGACGGTAGTAAATAAGATGATCCTTAGAACAATTTCAAGAAGTGTTCTCCCTAAGCGTGCACCGTTGCTACAGTTCGTCGCTTCTAAGCACCACGTGTTAATCGGGTGTGATGGATTCTTACGTTCACATACAACGGGTGTAAGCAAGATTTACACACGCAGAAACACTTAGGGTTAACTTGACGAGCCTAGCATGTAAAGACATGTCCTCGAACACGGAGACCGAAAGGTCGAGCATGAGTCGTATAGTAGATACGATCAACATGAAGATGTTCACCGATGATGACTAGTCCGTCTCACGTGTTGATCGGACACGGCCTAGTTGATTCGGATCATGTAATCACTTAGATGACCGGAGGGATGTCTATCTGAGTGGGAGTTCATAAGATGAACTTAATTATCCCTGAACATAGTCAAAAGACCTTTTGCAAATTATGTCGTAAAGCTTGCGCTTTAGTTCCATTATTTAGATATGTTCCTAGAGAAAATATAGTTGAAAGTTGATGAGAGCGATTATACGGACAGTAGAAAGCTTATGTCCTTAATGCACCGCCGATGTCTTTGAACCCCAAACGTCGTTTGTGGATGTTGCGAACATCGGACATACACGTTTTGATAACTACGTGATAGTTCAGTTAAACGGTTTAGAGTTGAGGCACGAAAGACGTTTTCGAAACGTCGCGGAACATATAAGATGTTTCGAGGGCTGAAATTGGGATTTCAGGCTCGTGCCCACGTCAAGAGGTATGAGACCTCCGACGATTTTCTTCCTGATGAGATAGTGATATTTCTCCAAAGTCATTGCCACCAAGCTGCTAGAGCTTCGTGATGAACTATAACATATCAGGGATAGATATGATGATCCTTGAAGTGTTCGCAATGTTTGACACCGCGAAAGTAGAAGTCAAGTAAGAGCATCAATTGTTGATGATTGGTAAAACCACTAGTTTCAAGAAGGGCAAGGGCTAGAAGGGATACTTCACGAAATGGCAAATCAGCTGCTGCTCCAGTGAAGAAACCCGAGGTTGAACCCAAACCCGAGACTAAGTGTTTTTGAGATAAGGGGAACAGCCACTGGAGCAGAATTACCCTAGATACTTGGTAGATAAGAAGGCAGGCAAGGTCGATAGAAGTATATTTGATATACATTATGTTAATGTGTACTTTACTGGTACTCCTAGTAGCACCAGGGTATTAGATACCGGTTCGGTTGCTAAATGTTAGTAACTCGAAATAAAAGCTACAGAATAAAAGGAGACTAGCTAAAGGTGAGCTGACGATATGTGTTGGAATTGTTTCCAAGGTTGATATGATCAAACATCGCACGCTCCCTCTACCATCAAGATTAGTATTAAACCAGAATAATTATCATTTGGTGTTTGCGTTGAGCATAGACATGATTGGATTATGTCTATCATAATCTGGTTATTCATTTAAGGAGAATAATGGTTACTCTATTTATTTGAATAACACCTTCAATGGTCTTGCACCTAAAGGAATGGTTTATTGAATCTCGATCGTAGTGATACACATTTTCATGCCAAAAGTATAAGATAGTATTGATAGTACCACTTACTTGTGGCACTGCCATGTAAGTCATATTGGTGTAAAACGCATGAAGAAGCTCCATGTTGTTGGATCTTTGGACTCACTCGTTTTTGAAAAGTTTGAGACATGTGAACCATGTCTATTGGTGTATACGCATGAAGAAACTCCATGCAGATGGATCGTTTGGACTCACTTGATTTTGAATCACTTGAGATATGCAAAACATACCACATGGACAAGATGACTGAAAAGCCTCGGTTTCAATAAGATGGAACAAGATAGCAACTTGTTGGAAGTAACACATTTTGATGTGTGCAGTCCAATGAGTCTTTGAGGCATGCTGATGAATATCGTTATGTTCTTACTTCACAGATGATTCGAGTAGATGTTGAGTATATTTACTTGATGAAACACAAGTCTGAATTATTGAATGGTTCAAGTAATTTCAGAGTGAAGTTTAAGATCTTCGTGACAAGAGGATAGAATGTCTATGATATGATCATAGAGATGAATATCCGAGTTCTGAGTTTTGGCACACAATTAAGACATTGTGCAAATTGTTTCACAATTAATACCACTGGAACACCATAGCGTGATGGTGTGTCCGAACATCATAGTTGCACCCTATTAGATATGGTGCGTACCATGACGTCTCTTATCGAATTACCACTATCGTTCATGGGTTAGGCATTAGAGACAACCGCACTCACTTTAATAGGGCACCACGTAATTCCGTTGAGATGACACCGTATGAACTATGGTTTAGAGAAACCTAAGCTGTCATTTCTTAAAAGTTTGGGGCTGCGACGCTTATGTGGAAAAGTTTCAGGTTGATAAGCTCGAACCAAAGCGGACAAAATGCATCTTCATAGGACACCCAAAACGGTTGGGTATACCTCCTAATTCAGATCCGAAAGCAATAGGGATTGTTTCTTGAATCGTGTCCTTTCTCGAGGAAAAGTTCGTCTCGAAAAGTTGAGTGGGAGGATGGTGGAGACTTGATGAGGTCATTGAACCGTCACTTCAACAAGTGTGTAGCAGGGCACGGGAAGTTGTTCCGTGGCACCTACACCAATTGAAGTAGAAGCTTATGATAGTGATCATGAAGTTTGGATCAAGTCACCGACGTACCTCGTAGGGTGACAAGGATGCGTACTACTTGAGTGGTACAGTAATCATGTCTTGAAGGTCATGTTGCTAGACAACAATGAACCTACGAGCTATGGAGAAGCGATGGTGGGCCCAAATTCCGACAAATGGTTAGAAACCATGAAATCTGAGATAGGATCCATGTATCAAAACAAAGCATGGACTTTGGTGGACTTGCCCGATGATCGGCAAGCCATTGAGATGAATGGATCTTTAAGAAGAAGATGGACGTGGACGGTAATATCACCGTCTATGAAGCTCGACTTGTGGCGAAGAGTTTTTTCACAAGTTCAAGAAGTTGACTACGATGAGATTTTCTCATTCGTAGCGATGCTTAAGTCTGTCGGAATCATGTTAGCGTTAGCTGCATTTATGAAATCTGGCAGATGGATGTCAAAACGAGTTTCCTTACCAGCCAGAAGGAAAGGTTGTATGTGATACAATCGAAAGGTTTTGTCGATCCTAAGGATGCTAAAAGGTATGCTAGCTCCAGCGATCCTTCTAAGGACTGGAGTAAGCATCTCGGAGTTGGAATGTGCACTTTGATGAGATGATCAAAGATTTTGGGTTTATACAAAGTTTATGAGAAACTTGTATTTCCAAAGAAGTGAGTGGGAGCACTATAGAATTTCTGATGAGTATATGTTGTTGACATATGGATGATCGAAATGATGTAGAATTCTGGAAAGAATATAGGGTTATTTGAAAGATGTTTTCAATAGAAAACCTGGATTAAGCTATTTGAACATTGAGCATCGAGATCTATAAGGATAGATCAAAAATGCTTAATAATACTTTCAAATGAGCACATACCTTGACATGATCTTGAAGGTGTTCAAGATGGATCAGTCAAAGAAGGAGTTCTTGCCTAAGATGTAAGGTATGAGGTTAAGAGTTAAAGCTCGACCACGGCAGAAAGAGAGAAAGGACGAAGGTCGTCCCTATGCTTTAGACGTAGGCTCTATAGTATGCTATCTGTTTACCAGACCGAAGTGTGCCTTGCCATGAGTCGGTCAAGGGGTACAAAAATGATCCAGGAATAGATCATTGGACAGCGGTCAAAATTGTCCTTGGAGTAAATAAGGACATGTTTCTCGATTATGGAGGTGATAAAGAGTTCGGCGTAAAGGGTTACGTCGATGCAAGCTTTAACACCTATCCGAGTGACTCTGAGTAGCAAACCGGATACGTATAGTGGAGCAACCGTTTGGAATAGCTCCAAGTGGAGCGTGAAAGCAGCATTTACAATATGACATAGAGAACTGCGAAGTACACACAGATCTGAAAGGTTCAGACCCGTTGACTAAAACCTCTCTCACAAGCAAAACATGATCAAACCCCAGAACTCATTGAGACTTAATCACATGGTGATGTGAACTAGTTTAAGACACTAGTAAACTCTTTGGATGTTGGTCACATGGCGATGTGACCTATCAGTGTTAATCACATGGCGATGTGAACTAGATTATTGACTCTAGTGCAAGTGGGAGACTGTTGGAAATATGCCCTAGAGGCAATAATAAATTAGTTATTATTATATTTCCTTGTTCATGATAATCGTTTATTATTCATGCTATAATTGTATTGACCGGAAACAGCAATACATGTGTGGATACATAGACAACACCATGTCCCTAGTAAGCCTCTAGTTGACTAGCTCGGTGATCAATAGATGGTTACGGTTTCCTGACCATGGACATTGGATGTCATTGATAACGGGATCACATCATTAGGAGAATGATGTGATGGACAAGACCCAATCCTAAGCCTAGCACAAAGATCGTGTAGTTCGTATGCTAAAGCTTTTCTAATGTCAAGTATCTCTTCCTTAGACCATGAGATCGTGCAATTCCGGATACCGTAGGAGTGCTTTGGGTGTATCAAACGTCACTGGCGAATGGGTGACTATAAAGGTGCACTACAGGTATCTCCGAAAGTGACCATTGGGTTGACACGGATCGAGATAGGATTTGTCACTCCGTGTAAGCGGAGAGGTATCTCAGGGCCCACTCGGTAGGACATCATCATAATGTGCACAATGTGACCAAGGGGTTGATCACGGGATGATGTGTTACGGAACGAGTAAAGAGACTTGCCGATAGCGAGATTGAACAAGGTATCGGTATACCGACGATCGAATCTCGGGCAAGTACAATACCGCTAGACAAAGGGAATTGTATCGGGATCGATTGAGTCCTTGACATCGTGGTTCATCCGATGAGATCATCGTGGAACATGTGGGAGCCAACATGGGTATCCAGATCCGCTGTTGGTTATTGACGGAGAACGTCTCGGTCATGTCGCTTGTCTCCGAACCCGTAGGGTCTACACACTTAAGGTTCGGTGGCGCTAGGGTTATATAGGAAGCTTGTATGTGGTTACCGAATGTTGTTGAGTCCGGATGAGATCCCGGATGTCACGAGGAGTTCGGAATGGTCCGGAGGTAAAGATTTATATATGTGAAGTCCTGTTTTGGTAACCGGAAAGGTTTCGGGCGATATCGGTAATGTACCGGGACCACCGGGAGGGTCCCGGGGGTCCACCAAGTGGGGCCACCAATCCCGGAGGCTTGCTTGGGCCAAGTGTGGTGAGGGACCAGCCCCTAAGTGGGCTGGTGCGCCTCCCACAAGGGCCCAAGGGGCAGCTAAGAGAAAAAAAAAGGGGAAAAGGGGAAACCCTAGGCTTAGATGGGCCCTAAGGCCCACCCTAGGGGGCGCCTCCCTCTCTCCCCTCTTGGCCGCCCCTTGTTTCCCATCTAGGGCTGCCGCCCCCTAGGGATGGGAACCCTAGAGGGGGCGCACCCTCCTCCCTCTCCCCTATATAAATAGAGGCCTGGGGCTGCCCATAACACAAGAGAACTTCTCCTCTCGTTGGCGCAGCCTGCATCTCTTCTTCCTCCTCTCCCTTGGTGCTTGGCGAAGCCTGCGGATTGCCGCTCCTCCATCACCACCATGCCGTTGTGCTGCTGCTGGATGGAGTCTTCCTCAACCTCTCCTCTCTCCTTGCTGGATCAAGGCGTGGGAGGCGTCACCGGCTGTACGTGTGTTGAGCGCGGAGGTGCCGTCCGTTCGGCACTAGGATCTCCGGTGATTTGAATCACGACGCAATCGACTCCTTCAACCCCGTTCACTTGAACGCTTCGCTTAGCGATCTACAAGGGTATGTAGATGCACTCTCCTTCCCTCGTTGCTAGTTTCTCCATAGATAGATCTTGGTGACACGTAGGAAAATTTTGAATTTCTGCTACGTTCCCCAACAATCATAACCTGAACGGGTCCTGGGTAATCCTGTGATAAAATCCATTCCAAGTTTTTCCCATTTCCACTCGGGAATCGGCAAAGGTTGAAGTAACCCTGCTGGCTTCTGATGTTCCACCTTTACTCGTTGACAAACATCGCATACTGCTACGTACTCGGCAATATCCTTCTTCATACCTGTCCACCAGAAACTTTCCTTCAAATCCAGATACATCTTGGTGTTACCGGGGTGAATCGAGTACGGTGAATCATGAGCCTCCTGAAGGATTAGCTTCCTGAGTTCGGGATCATTGGGCACATAAATATGATCCTCGAACCGTATAGCTCCGTATTCATCCTTACGAAACCCTTTAGCTTTTCCTTCATTCATCTTTTCCTTTATCTCATCAATTTCCTTGTCCGACTTCTGGGCTTCACGAATTCTTTCGGCCAAAGTGGACTGAACTTCCAGAGTTGCAACATATCCTCTCGGAACAATCTCCAGTCGAAGATCTCTGAGGTCGTCGACTAACTCCTGGGGTAATCCTCCTGCTATAAGAGTATTCACATAACTCTTACGGCTCAAAGCATCTGCTACAACATTAGCCTTTCCTGGGTGGTAATGCAACTTCATGTCATAGTCCTTGATTAAATCTAGCCATCTCCTCTGCCTGAGGTTCAACTCTTTCTGCGTGAAAATATATTTCAAGCTCTTATGATCTGTGTGAACATCACAACGGTTTCCGATAAGAAAATGCCTACAGGTCTTGAGTGCATGCACTACGGCTGCTAACTCCAAATCATGTGTGGCATAATTCATCTCGTGTGGTCGTAGCTGTCTGGAGGTATAAGCTACAACTTTTCCTTCCTGCATGAGTACTCCTCCGAGTCCCTGACGAGAAGCGTCACAATATACCGTAATCCTTGTGTATGTCCGCAAAATCAATATCGGGCTGTAACCAAATGTTTCTTCAATTCACGAAACCGGCTTCACAATCCTCGGTCCAAATGTACTTGGCATCCTTCTTCAACAGCTCAGTCATGGGCTTGGCAATCTCGAGAAGTTCTCAATAAACCTCCGATAATATCCTGCGAGTCCGAGAAAACTGCGGATCTCCTTGGTCGAGGTGGGCTAATCGCCAATCGGTCCTTGATTCAACCTTGGCGGGGTCAACTGCTATTCCTTCTCCTGAAATAACATGTCCGAGGAATCCGACTTCCTTCAGCCAAAATTCACATTTGCTGAACTTGGCATACAACTGATGTTCTCGGAGTTTCTCCAGAACTAGACGCAAATGTTCCTTATGCTCTTCCTCGCTCTTGGAGAAAATCAGTATATCATCGATGAACACCACGACAAACTTGTCCAGATATTCCATAAATACCTTGTTCATCAAATTCATGAAGTATGCAGGGGCATTAGTCAATCCAAATGACATGACGGTATACTCATATAAACCATACATGGCTCTGATACCATCTCTGTAGCGACCCGACCCAAAATCGGTCAAGTCTCTGTGTCTGTACCATCCCAAGATCATGCTGGCACACACAGTACATTGATGAAATAATCAAAGTTCAATCACACCTGAATTTATTACACGATTCTCATATCGAGTCTTTATTACAATAGAATAAATTTGGCGAAGGCCAACTCATGAGAAATAAACTAAATAAAGCTGGAAGCGTAGAAGAATAGCGAGTCCATCCGACTCCATAGGGCAATCGCCAAGCGCGGATCGTAGCCTCACTCCCGATCGAATACTCCTCCGCAACATAAGGCGTTGCAGCCGTGTAGGTCAGCATTTTGAATATGGCAAGTCATGAAGAGAGAATAACAATAAAAATTACTAACACTATATGCAATTTGGCTGTGGGGCTCTAAGTTTCATTGTTTTGCGAAAAAGCCAGTTTTTCCCTACAATAAGGACTTGTTTGCAATTACTACAAAATTGTTGGTAGTTATTGAGATGGTTCCGCCAACCAATGTCTCATTCCCAAATTTATTAATTTTGGTGTTGAGATATCCGAAATACTTCCAAGTTCCAGAGGCTCAAATTGTCCGTAACCGGGGACACGGCTAATCGATTAGATCTTTACTCTGCAGAGGTTTGCGCACTTTACCCGCAAGAACCATTCCCTCCTTTTAGTCTTCGCACTTGCTGGTGTTTGAAGACGAGACGAACGAAACAGGGTCTTCCGAAGAGTTCCTCCGGGCCATTGCCGGTACCCATCCAATCCTACCGTTCTTCTACATCTCGTAGCACCGTCCGGCCAGAGTCACATCTAGGGTCGACCAAGCCAGAGCCCATAATGGCTTGCGGCTGCACAGGTAAGCTTCCGGTCAATGGGGTATCCATCCGTCTCTTCGTGGCTGGGTGAAGCTTTCCGCAAGATGTCATGGCGCGTCTCCATGCATCCCGGCCAACCACTGGGTTCTCCAGGGTGCCCGTCAACCGTCCTCCACCCAGTAGTGAATTTTGAAGTCCATCTTGATCTTGAAGTCATGTGGTTGTCATCATCTTGACTCTCACATCTCCCTTATGAATTCACTCAACCAATCCCGTCTACGAGCATAGCAAAATAAACTACTTCGTCCCGGGCAATGGTAACAAGGGGAATTGGGTTCATCCTACCTCATGATACTACTCAAGAACATACTTCAAATTTCTCCTACTGCATGCATGGTGGGGAGGTATAATTCTAATGCAATAAAATCATAGGTATTGTAAAGAAAACATGATCAATGACTTGCCTTGCTGACGATCTTCGAAAGCTAGGGATTCGTGGTAGCAAGCTTCGCACTCCGGAAATTCTACCGAGACAAACAACAATCATATAAGCATACAAACATATGATCACTTAACATAACAGCTTGCTAATATGAAACACACAAAACAAACGAATCAAAAACCCAAAGAAAAACTCGAAGAAATCCAACTCAATGTTTTCAGCACATCAAGCAACAACTAAGAATAGTTTTACACAACCAAATTTTTCTTAACAGAACCTACACATGGGTTTTTGTTAACTAACAGAAAAGAATTTATCAAGCAACTAGGAGCAAAAAAGAATCACATTAAAAGCTATTATAAAACTCCTATTATGCCTAAAACAATCCTAGCTAGTAAGAAAAATAAAATAAAAGTTTTATTTATAGCAAATAAAAGTTCAGTGTCTAAAGTTACGAAACTAACCTAGAATAAACTATCACATAGGAAAAATAAATTTATTTGCTAATTAAAACAATAGGAAAACATTAGCTAGTTAAATAAATAGGAATAACATGATTCTGATTAAAACTATTTTTATTACATCTAAAATGCCCAAATAAATACCTACGGTTAGGTAAGGTCAAAACAAAGTTGTGACAAAAGAATCACCAAAAATAATATTCCTAACTCATTTTATAGCAGAATTACTATTCTGTCTAAATCTAAAATAAAACAATTTTAAATAATTTTAACATGACTAATTATATTTTCTACAGAAACTACAATAAATTTTCAAACCAACAAAAAAGAATCACTTAAAAATATTAAGTAGATTAAAAGATATGAATTTTAGAAAACTGAAACTATTCTGTTAAAAACAGAAACGATAAATATTAACTAAAAAGAAAAACTGGCTAATGGGCCTATCTAACGCTTGAGCGTAATATAACTAAAAGCAGCCCATGGTTTAACAGCAAATAACCCGACCGGGCGGTCTAAACTAACCTAAGTAAAACCGAATAAACCGTAACTAAACCGGTTCACTTAAAATAAACCTACCGCTTGGGGATCTAATCTAACGCGTTGGTTTTGGATCGGACGGCGGAGGCATCTCGGTGGCGTCGTGGTGGCGGCGGCGGCGATGGTCGGCGGCGGCTCGGCGATGACGGCTCCGGTGGCTCCGGTGGTCGGGGACGACGGCGAAGGCCTCCGGCGGGTTCGGCGGAGCAAGGGGGCTCGGGGTGGAGTCGGGCGAGCTCGGGGAGGTTCGAGGCGACCGATGGGGCGGCAATGGCGCTGGCCTCGGGTGCTCGCGACGGATTATGGGCGGAGGAGAGGTCGGGTGAGGGGGCGAGGGAAAGCGGGCGAGGGGGGTTTATAGAGGGGGAACGACTTGGACGAGGGGCGATCACGGGAGGAGATCGGGAGGATCCCGGATTGGCGGGATTCGGCGAGCGGCCTTGATCTTGGCGTGGGGAGGAAGAAGGTGGTGGGGCCGGTGTCACGAGAGAGAGAGAGAGAGAGAGAGAGAGGGAGTCGGGCGGCGACGGTCGGTAGAGGTTTCGGCCGGGCGGGTCGGTCGGTCGGCGCTGTGGCTGGGCCGGCTCGGGCTAGCTAGGCTGCTGCGCTGGCTGCGCTCGTGGGCCGCCAGTCTTTGGCTGGGCGGGTGGTTTGGTGGCGCTGGGTCCTTTTCTTATTTATTTTTTGAATTTTAGAGAGAGAGGAAAATATATAAATATAAATATTTTATATAGGACATATATATATCAAAATGATGGGGAATATTCCTATAATTTGAACATTTTTCCAGAGGCAAAACTCAAACTTTATAAAATCATTTTTCTAAAATTCCAAATAAAATTCAGATTTGAATACAAACTTTTGGCAATGTTTTTCCTCTGATATTTTTGGAGTGTCATGTTTACTCCTCTCATACTTTTCTCAAGTATTTATCGGGCATAGTTTTGAAATAAATTTCAAGCGCCAAATTTTGAATTCAAATCCCATCAACTCAAAATCTTCTGAAACTTCAAATGTCACTCAAATTCAAACAATATGCATAGATGCTTAGCTATAATTGTAAAACATTCGAAATAGGAAATTTGGGATGTTACAAACCTACCCACCTTAAGATGAATCTCGCCCTCGAGATTCGGGTTGGCTAGCAAATAGGTGCGCATGGTCTCGGCGGAGGTCTTCTTCTCGCTCCCAGGTGGCTTCCTCCTCGGAATGATGACTCCACAGCACCTTGCAAAACTTGATGATCTTGCTGCGGGTGACTCTGTTCGCAGTCTCGAGGATTCGGACGGGTTTCTCCTTATAAGTCAGATCACTGTCGAGCTGTATGGCCTCTAGGGGCACTTTGTCTCTCAACGGAATATCGGCCATGTCGGCATGGCATTTCTTCAGCTGGGAAACATGGAAGACATCATGAACTCCGGACAATCCTTCCGGCAATTCCAACTTGTAAGCAACTTCTCCACGACGTTCGAGGATTTTGTAGGGGCCAATGAACCGGGGTGCTAAATCTCCTTTAACACCGAACCTCTTGATTCCACGAAGTGGGACACACGAAGATATGCCCGGTCTCCGCCGTAAGTTACTTCCTTGCGTTCTTGTCGGCATAACTCTTCCGCCTCGATCGAGCTACCTTGAGTCTATCTCGAATCAGTTTGACTTTTCTTCGAATCTCGATAAGATCGGAACCGAAAAGTGTTCGATCTCCAACACCATCCCACAACAATGGTGTTACGCACCTCCTTCCGTATAGAGCTTCGAAGGGGCCATCTTGATCGGGTGCGATAACTGTTATTGTAGGAGAACTCCACGTATGGAAAATTATCATCCCAGCTAGACCCATAGTCTAGCGCACAAGCTCTCAACATGTCCTCCGGGATCTGGTTGACTCTCTCGATCTGTCCATCTGTCGTGGATGAAAAGCTGTCTTGAACTCCAGCCTCGCACCCAA
Source organism: Aegilops longissima (assembly GCA_021605205.1). Lineage (NCBI taxonomy): Eukaryota > Viridiplantae > Streptophyta > Magnoliopsida > Poales > Poaceae > Aegilops > Aegilops longissima. The sequence goes on from CM038682.1 coordinate 466,343,509, forward strand.
AGTTTCATGCAACCGATTCCAAAACTTTGAGGTAAATTATGTTACTCTATCGACACGATACTCCTCGGAACTCCATGCAGACATACGATCCTGGTCATGTATATCTTGGCTAACTTAGCACTGGTATAGGTAGTCTTCACGGAATGAAGTGAGCTACCTTGGTCAAACGATCAACCACTACCCAGATGGAATCATAACCTGAACGGGTCCGGTAATCCTGTGATAAAATCCATTCCAAGTTTTTCCCATTTCCACTCGGGAATCGGCAAAGGTTGAAGTAACCCTGCTGGCTTCGATGTTCCGCCTTTACTCGTTGACAAACATCGATACATCGCTACGCACTCGCAATATCCTTCTTCATACCGCCCACCGAAACTTTCCTTCAAATCCAGATACATCTTGGTGTTACCGGGTGAATCGAGTACGGTGAATCATGAGCCTCTGAAGGATTAGCTTCTCGAGTTCGGGATCATTGGGCACATAAATACGATCCTCGAACCGTATAGCTCCGTATTCATCCTTACGAAATCCTTTAGCTTTTCCTTCATTCATCCTTTTCTTTATCTCATCAATTTCCTTGTCCGACTTTCGGGCTTCACGAATTCTTTCGCCAAAGTGGACTGAACTTCCGAGTTGCAACATATCCTCTCGGAACTATCTCCAGTCGAAGATCTCTGAGGTCGTCGACTAACTCCTGGGGTAATCCTCCTGCTATAAGAGTATTCACATAACTCTTACGGCTCAAAGCATCTGCTAAAACATTAGCCTTTCCTGGGTGGTAATGCAACTTCATGTCATAGTCCTTGATTAACTCTAGCCATCTCCTCTGCCCGAGGTTCAACTCTTTCTGCGTGAAAATATATTTCAAGCTCTTATGATCTGTGTGAACATCACAACGGTTTCCGATAAGAAAATGCCTCCAGGTCTTGAGTGCATGCACTACGGCTGCTAACTCCAAATCATGTGTGGCATAAATCATCTCATGTGGTCGTAGCTGTCTGGAGGTATAAGCTACAACTTTTCCTTCCTGCATGAGTACTCCTCCGAGTCCCTCGACGAGAAGCGCCACAATATACGTAATCCTTGTGTATGTCCGCAAAATCAATCTGGGTTGTAACCAAACGTTTCTTCAATTCTCGAAACCGGCTTCACAATCCTCGGTCCAAATGTACTTGGCATCCTTCTTCAACAGCTCAGTCATGGGCTTGGCAATCTTCGAGAAGTTCTCAATAAACCTCCGATAATATCCTGCGAGTCCGAGAAAACTGCGGATCTCCTTGACTAAGGTGGGCGACTGCCAATCGGTCACTGATTCAACCTTGGCGGGGTCAACTGCTATTCCTTCTCCTGAAATAACATGTCCGAGGAATCCGACTTCCTTCAGCCAAAATTCACATTTGCTGAACTTGGCATACAACTGATGTCCTCGGAGTTTCTCCAGAACTAGACGCAAATGTTCCTTATGCTCTTCCTCGCTCTTGGAGAAAATCAGTATATCATCGATGAACACGACAAACTTGTACAGATATTCCATAAATACCTTGTTCATCAAATTCATGAAGTATGCAGGGGCATTAGTCAATCCAAATGACATGACGGTATACTCATATAAACCATACAGCTCGATACCATCTCAGAGCGACCGACCCAAAATCGGTCAAGTCTACGTGTCGGTACCATCCCAAGATCATCTTGGCACACACAAGACATTGATGAAATAATCAAAGTTCAATCACACCTGAATTTATTACACGATTCTCATATCGAGTCTTTATTACAATAGAATAAATTCGCCAAGGCCAACTCATGAGAAATAAACTAAATAAAGCTGCGGAAGCGTAGAAGAATAGCGAGTCCATCCGACTCCATAGGGCAATCGCCAAGCGCGGATCGTAGCCTCACTCCTGATCGGAATACTCCTCTGCAACATAAGACGTTGCAGCCGTGTAGGTCAGCATTTTGAATATGCTGGCAAGTCATGAAGAGAGAATAACAATAAAAATTACTAACACTATATGCAATTTGGCTGTGGGGCTCTAAGTTTCATTGTTTTGCGAAAAAGCCAGTTTTTCCCTATAATAAGGACTTGTTTGCAATTACTACAAAATTGTTGGTAGTTATTGAGATGGTTCCGCCAACCAATGTCTCATTCTCAATTATTAAATAAACCCCCATTTAATTTATTAATTTTGGTGTTGAGATATCCGAAATACTTCCAAGTTCCAGAGGCTCAAATTGTCTGTAACCGCGGACACGGCTAATCGATTAGATCTTTACTCTGCAGAGGTTTGCGCACTTTACCCGCAAGAATCGTTCCCTCCTTTTAGTCTTCGCACTTGCTGGTGTTTGAAGACGGGACGAACGAAACAGGGTCTTCCAAAGAGTTCCTCTGGGCCACTGCCGGTACCCATCCAATCCTACTGTTCTTCTACATCTCGTAGCACCGTCCGGCCAGAGTCACATCTAGGGTCGACCAAGCCGAGCCCATAATGGCTTGCGGCTGCACAGGTAAGCTTCCGGTCAATGGGGTATCCATCCGTCTCTTCGTGGCTGGGTGAAGCTTTCCGCAAGATGTCATGGCGCTTCTCCATGCATCCCGGCCAACCACTGGGTTCTCCAGGGTGCCCGTCAACCGTCCTCCACCCAGTAGTGAATTTTGAAGTCCATCTTGATCTTGAAGTCATGGGGTTGTCATCATCTTGACTCTCGCATCTCCCTTATGAATTCACTCAACCAATCCCGTCTACGAGCATAGCAAAATAAACTACTTCGTCCCGGGCAATGGTAACAAGGGGAATTGGGTTCATCCTACCTCATGATACTACTCAAGAACATACTTCAAATTTCTCCTACTGCATGCATGGTGGGGAGGTATAATTCTAATGCAATAAAATCATAGGTATTGTAAAGAAAACATGATCAATGACTTGCCTTACTGACGATCTTCGAAAGCTAGGGATTCGTGGTAGCAAGCTTCGCACTCCGGAAATTCTACCGAGACAAACAACAATCATATAAGCATACAAACATATGATCACTTAACATAACAGCTTGCTAATATGAAACACACAAAACAAACGAATCAAAAACCCAAAGAAAAACTCGAAGAAATCCAACTCAATGTTTTCACCACATCAAGCAACAACTAAGAATAGTTTTACACAACCAAATTTTTCTTAACAGAACCTACACATGGGTTTTTGTTAACTAACAGAAAAGAATTTATCAAGCAACTAGGAGCAAAAAAGAATCACATTAAAAGCTATTATAAAACTCCTATTATGCCTAAAACAATCCTAGTAAGAAAAAATGAAATAAAAGTTTTATTTATTGCAAATAAAAGTTCAGGGTCTAAAGTTACAGAAAGTAACCTAGAATAAACTATCACATAGGAAAAATAAATTTATTTGCTAATTAAAACAATTGGAAAACAGTAGATAGTTAAATAAATAGGAATAACATGATTCTGATTAAAATATTTTTTATTAAATCTAAAATGCCCAAATAAATACCTACGGTTAGGTAAGGTCAAAACAAAGTTGTGACAAAAGAATCACTAAAAATAATATTCCTAACTCATTTTATAGCAGAATTACTATTCTGTCTAAATCTAAAATAATACAATTTTAAATAAATTTAACATGACTAATTATATTTTCTACAGAAACTATAATAAATTTGCAAACCAACAAAAAAAGAATCACTTAAAAATATTAAGTAGATTAAAAGATATGAATTTTAGAAAACTGAAACTATTCTGTTAAAAACAGAAACGATAAATATTAACTAAAAAGAAAAACTGGCTAATGGGCCTATCTAACGCTTCGGGCGTAATATAACTAAAACGCGCCCATGGTTTAACAGCAAATAACCCGACCGGGCCGGTCTAAACTAACCTAAGTAAAACCGGAATAAACTGTAACTAAACCGATTCACTTAAAATAAACCTACCGCTTCGGGGGGATCTAATCTAACGCGTTGGTTTTGGATCGGACGGCGGAGGGCATCTCCGGTGGCGTACCGTGGCGGCGACGGCGGCGATAGTCGGCGGCGGCTCGGCGATGTCGGCTCCGGTGGCTCCGGTGGTCGGGGACGACGCGGAGAGCCTCCGGCGGGTTCGGGGTGAGCAAGGTGGGCTCGGGTGGAGTCAGGCGAGCTCGGGAGGTTCGAGGCGACCGATGGGGCGGCAATGGGGTGGCAAGATTTCGGGTGCTCCGACAACGGATTGCGGGCGGAGGAGAGGTCGAGAGGGGCGAAGGAAAACGGGCGGGGGGTTTATATAGAGGGGAATGACTTGGACGAGGGGGTGATCGCGGGAGGAGATCGGGAGGATCCCGGATTCGGCGGGATTCCGGCGAGCGGCGCGGTGCGGGCGTGGGGAGGAAGAAGGTGGTGGGGCCGGGTGTCAGCGAGAGAGAGAGAGAGGGGAGTCGGGCGGGCGACCGGTCGGTAGAGGTTTCGGCCGGGCGGGTCGGTCGGTCGGCGCGGCTGGGCGGATCGGCGTGGTGCTGGCTGCGCTGGCTGCGCTCGATGGGCCGCCAGTCTTGGCTGGGCCGGGTGGCCTGGCTGGCGCCTGGGTCCTTTTCTTTTTTTCTTTTTTTTTGAATTTTAGAGAGAGAGGAAAATATATAAATATAAATATTTTATATAGGACATATATATATCAAAATGATAAGGGGAATATTCCCTATAATTTGAACATTTTTCCAGAGGCAAAACTCAAACTTTATAAAAATCATTTTTTCTAAAATTCCAAATAAAATTCAGATTTGAATACAAACTTTTTGGCAATGTTTTTCCTCTGATATTTTTGGAGTGTCATGTTTACTCCTCTCATACTTTTTCTCAAGTATTTATCAGGCATAGTTTTGAAATAAATTTCAACTGCCAAATTTTGAATTCAAATCCCATCAACTCAAAATCTTCTGAAACTTCAAATGTCACTCAAATTCAAACAATATGCATAGATGCTTAGCTATAATTGTAAAACATTCCAAATAGGAAATTTGGGATGTTACAATCTTTGTGCCTCAATTCTTGTCTTTCTTGTGAGCATCATTGAAATCTCAATGCCTAGCTAAAAAGGCTTTAAAGAAAAGCTCTTGTTGGGAGACAACCCAATATTTATCCTTGAGGTTTAGCAAATAATCCATCTACCTTCTGTTTAGATGTGGTTTTATGTTTTAATTAGTGTTTGTGCCAAGTTAAACCTATAGGATCTTCTTGGATGATAATTATTTGATCTTGCTGTAATTTCCAGAAACTTTCTGCTCACAAAAACAATTGTTAAAAATCACCAGAACCTGATAAAATAGTGATTCCAATTGCTTCTGATCAATAAACAAATTACCTAGGTCTTCCTATTTTGGTTGAATTTTTTGAGTTCCAGAAGATTGGATTAGTTACATATTACTACAGACTGTTCTGTTTTTGACAGATTCTGTTTTTCGTGTGTTGTTTGCTTATTTTGATGACTCTATGGCTAGTTAAATAGTTTATAATCCATAGAGAAGTTGGAATAAAGTAGGTTTAACACCAAAATAAATAAAGAATGAGTTCATTACAGTACCTTGAAGTGGTCTTTTGTTTTCTTTCGCTAACGGAGCTTACGAGATTTCTGTTGAGTTTTGTGTTGTGAAGTTTTCAAGTTTTGGGTGAAATCTTTTGATGGATTATGGAACAAGGAGTGGCAAGAGCCTAAGCTTGGGGATTCCCATGGCACCCCCAAGATAATCCAAGGACACCAAAAAGTCAAAGCTTGGGGATTCCCCGGAAGGCATCCCCTCTTTCGTCCACTTCCATTGGTAACTTTACTTGGAGCTATATTTTTATTCACTACATGATATGTGTTTTTCTTGGAGCGTCTTGTATTATTTGCGTCTTTGCTTGTTAGTTTACCACAATCATCCTTTCTGTACACACCTTTTGAGAGAGCCATTCATGAATTGGAATTTGTTAGAATACTCTATGTGCTTCACTTATATCTTTTGAGCTTTATAGTTTTGCTCTAGTGCTTCACTTATATCTTTTAGAGCACGGTGGTGGATTTTTTTATAGAAACCTTTGATCTCTCATGCTTCACTTAGATTATTTTGAGAGTCTTAAATAGCATGGTAATTTGCTTAAAATAATAATATGCTTTGTATTCAAGATTTGTAAAACTTTCTTTTGAGTGTGTTGAATACTAAGAAAAGTTCGATGCTTGATAATTGTTTTGAGATATGAAGGTTGTAATATTAGAGTCATGCTAGTTGAGTAGTTGTAAATTTGAGAAATACTTGTGTTAAAGTTTGTGATTCCCGTAGCATGCACGTATGGTGAACCGTGATGTGATGAAGTCGGAGCATGATTTATTAATTGATTGTCTTCCTTATGAGTGGCGGTCGGGGACGAGCGATGGTATTTTCCTACAAATCTATCCCCCTAGGAGCATGCGCGTAATACTTTGCTTTGATAACTTGTAGATTTTTGCAATAAGTATATGAGTTCTTTATGACTAATGTTGATTCCATGGATTATACGCACTTTTCTCACCCTTCCACCATTGCTAGCCTCTCTAATACCGCGCACTTTTCGTCGGTATCATACACCCACCATACACCTTCCTCAAAACAGCCACCATACCTACCTATTATAGCATTTCCATAGCGATTCCGAGATATATTGCCATGCAACTTTCCACCGTTCCGTTTATTATGACACGCTCCATCATTGTCATATTGCTTAGCATGATCATTTAGTTGACATCGTATTTGTGGCAAAGCCGCCGTTCATAATTCTTTCATACATGTCACTTATGAATCATTGCATATCCCGGTACACCACCGGAGGCATTCACATAGAGTCATATTTTGTTCCAAGTATCGAGTTGTAATTCTTAAGTTGTAAGAAAAATAAAAGTTTGATGATCATCATTTTTAGAGCATTATCCCAAGTGAGGAAAGGATGATTGAGACTATGATTCCGCCATAAGTCGGGATGAGACTCCGGACGAAAAATAAAAAAAGAGAAAAGAAAAGAGGCCATAAAAAAAGAGAAAAGGCCCAAATAAAAAAATGAGAGAAAAAGAGAGAAGGGACGATGTTACTATCGTATTACCACACTTGTGCTTCAAAGTAGCACCATGATCTTCATAATAGAGAGTCTCTCGTTTTGGCACTTTCATATACTAGTGGGAATTTTTCATTATAGAACTTGGCTTGTATATTCCAATGATGGGCTTCCTCAAATTGCCTTAGGTCTTCGTGAGCAAGGGAGTTGGATGCACACCCACTTAGTTTCTTTTGTTGAGCTTTCATATAATTATAGCTCTAGTGCATCCGTTGCATGGCAATCCCTACTCACTCACATTGATATCTATTGATGGGCATCTTCATAGCCCATTGATACGCCTAGTTGATGTGAGACTACTTCCCTCTTTTTGTCTTCTCCACAACAACCATTCTATTCCACATATAATGCTATATCCATGGCTCACGCTCATGTATTGCGTGAAGATTGATTTTTTTTTGAGAATGTCAAAAGTAAGAAACAATTTCTTGGCTTGTCATCGGGGTTGTGCATGATTTAAATACTTCATGTGGTGAAGATATAGCATAGCCAGACTATATGATTTTGTAGGGATAACTTTCTTTGGCCATGTTATTTTGAGAAGACATAATTGCTTTGTTAGTATGCTTGAAGTATTATTATTTTTATGTCAATATTAAACCTTTATCTTGAATCTTCCGGATCTGAATATTCATACCACAATTAAGAAGAGTTACATTGAAATTATGCCAAGTAGCACTCTGCATCAAAAATTCTCTTTTTATCATTTACCTACTCGAGGACAAGCAGGAATTAAGCTTGGGGATGCCTGATACGTCTCCAACGTATTTATAATTTTTGATTGCTCCATGCTATATTATCTATTGTTTTGGACCATATTGGGCTTTATTTTTTACTTTTATATTACTTTTGGGACTAACCTATTAACCGGAGGCCCAGCCCAGAATTGCTGTTTTTTGCCTATTTCAGTGTTTCGAAAAACGGAATATCAAACGGAGTCCAAACGGAATAAAATCTTCGGGAACGAGATTTTCTCATCAGATAAGATCCAGGAGACTTGGACCCTCGGTCAAGAAAGGAGGGAGGCGGCCACGAGGGTGGAGGGCACTCCCCCTCTAGGGCGCACCCCCTGCCTCGTGGGCCCCCCAAAGCTCCACCGACGTACTCCTTCCTCCTATATATACCTATGTACCCCCAACAGATCAGATACGGAGCCAAAAACCTAATTCCACCGCTGCAACTTTCTGTATCCATGAGATCCCATCTTGGGGCCTGTTCCGGAGCTCCGCCGGAAGGGGAATCCACCACAGAGGGCTTCTACATCATCATCATAGCCTCTCCGATGAAGTGTGAGTAGTTTACTTCAGACCTTCGGCTCCATAGTTAGTAGATAGATGGCTTCTTCTCTCTTTTTGGATCTCAATACAATGTTCTCCCCCTCTCTCGTGGAGATGTATTCGATGTAATCTTCTTTTTGCGGTGTGTTTGTTGAGACCGATGAATTGTGGGTTTATGATCAAGATTATCTATGAGAATTTGAATCTTCTCTGAATTCTTTTATGTATGATTGGTTATCTTTGCAAGTCTCTTCGAATTATCCGTTTGGTTTGGCCAACTAGATTGGTAGTTCTTACAATGGGAGAAGTGCTTAGCTTTGGGTTCAATCTTGCGGTGTCCTTTCCCAGTGACAGTAGGGGCAGCAAGGCACGTATTGTATTGTTGCCATCGAGGATAACAAGATGGGGTTTTTATCATATTGCATGAATTTATCCCTCTACATCATGTCATCTTGCTTAAGGCGTTACTCTGTTTTCATTAACTTAATACTCTAGATGCATCTTTGGATAGCGGTCGATGGGTGGAGTAATAGTAGTAGATGCAGGTGAGTCGGTCTACTTGTCTCGGACATGATACCTATATACATGATCATACCTAGATACTCTCATAACTATGCTCGCCTCATCAATTGCTCAACAAGAATTGCTCACCCACCATAAAATACTTATGCTCTTGAGAGAAGCCACTAGTGAAATCTATGGCCCCGGGTCTATTCTCATCATATTAATCTTCCACGCTTTATTATTGCTTTGCTTTTTACTTTGCCTTTTATTTTACTTTGCATCTTTATACCAAAAATACCAAAATATTATCTATCATCTCTATCAGATCTCACTCTCGTAAGTGACTGTGAAGGGATTGACAACCCCTATTCGCGTTGGTTGCGAGGAGTTATTTGCTTTGTGTAGGTAGGAGGGACTTGCGCATGGCCTCCTACTGGATTAATACCTTGGTTCTCAAAAACTGAGGGAAATACTTACGCTACTCTGCTGCATCATCCTCTCCTCTTCAGGGAAAACCAACGCAAGCTCAAGACGTAGCAGTTGCCTAATCGAAAATAGTTCATCCGAGTAAACCGTATGCCGTGTATCGCACACACCTTGATCTAGCTGACCGTTTCTTTTGTGTTGCCTAATCACAAACAGTTCATCCAAGTGAACTGTATGCCATATATCGCACACGCCATCATCTGGCTGCCCGTTTCTTTTGTTTTGCCACATCGCAAATAGTTAATTGAACCGAACAATATGCCCCTCATCACACGCGCAACTAAAATCTGAACCGTGTTTGATGTATCCTTCATCGCAAACGTTTTGCATCTTTTTTGACGGTTTTTTACATCACTGTTTGCGACTAATGCATCACACAAAGTTTGGTCAAAGGGTCTTTGATCGTAGTGTCGCGTTAGCAGCATCCTGCAGTAGTGTGTAATCACATGTATAAATAACATAAAACTGATTTATATCTCATAAGTCTCAGGGAAACAGTCAATTGGGTGTGGAGTCCCATCAACGCCATCGGCAAGTTGAATGTAGACCGTAACCCTACAACAAAACTCACTCGTCGAAGAAATCCTGCAACATGATACGTTGCTGCCGTGTAGGTCGGTACATTGAATGCACTGGCAAGATCACAATAAGAGAAAGCAGATGATAAAACTATTCTATATGCAATATGGCTTTGTGGCTCGGTGTCTGAGTTTTTATTTTGCATAAAATCTGGTTTTCTTTGCCCTACAACAAAGGAAATGACCGGAGTCTATACTACAGAGTTTTCTATCATGACATGGTTCCGCCAACCGTTGTCTCATAGCCCATATCTTCATAAGTTGCCCAGAATTAAGATTCTGATGCGGTGTTGAGAGTTCTGAGATAAATCCAAGTCCAGAGGCTCAAATTGTCCGTAACCGGGGACACGGCTAATCGATTAGGTTTTAACCCTCTGCAGAGGTTTGTACACTTTACCCGCAAGATTCGATCCCTCCCCTTTTGTCCTCGCGCTTCAGACTGTTTGAGGAAAGGACGATCGAAACATGGTCTTCCGAAGAGTTCCTCTAACCACTATCTGATGCCCATCCAATCCTACCGTAGTTCTACATATGCTGGCACCGTCCTAGCCAGTGTCACCACTAGGGTCAACGAAGCCAGAGCCCATAGTGACTTGCGGTTGCACATGTAAGCTTCCAGGCATGAAGTATTCTTCCATCCCTTTGAGTCTGGGTGAGGCTTTCCGCAAGGTGTCATGGCGCTTCTCCATGCATCCAGGCCATCCACTGGTTGCTCCAAGGTGCCCATCAAATCCATCCTTCACCTAGTAGTGTGTATTGAATTCTTGTCATCGAGTCTTGGAGTCTTGAGGTCCTAATGTTGTCGTCATTGACGTAGAGTCCTCCAGTCTCACACCGCTCCTGAACACTCATACCAACCCCGTCTATTATAACATAGAATTTAAAACTAAACCCAGTCCCTGGCTTGGAAGCAGGGTGATGGGTTCCTACCTCATGCATACTACTCAACTACAAGGATTCAATTCACTACTGGAGTGATCAATGAAAAGGAGATGCTACATGCAAATAAAACTTGGGTAAAAACATATGGTCAAAGTGAACTTGCCTAGTAAGTTGATGAAGATAATAACGCTCTAGAAAATAACTTGATACTATCCGACACTCCGATGTAAATCTATTAAGTCAGACATAGCATTCATATGAATAAACATACTGGCAAGCAATTCTAATACTCACGATAAACATCAACTAATAAGAGCAACAAAGAAATCCATAACAAAACCAAATAGTAATCCAAAGAAAATTTCAAGGAAAACTACAAGGAAACTATAGAGTTTTTACTACAACCAACACAAAAGTAGTTTTGACGTAATTAAACTTGACAACAAATAAAATACTAAACTAATAAATTAACAGAAAAGAAATAGAGTTTTCATTAAAATAACAGAAAGATTTTTCTTTGTAAACTTTTAGTAGCAAAAAGAAACAAATTAAAAAGTTCTTATACAAAACTAAAGAAAAAATAAATAAAATTTCTTTTATTGACTAATGTAAAGAAAACTAAATTTATCAGAAGTGACAAAAAGAAATAATTTAAAAACAATTAAAAGTAAAAGTTTGAAGGTAAAACAAAACTAAGTCAAAACAGTATTGTTTTTCCTAAAACCCTAAGTTCACATTTTCTAAAATTTCCCCAATCAAACCCACTGCTAGAAAAAACCATAAGTGACGAGGAGAAAAGAGAATTAATTCAAAAACTATTTTAAACTCAAGTTATTCAGAAGACAGTTTATATGGCAAATTCATGCAAATTCAAATTTAAAATTTCAAACACGGCCAAACTTGGCATCTACAGAAAGTAGATAAAATTTCCAATCTAGTGTAAAAATAATCAAATTAAAATAACAAAAATCCTAGGAGATATTAAAAATCTAAGATTGGAACTTTTTATGTTTTTAAAACAAAATAATAATAATAATAATAATAATAATAATAATAATAATAATAATAATAATAATAATAAAAGACACTAGCTACGAGACAGGCTGTCATTGGGCCTATGGGGTCTGCGATGTGAACTATAAAGCGCTCGGTCATTATTTAACTAGAACGTGCATGTGTAGAAAAAGGAAAACCGATCGGCTAAACTGATTGGATAAAACCTAATTGTTCGTAGATATAATCTAGGTCGTAGATGAAGGATCGGATGGATGTGTTCATACCATGGCGACGGGACGACGGGTGGCGGCTCGAGTCACGGTGGCGCGGTGGCTCTGGTGGTCGGGGAATATGGCGGAGTGGTCGGGTGGGTTCGGCTCGATGAGGCGATGTCGGTTTTCGCATCGGCTGTGGTGGGGGATGACGGTGGCGGAGCTCGGGCGCTCTCCGGGTCCGTCGAGGTCCGTGCGAGCTTGGGGTGCTCCCTATGGACAACGAAGGAGAGCGAAATATGTCAAAGCGAGCCGTGGGGTTGGGCTAGGCCGGTGGCCGAGAGTTGGGGGGCGGAGTGGGCTCACCAGCGTCTGTAACGGTGTTGGACTGTGGCGGCAGTCGCGAGATCAGGGTGGAGAGGGTGGAGGCTATGGAGGGTTTTTGCGAGGGTTTCTAGGGGGGTTGAGGGAGGAGGGAGTAGGGTTATATAGGGCATCATTCTTGGGGAAGGGGCGACTCGGGATCGAGTGCCCGAAGAAATCGGATGCGGCGGCGCTCTAGGCTTGCTCCGGTGCGGTGAAGCATGGGCGAGGGGTTAGGGACGAGGCAGAGCCCGCCTGTCGGTGTAAGAGAGAGGAGGGGGTGCGGTGTGGTCGAGCGAGCCGGAGGGGCTGCGGGTACGGGTGAGGCGGGCCAGCTCGGGTGGCGCTGGTGGGCGGTGTGGTGGCTGGGCCGGTTGGCCTCGCGCCTCGCTATGGTTAGGGCTTTACTACTTTTTTTTTAATTTTGTTGGAAAATGAAATAAAGAAAAAAAACAGTTTTATATAGGACATATATATAAATGATCAGGAAAATAAATCCTAAAACATGAGCTATTTTGCAAAGTGAAATAAAATCCACAAAAATTCAAATAAAGCAAACAATGCTACATTTGGATTAAAAATTCAAATAAAATTTGTTTTAAAATATCAGAATGGTTTCAAATTTATTTTTCTCCAGTTTTCCACTGAAGGGAATCATTTTACCCTATTTTCCAAATATTTTACTTTTTGAGAAAAATAATTTGAATAAAAACCAAATAACTCCCAATTGGATTCGAGTTTGAATTTGAAACCAATTTCAAATCTTTTCTGTTTTCCTTGGCCAAAATATTTCAAATGCCACTGAATATTTGAACTGTCTTATTACTTCTCTCTTTTTGGAATATATTGCCAGAGGTTTTGAAATTAATTTTTTTCAAATAACTCCGAAATGAAGAGGGTTTCAAAATACCATCAAACGGACTTCCAACTCATATTTCATATAATTTGAAGAAGTTATTTTATCCTCTCTATCGTAAGTCATTGAGTTGCATAAAGTCCCTGGTTTGAAAATATTTCAAATGAAATTCAAATAATTTTGAAATCCCATTTTCATTTTTTGAAAATGAAAGAAGTCATATCATCTTCACTCTAGGGGTTTGGGATGAAATGAGTTTGTATTCTTGAGGATCAAAATGTATAGTGAAAGTTTTGGGAAAGTCATTTCATTCCCTCTCATTAAACTTTTAGAAAGTTTCGAATTCACTCACTTTCAGTCAATCAATCAAACATATTTATATAGTTAATATAAAATTCCAAAATTTTGAAGTTCGGGATGTTACAAACCTACCACACTAAATCTCGTCCTCCAGATTCAGAGAGGTTAGCAAGGAAAGGTTTGTGTTTGGGGGTCTTCCGGCAAATCCATTTATCGGAATGTGCTTGTGTGCTACCACACTTAAAGGCATGGTTATGGTTCTGACCAAAACTCATGTACTCCATTCCTTTGGGTTGACGATGTTGGTCTTTTCATATTCTGTGGGATAACTCCTTCACTGGTGCTCTTCCGGTAAAGGCATAACCTCTTTGCCACAATCCTGAGTTCTTTCATCAAAATAAGACTATTCCCATGACCGGGTCTTCTTACCTGACAGATCTGTCGCCAATACTAAACAACTATCGAAATCTCATGGTGGTCAACAATTTCTGGTTTCTTCACGAAACAGGTCTGGGTTTAATTGCACCATAACCTACGATTGACAATGGTTGCCTGTACATCGATCCATCGTTCTATCATTCTATGGTTTTATGGCTTATCGTGTCGTGACTTTTTGGTGCAATGGTAGGCCCCTTATGTTTTGGAGTTTGTTGAGATAAACAGTATGGGACTTATGTGTTTGCTAGTGCACATAGAGTAACAGGTTCCTGAGATATCGAGGAGTTTGATGCAAATGACGAAGATAATCTCCCTGCGCTACAGCGAAGGTTATAACCGAAGATTATGATAACAAGAGTGACCCCTTAAAATTTGCTGAAGTGAAGCAATTGGTTCGGTGTCTGTCCATAGAAAATGACTGCGTCCGAGGATATTGAAGACGAAGTGAAGACGTAGCATTTATTTCATTGTTCTTCTTCACTTTATTGAGTCATAGGACCACCGTACTATTAAGTGAGGTGTAGCGTTCGAAACTTTGATTCTCTGATGCTAAACCCAAATCCTATGAAAGTTGCGAAAGAAACCACTTTGTGTTCCGAGCAAATATTTGCCAGCAAGAGACTATGTTCTTCTTCACTGCGAGAGATTTGACTCTGACCGAGGAGTTAGCATTATTTGTTCCTCAAGTAATGTTAAACGTTGTTCCCAAATCCGACAGTTGCAAATGTGTCGGTTGGCCATTGGCTGGACCGCATGTCCAAAATGGTCATTTCCCATCCGGGAAGGTTGCGGCTATAAATAGCCACCCTACACCGTCTTTGTCCGGTGGCTGCTCAGTTTGATTCTGAGAAAATTGTTGAGCAACCCCCCTCTCTGAGCGATTTGAGTTTAAAATCCACCGAGAGAAAACCCCTAGAGCCAAAGAATTAGATAGTGGTTCAGCATCACTTGAATCTAAGTCTAGTACGCTCCGCCTACTACTCTTGAGAGCTGCAAACTCTCTAGACGGTTAGGTGTCCTTTTCTTTAGAGACCAAAAGTGATTGTGGTTCTCGAAGAAGAAATCTGTAAAGGTTCAGAGATTGCCTCAAGTATCTACCATGAGTAATCGACATTGGTTGACGAACCAATTGTCAAGGAGAATAGGGTGAAGAGAGTTTATTTTTCGTGTTAAGTCACAGCCCCTCCAACCAGACGTAGTCCTTGTACAGAAGGACGAACTGGTCGAACAAATACCGTGTCGCCATCGAGCACCACTGGTTATCTCTACTACCCATGTTTCCCTTCGATATGTTTTCCTTCATATGATCTGTCTCGACGCATGTTTAGTTTCCATTTGGTACTTAATTTTAGATCGTTGTAGTTTGTTTTTCATTCACTCTGTTGCTGGGTTCTCAAAGTTTTCAGCTTTCCGAAGAAAATTAAAACTCCCATTCACCCACCCCTCTAGTAGACATACTTCGTTCCTACAATTGGTATCCGAGCAAGGTACTCCTTGACTCTGCTCATTTTAGTCTAACGACATGGGAGTTTAAGTATGTCTTCAGTGAGCTACAAGTCGCATATAAAGATTCCCATATTCGATGGGACGGACTATCCATTCTGGAAGGAGAAGATGAAGACCCGTCTCCGAGCAATAGATGATGATATGTGGAATGTGGTGTAGTTCGGGTTCATGGTTGCAATACCTCAAGCCCCCACTAACGAGGGGAAGAAACTCATTCAGATGGATGCTCAAGCCAAAGATGAAATTGGTGGCCATCTCTCTCGTGCGAAATTTCTTCGCTATCGCCAGTGTGAAACTGTGAAGGATTTGTGGGATGTCCTTGAGAAGATAAATGAAGTTTTTCAACTCAGAAAGAAGCTCGGATTGATACCCTTTGAGCAAAATTCAATCGATTCAAGCGCATTGGAAATGAAAGCTGTCAGCAAACTTTCGATCGTTTGAGTGACATAGCAAATGAGCTTCAAGGTCTCGACGCCAAAGTCATCACTGACCATGAAGTTGTGAAGAAACTGCTCCGATTTCTTGACATTTCATTCGACACACTTGTCCTGGTGATTCATGAATGAGCTGATTTCAAAACCCTCGACTCTGCTGATATCATGGAGAGGCTGAACACCCATGAGGAACAAGAAGAAGAGAAAAGAGTTCTCTATGGCTTGAGTCGGCGCAAAAATCATGCTCTCAAGGCTGTAGCTAATTCTTCACCCGATGGAAATGCCGAAGGAGATTTAGATGATCCAGAAAGGCTCGGCAAAGATCTCGCACCGATCACAAAATGATTCCAGCGCTTTCACAAGAAGAGTCAGTTCAGAAGAAAGGTTCAAGCAACTCCGGCGGGTCAAAATTTTCATCAAAACCTATGGGATAATACACCTGCTTCAAGTGCAAAAAGCCTGGGCACTTCATTTCGGATTGTCCTCTCTGGGAAGCTGAAATCTGTGCTAGTGGAAGATATGATTCTAGCAACTATCGAGGAAAAAGCAAGAGCAAGAATTACAACTTCGATGATGAGAAGAAAACGAAGTTCTTCAAGAAGAAGGACAACTCCACTTCAAAATCTTCGTCAAGATCTTCATCAAGGAACCCTTCCAAATCCTCCTCCAACCGCAAGAATAACTCTCGCAAGTCCAAGTCGTACATCGGCAAGGAGATGGATTCTGATGAAGAAGAATATTCTGACTCGAAAAAAGCTGATGAATCCGATGAGGATTTCGACTCCGGCATGGCTGGCATAGCATGTGCCTCTTCTCCTGCAACAAACTTCTTCGGGAATCCATCAAGCAACGATGAATCGCCTGCCTACTGCTTCATGGCCAAAGCTTCAAAGGAAAAGGCATCCTCCAAACATCACAAGGTTCACTCCAGTGATCAATATTCTTGTGATGAGGATGACCATTCTAAGTTGATCAAAATTGCTAATATTCAACAAAATTATCTTGAGAAAATTGAGAAAACCCTTAGGAAATCTGAAGGGTTGTTGGTTGAGGAGATGGAGAAAAATCAGTCATTGACTGAAGAGTATTCCACTCTTAAGTCACAAATGGAAGAACTGTCAAATCGTCATGATTTTCTCTTGGTCGACCATGAAAGATTGACCTACAATTAGCTGAAAAGGAAACAGGAACTCGAGGCACTAAGAGAGGCTCATGATGATTTGATCAGGGAAAATTCTCTTCTCACCCAACAACTTAAAGAGAAACCTGAAGTGTTTGTTCCACCTTGCTTAAAATGCCTTAAACGAACCAATGCTGAATCAAATGCCGAATCTTCTGCAAATGCTAACCACTCAGTTGACGAAAATGGTTCTATTTCTGATGAAAATGCTAGGTTGAAGGATCTTCTTCAAACAACAATGTTCATATCTCTCAAAGGGCATCAAACCCTTTGTGACCTTATGAAGAAATATATTCTTCACAAAAATCCTAGGAAGGAAGGCACCGGCTTTGAAAGGAAACTGAATTAAAATGGTTCATACTGGGAACCTCATCAATATCCTCACACTGTGTGGGTGCCTGCCAAGAGCAAAATGCTCGATCCAGCATTACTTTCGGGATATAACTCTCCCATCCCTGAATATCCTATGATGATTCTCTGGAAAACTATAAGTTGTTCAAAAATCAACATGGTGTGGCCGTTGCTCACTATGTTGGACCAAACAGCAGAATTGGTCCCCCAAAGATGGCTATATGGGTGCCTAAGAAAACTATTGAAGCATTACCTGTTACCATGTTACTAACCATGCAGGCTCAAAATGCTCGTTACTTCCTTGAAAAAGTTCGACAGAATGAGTATATGCATACCTCATTCAATCATTATGCTCATTCATCTGGAAGGAATTTCAATGCTTATTATTCTTTCGATTATGCTTGCACCTCATCGAGCAACAATTATGTTTACCAAAACAAATCATATCCAGCTCACTCTACTGTTTCAAAGCCACCTGCGAAGATGTGGGTGGTTAAGAAAGCCTAATTCTTCTGCAGGACTATGTCTCCGGGTGTACCGAATGGATAATGGATAGTGATGCACTAGTCATATGACTGGAGACAAGTTGTTGTTTATCGACCCCAACTTAACTGCTTCACCTTTGAAGTATATCACCTTTGGCGACAACAACAAAGGAAAGGTAATTGGATGAGGTAAAATTGACATATCCAGAGACAAATCCGGAGATGATGTTTTACTTGTTCAGTCTCTTGGATTCAATCTTATGTCAGTTGGCAAGCTATGTGATCTAGGCATGCTAGTTCTATTTTCCATATCCAAATGCATTGTCTTCATGGCCTCTGACAATTCCTTCGTCTTCGAGGGAATTAGAAAAGGTGATCTATATATTTTGGATTTTTCTAAGGGTCCCTCAGTCCAAACTTGTTTGCTTGCAAAAGCAACCAAAGGTTGGCTGTGGTACCGAAGGCTTGGTCTTGCAGGTATGAGGAATTTGCAGACCCTAGTGAAGAAAAATCATCTCTGTGGCATTCCTGATGTGCTGCATGTGAGGCTAGTAAATTGGCCAAGAAGCATCATTCATCAAAAACTTTCATGACCATGACAAGACCTATGGAAATTCTTCATATGGATTTATTCGGTCCTCAAAATTATGCAAATTTCAGTGGCAGTCATTATGGTCTAGTTATTGTTGATGATTTCTCTCGATACACTTGGGTATTCTTTCTTGAGGACAAAACCTGCACCCAAGAGACCTTCAAAAGTTTCGCCAACAAGAACCAGAATGAATATGATATGCGAATTAGGCATGTCAGAAGCGACAATGGCAGTGATTTCAAAAATACTCATATCGATGATTTTCTTGACGAAAATGGTATTACTCACGAGTTTTCTATTGCTTACACTCCCCAACAGAATGGAGTTGTTGAACGAAAGAATGGAACTCTCATCAAAATGGCGAGAACAGTGCTCAGTGTGTATAAAACTCCTATTCGCTTCTGGGCCGATGCTATTAACACTGCTTGTCATGTTTATCAATCGTGTTTATCTTCACAAGTTCCTTAAGAAAACTTCATATGAGCTCATCACTGGCAAGAGACCAAATGTTTCTTATCTACGTGTTTTGGTGCACCTTGTTACACTCCTGATATGAATCATTCTTCCAAGTTTGCACCTAAGGCACGTGAAGGTTTTCCTCTTGGTTATGGCTCGAAATCGCATACTTATCGTGTCTATAACTCTCACCACGGGAAAGTTATGGAAACGTTAAATGTGTGGTTTGATGAATCTAATGGCTCCCAAAAGGAGCAGCTGCCAAATGTAATAGATGAACCACTGATTTGGGATGCTATTCGGCAGATGGCCATCGGGAGCGTCAAGCCAGTTGAACTAAATGCACCTGAGTCTTCAGATGATGATGCTCCTATGACTCGAAGCAGAACACACCAAGCCACTGCCGAAGCAAATGCCAATCCAAGTGCAAATGGAAATCAAAATCCAAATGCCGATCAATATGGCAATGCAAATGTTGATGCTAATGAAAATGACGATGATCATCAAGATGAAAATCCTCATCCACGAGTGAAAAATCGAGTCGATCCTTCACTAATTCTCGATGAACTTGAGAATTCAGGTTATCGACCCACAACTCGTTCACGCACTCGTTTGGCTAACTACTGTGGCAGTTTCTCCTTTGTGTCATTGGCAGAGCCTACCAAGTATGAAGAAGCCATGAATAATCTAGATTGGATGAATGCTATGCAAGAGGAGTTGGTGCAATTCGAACTAAATGATGTGTGGGAATTGGTTGACAAACCGAATCCTACGAATCACAATATCATCGGCACAAGATGGATTTTCCACAATAAGCAAAATGAAAATGGCATTGTAGTGAGAAACAAATCACGTCTTGTCGCTCAAGGTTATACACAGGTAAAAGGTATTGATTTCGGTGAAACATGTGCTCCTGTTGCACGCCATGAGGCAATTCATATTCTTATCACTTATGCAAATGACAGTGATATCTTGCTTTATCAAATGGATGTGAAAAGTGCTTTCCTCAATGGTGAAATTGATGAGGAAGTTTATGTTAGACAACCACATGGCTTTGAACACCCTGAGTTTCCTAACAAAGTTTTTAGGTTGAAAAAGGCTCTATATGGGCTGAAGCAAGCCCCTGAAGCTTGGTATGACACTTTGAAGAAGTTTTTGCTCGACAAAGGGTTCAAGCCAGGATCCACTGATCCCACACTTTTCACTCGTGCTGTTGATAATGATCTATTTGTATGTCAAATCTATGTGGATGATATTATCTTCGGCTATACTAACAATGCTTGCAGCTTAGAGTTCGGGAAAATGATAAATATCAAATGTCTATGATGGGTGAACTTAAGTTCTTTCTCGGACTACAAATATGTCAATGGGCAAATGGATTTTTCATATCTCAGGAGAAATATCTGAAAGAGTGCCTGAAGAAGTTTAGCAAGATTCCAAAATGAAGGGCTACAAAAGACCTATGCCCACGAATGGTAAGTTGGATGCAGATGTGTACGACAAGGATTACGATCAGATTTGATGATTGGTTCTCTTCTTTACCTATGTGCATCCAAACCTGACATTATGTTAAGTGTTTGCATGTGTGCCCGCTATCAAGCTGCACCGAAAGAATCACATCACCAAGCGCTTAAGCGTATTCTGAGATATTTGGCTCACACCCCCACCTTAGGTTTATGGTATCCTAAGGGAGCACAGTTTGATCTCGTTGGCTATTCAGACTCAGATTACGCAGGTGACTTGGTTGATAGGAAATTTACTTCGGGGACATGCCATTTCCTCAGTAGATCTTTGGTCTATTGGTCATCAAGGAAGCATAACCGTGTATCACTTTCTATGGCTGAGGCCGAATATATTACTGCTGGCGCTTGTTGCACTCAGTTATTGTGGATGAAGCAAACTATGAAGGATTAAGGAATCAAGGTCAAGAAGATTCCTTCATATTGTGACAATGAGAGTGCCATCAAAATTGCAAATAATCCAGTGCAGCATTCTCGCATGAAGCATCTTGCCATCAGACATCATTTCATTCATGATCATGTTGCTTGAGAGGATATTGTCATCAATCCCATCAAGACCGAAGACAATCTCGCTGATATTTTCACCAAGCCTCTCGATGAGCAAAGATTCTATCGATACGGTGTGAGCTAAATATCCTGGACTTCGCAAACGTGCAGTAAGCTGGACTCGGCACCCGTGCTAACACTTCCACATCACAGAAGGAATGGGTGCATAACACTCAAGGAGTTTGAAAATTTCGACAAAGTGAAATTTTCTTTCTGAGAGTGAATACACTAATGAAGAACTAGACTAACCGAGTGCCACGATAATTGTGCGACGCTTGAGATCATACCGTTCTTATACGATGGGTCACGCCACGCCACCACAATTTTCATCCATTGAGTTTCTTTTCAATCGAAGTTTTTGTGTTAGTCTAAATGCATTTCTCTCATAGCTATTCATTCGGGTGTTTGTGTTTCGTTGTCTGAGTGAAATGCCTAGGACCATGTTTTTCCTCTATTCTATCTCTTCCAATCTATGTTGTTCTGTTATAAATGCTCAATTTCATCTACGATACTTTATCTAGTGTACTTAACCACGATTGAGATTTGGTTCGAACTTTAATCTTTTTTGGCGAAAGATGTCCAAAATTTGGGGTTTCCTGCCCAAGTCGGGACCATTATCTATTATGACGGTTGCCACATGTAATCTATGAACCGCCACCAAATCCAGTCCGTTGATCCCTCGATTGTGGCCGTTCGATCAGATTCACTCGCCGCGGTTATTTTCCCTCGCATATAAATACCACAGCACCACCGCTCCCTCATCCATTTCTCTTCATACTCGCCACTCTCTCCTCCAAAACCCTCGCCACAATGCTCCACCTTGAGCTCGATCCTGATGACTCCTTCGCTGTTTCACTGCTGGAAAGAGGTCACCGGAGTCTATCCTCGCCGCCGCGGGACATCTTCTTCCCGGCGCCGCTGTAGTTGCCGCACGACACCAAGCTAGGGTAAGTGCAGTTCGAACTCGGGCCTCCGTCCTTCTTGTTTGAGTTCGTCCGCGGTTATTAATTTCCAATTTTACCTTATATCTTAGATCTTTACTCCTAAGGTAACTAGTGTGGATGTGGTTTGTTTTTGCCCCTCGCATCCAAAAAATTTCAGATGTAGGGTTTGTGTTCTGCCTCGCACGAATGGAATGCCTAGCATGCTGACTAGTATATTCTTCGGATCCACTAGTTCGTCCTAGCTATTTCCTTCATTCGAAACATTACTCAAAGTATGCATCTAATTCTTCTTCAAAAACTTTTCGCTCGAAAAATCTTCGCTGTGGGCATTTGTAACCCTCTCCCCATTTTCCCTCGAATCTATTCCTATTCACAGGTGTATGCAATCAGTTGAGGATTCTGCTCGACCAATGAGCATGGCCGATGAAGAAGAGGTAATCTTGGGTACAGTAGACGAATCAAAAGCCCCACATGCAAAGTGCCCAACGGTAGGCCCAGCAACCATCAAAAGAAAGAGACACGAGCAGAATGCAGATGAGCAAGAAGAAGATGCTCTGTAGAAGAAGAAAGGAGACAGGCAACCATACGTAAATTCAACTTAGTATATCTCTCATGATGATTATAACACTATTCCAGAAGAGTCCAAATGAGAAAGAGACAAGAGTTTGTAAAAGATTCGATGCCACCGGGTGCGCAAGTGGTTCAAATATGAGATGGTTCATCCTCGGTTTGCAAAGAACTTTTTTTTCATCCTCCATGGGTTGATTGCCGTGAAATTGGCCTCATTCAAGAAGGTGATCCCCAAGAGAGGCCGCCACCGCCACCAAATGCTGATAAATCATCCCTTCAGACTCCTGAATCATATCCCAATGAACTAGCTAAGCGGCAGAAGAACGCTGAAAAGTGAGCCAAGAAGGCAGAAAAGGAAAGAGCTCGAGAAGAAGAAAATCGTTGCCTTGTCAAATTTGACATTGAAAAGAAAAAGGCCGATAGCAAATCAGAAGGACGTTCCAAGCACAAACATGATCCAAGCACTGCTGCACTGAAGAAAAAGAGCGCACCGAAGAAGAAGCCAGCTGAACCAACTGACAGAAATGCTGAAAGCAATTCTTCCGATGTAGATGATCCTCCACCCACTAGGCATGAAGTTGAAGTTGCTCACTCCGAGAAATTGAACATTACAACCTCTACAATGCTGCCTAATCTTCAAGCACGAGTAGTTCCAATAGCACCTCCGAAGAAGATCGTACTGAAAAGAAAAACTCCACATACCATTGTCGCCATGAAGAATTCTATGAACTTGCCCCCTCATCCTGATGCAATCAACTTGCAGGATTTGTTAGTTGACTTCAGGACTAATGGTAATCAACTAACAAATTTCCCCTGTTAGCACAACCAAGCCAGGCGAGCAAATTCCAAAGTCAAAACTGAAGAAAAATCACGGCTTCTGCCAAGGCTCCAACCAATGAGCAAACTCCTAATTAAGAGGCTGCAACGTAAGAAAAGGCTACTCTGTTTGCTCCCATCTTGACAAAACAATTGGATTCTATGCCTCCTACCGAACAAGTTCCAGTGCAGACTACACCAGTTGCACAGCCTGTTGTCCAATCTGATGCTCCTCATTATTATGATCACGTATTCATTATGGAGCAGCTTGACAAATTTGTGGAAAACCTTGATGGTGAAGTGGAATCTCTGTCAATCCCTCCTGAAGTCATTTCACAAGCTTCTGATCTTGTTCGTAATATGAGAGAAGATTCTGTTGAAATCAATTCCCTCACTGACGAACTCAATGATCTTGACAGTCGAATGAAAGCTACATCTTCCAAGTTTTTCATTAAGAAACTTGAAGAATCATACGTGAATGTCAATCGGACTTTGACTATCTTTCACAACAGAAGATTGGGCTTTCACTCTAATCTGGATAATATTGTTCACAAGATTTGCATCGAGCATCAAGCCCAAGTTACTGGTTATAGTGATTTAGTCAAAGGGCATGTTGACCCTACAGCTCAGAAAAGCGAAAGAAAAATGCTCCTCCTCCTACGACTGAAAAGTCTCGTGATCATGTAGAAGCCTCAGCCTGCGAAAGAAAATACCCCTGAGCAAGCAATTCCCTCGCCAAAACCAACTAAGCCAGTGCCTCTGGCCTCCCCTGCTCCAGCTGAAATTTCATCAGAGCAAGTTGTTTCTGAAGATGGTGAAATCCCTTAGTCTGAGCCCCAAGCTTCTCCTGCTCGTGACGAACCAAATGTTTTGGTTCCTCCCTCTGCACAACCACATACCTCTGAAGATCAACTGCAACCACCTCCAGTGCATGTTGAAAAAGAATTTTTCTTTGTTGCCTACTACTTCTACAACTCCAACCAGTGTGCCATCTGCTCTAGCTCAATTGCAAGTGTTGATTGCCACAGCATGAAGAATTTCAGATGATGTTCCCACGGCAAATAGATCTATTTCTCCTCGTCATACAGACTCCATAGTATATGGAGATGAAGTAATTTCACTCGAAGATGAACTTAATATCCATATCCTCGTGAACAACTGCCATTGTTCAAGACTGGTGCTGGTGCCAAAGGAACGCTATTCAATTAGAATACGCACCCTCAATTATTTCAAGAGAGTCCATACAAAGGGCCACACACATCTGACTCGCCCATTTTCTGGATGCAAGAATAGGCCATCTATTATTCTCGGATTCTCTATGACAGCCGAAAGATATTTCCTCACGAGTTCCCAGATTTCTCATCTATGAAGAGTGTTGGCTGCTTTGACCAGATACTGCAAGATCTTGAGGATTTTTGCCTCACCAATGTCTTTGCATTCGAGCATCCGTGGAACCGAGAAATTATCCTTCAGTTCTATGCAACATTGTACATCTCTGGTGATGAGTCTGACAGTTCCAAGTGGATCGTGGACTGGATGGCCGAAGGGAAACGGATCAAATGCACATCTACAGATTGTCTCCTATTTTCATTTCCCTCGGTTCGAGCATGGCAAAAATTAGGTTAGAGTGCACAACGTAGATGTTATTTCAGATGAAATCTTTCGATGCACCATGGACAAAGAAAAGATTCGAAACTACAATGGTCCTCCCATGCCCGAGCATTTGACTTTCGAGAATCAAACTCTGTATCATTTGCTCACCTACAACATTTGCCCTCTGGCCGGGATGAATACAGATAATGTCACTTCTGATGTTCTTTGAAATGCCATCTATGCCATCTCCGAGAAATATGTATTTGATGTTGAGGATATGTTTATGCAAATATTGAAGGCTTCTGCTCAGCATCCGAAAACCATCAAAGTCTATGCACCATGTATTCAAAAGGTTGTTGATCATGCCATGAATACACAGTACTTGGGGAAAGAGAGTCACAAAAGCTTTATTCCTCCTGTTCGGGACACCCTGCAAGTCATGCAAAATATTTCTTCAGGTAAATCACCAGACTCAAGCCATCAAGATTATCACAAAACATTCGATGGGCCACGTCTTCCTCAGTGTGAGCGAAATACATCTCATCAACCTCCATCGCAGATTGAAGTCAGTATGCGCCCACAACAGCTGCTATTGCAGCATATAGCCGATGATAACCGAGAGAAAGAGCATCTTGCTACTGAGCTGAATGCTATCAACAACAAAACCAAAGTAGTGCATATGATTATGGTTGAAAATAAGAAGCGCCTCTAGAAGTTACTTTGAAAGTTCTTCTCCAAGAAATAACTCCTGGCCGCTAATCTTAAAGAACTTTATGGCTATCTTGACAAACGTTTTGCTGATGAAGATTTCCAAGATCGCAGTACACCTCCTCTACCTGCTCATGAGCCCACAATAGATTTACTTTGTTTTAAGCTTCGCAAATTGATCAAATAATCTGAAGCTACCTCACCAACGATGAAGCCAACCGAAGGAAATGTGCTTTCTCGTGTTACTCAAGAAGTTGATCCCCAATGTGCCTTCATCATCTAAGCACCAAGAAGCCATTCCTGAAGACAAATTTGCTGCTGCTGACGATAAAGATCTTCTAGTGACTTTTGAATCAGAAACCTGTTCGGATAGTTCTTCTGGTGAAGCCACAGTGTGAATCAAGTTCACATCTTTCGCACTCATGTTCTTCATCACCTTTTTTACACTAGTTGACAAAAGGGGGGAGAATTACATCAAGTTTTTGATAGATTTGCTCTTTGTGTTTATTTGTCTTGGTTTCCCGTGCGATTTGAAACTTTCTTTAAAGACTATATGTGCTTTGATGTAAAACTTATGTGATGTAATGGTAATAATCCCGCCTGCTACACTATCTCTCTCGAAGCATTTTTTTGCAAGTGGAATTATTATCACAAGTTATGAATGATTACACTATGATCTCAATGGATTATATATCATCACTGCGAATCATTATCTCGAATGATTGAAATTTCCTCTATATACTTTAATGCATTGCAGGACAATTTTGTCTCATATCAGTTACCCCGCATACATCTAGGGGGAGTATATTTCATCATCGAGCCAAGTAACGCTAATTCACACTTTTTTGAAATACTTTTCACTTATCTATCTTCACTTCGATGATTATCTGTTTTCTCAACAACCGTCCAAAAAGGGGGAGATTGTTATGTTTTGGAGTTTGTTGACATAACAGTATGAGACTTATGTGTTTGCTAGTGCACACAGAGTAACAGGTCCCTGAGATATCGATGAGTTTGATGCAAACAGTGAAGATAATATCCTTGCGCTGCAGCGAAGGTTATCACCGAAGATTATGATGACAAGAGTGACCCCTCAAAATTTGCTGGAGTGAAGCAATTGGTTCGGTGCTGTCCGAGGAGATTGAAGATGAAGTGAAGATGTAGCATTTGTTTCGTTGTTCTTCTTCTCTTTATTGAGTCATAGGACCACTGTACTATTAAGAGGGGTGTGGCGTTCGAAACTTTGATTCTCTAATGCTAAACCCAAATCCTATGAAAGTTGCGAGAGAAATCTCTTTGTGTTCCGAGCAAATACTTGCCAGCAAGAGAATGTGATCTTCTTCGCTGTGAGAGATTTGACTCTCACTGAGCAGTTGGCATTACTTGTTCCTCAAGTAATGTTACCGCTCCCAAAACAGACTGTTGTAAACGTGTTGGTTGGCCATTGGCTAGACCGCATGTCCAAAATGGTCATTTCCCATCAGGGAAGGCTGCGGCTATAAATAGCCACCCCGCACCGGCTTTGTACGGTGGCTGCTCCATTCGATTCTGAGAAGATTGTTGAGAAATCCCCTCTCTGAGCGATTTGAGTTTAAAATCCACTAAGAGAAAACCCCTAGAGCTGAAGAATTAGACAGTGGTTCAGCATCACTCGAATCTAAGTCTAGTACGCTCCGCCTTTTACTCTTGAGAGCTACAAACTCTCTAGACGGTTAGGTGTCAATTTCTTCAGAGACCAAGAGTGATGGTGGTTGTCGAAGAAGAAGTCTATAAAGGTTCGGAGATCGCCTCAAGTATCTACCACGAGTAATCGACATAGGTTGACGAACCAATTGTCGAGGAGAATAGGGTGAAGAGAGTTTAACTTCCGTGCTATGTCACAGCCTCTCCATCCAGACGTAGTCCTTGTGCAGAAGGACGAACTGGTCGAACAAATAGCCTGTCGCCATCGAGCACAACTGGTTATGTCTGTTACCCATGATTCCATTCGATATGTTTTCCTTCATATGATCTATTTCGACGCATGTTTACTTTCCATTCGGTACTTAGTTTTAGCTCGCTGTAGTTTGTTTTTCATTCGCTCCGCTGCTTGGTTCTGAGAGTTTTGAGTTTTCCAAAGAAAATATAAAACTCCCATTCACCCCCTCCTCTGGTAGACATACTTCGTTCCAACAACACTCTTCTAGGGTTTTAAGGCTCTCTTATTTTCCATCAATATATCACTACTGCAGGATGCTGCTAACCCGACACTACGATCAGAGACCCTTTCACGAAACTGTGTGCGATGCATTGATCACAAATGGGGATGTAAAAAACCTGTCAAAAAACGTGCAAAACATTTGCAATGGAGGACGCGTCAAACACGGTTCAGATTTTAGTTGCATGTGTGATGTAGGGCACACGGTTAACCTGTTCGAACCATTTGCGATGAGGCAGGACAACAAAAATGGGCAACCATATCAATATGTGTGCGATATACGGCATATAGTTCGCTCCGATGAACCGTTTGCTATTGGGGAGTGCACCAGAAACGGTTAGCTAGATCAAGGTGTGTGTGATATAGGGCATACGGTTCACTCGGACGAACTATTTTCAATTAGCGAATGCAACAGAAACGGTTCAACTTAATAAGATGTGTGTGATACGTGGCAAACAGCCAGCTCGGATGAACTGTTTGCGATGATAATTTACAACACAGACGGTTAATACAGTTAGTTCGTGTGCGACTTTGTGTGTACAAAAAAATTTAAAAAATGCAAACTAGTTGCTTGCGGTTGGTAGGAGTATCGCACACGATGCGTCTGCGAGTACTCGTGTGCGATGATTAGTAAGTTACACATGCATTTCCTTATGTTAACACTTGTGTGATAAATAACACATGGCACCGGATACAGTATTCGTGTTGTGTGTGTGCTCCACTTAGTCTTCCCGCGCTCCACATGGGTGAATTGTAAAATCCACGCCTATTCCCTCACGGTTTCCCACCACCAGGTAACGACTTGCTGCATATAACCCTGGCGGCAACGCACCGCCGCGACACTCTGCGAAGATCTAGTCCTCACCCATCTACCATTAGTTATTCCAAGCATGCTAGGCAACGACCGAAGCTTCGACGTCAACGCTTACCTGCGTTACATCTTCGGCGAGGAGAACGAGCCGGAGCAGGTCGGGGAGCAAGAGCTTCATCGGCCGGTGCAGGCACCATGGCCCATCGGTAGCGATATCGGCATCACAATCCTTGGGAGCACAATCGACATATTGCAGAGGAGGTGTGATGAGCAGTTTGCCATCCACCGTGCAAATGATCCAGAGCTGCACGACGGCATGATCGATGACCCACCCGAAGGACCGCCATCACCAGTGCTCATCGAGAGCCTGATGCCCCGCAAGGAATGGGCAGAGGACCTCTGCAATTCAGTCAAGACAAAGGCAGCCTGCGGCATCATCATTGCTCGCGGCGGCCGTGTCAACCTCGATCCCGATGATGTGGTGGCCAGGCTCGAGCGCATCCTTGGAGGAGTTGATGTCCCCGACGAAGTAGAACATCGCCAATGTGATATCTTGAGGATGTAGGTGATCGACGGAATTTGCTACCAGGCCAGAGACATGGAAATGGTGCGGTTCCGTGGAGTTGTCATGCACGCGATTGCACACTGTCAAGCTCTTCTGGAAGAGGCCCAGCATCCCCAAGAGCCTCCCAGCGCCAGCAGCTCCGTAGGCGAAGGCGGGTCGGGACACTCGGAGTGAATGCACGCAAGGGTGCTATGCTGATCATGGAGTCCGAGAAGACCATCTTCGAAAGGTCGCCATCTCAGCCTTTTAGCTTATATTTTATTATAATTGTGTGCATATGTAGGTCGTGAGTGTTCTGGGCCTTACCGCATTTGGCATTTTAAAGTATCCTTAATATGTAAGACAATTATTAAGAATTATTAACCGTTGCCATTGTAACTTTGCCTCAACGGCGAGCAGAGCGCGCAGGGACGCCAGAGCGGAGCGCGCCGCGGCCGCCTCAATGGCGAGCAACCACGTGGTCAACCTTCTGCCATCAATAAATTTTGACCTTGTTTCTCGTCACATTGCTGATTACAACGCAATAAGTAATTGCAAATCTGTTCACACCTATCAAACTAATATGTGTTCACACTTAGCACCAGGCTATAAAAACTACCCACTCGAAAATTACTTCACAGTTCCTCTCGTCATAACCCACAAAACTGGTTTTTTCTGTCACGTCGTTCCGCCATGACCGGTAGGAGGAGTTTAGGGCGGACATATAACCAGGCAGCAAAGACCAAGGCCGCAGAAGCACTAGAGAGGTCCCGCCGTGAAGCCGCATCCGCAACAGAGATGTCCCGGCGCGCCGTGGAGCCCTCGAACAAGCTCTCACGGGCACGCGAGGGCTCTCACAAGCGCATTCGCAGCATCGGCCATCGCGATGAGCCGACGTTCCTGAAGTGCTTCGCCGGCAATGACAACATTCTCGCTGGCTTCACTGCGCAGCAGGAGCTGGTCGACAGCTTGATGAAGCTGCTCAAGATCAGCGATGCCTCGGTTGACAAGGCGACCGACCTCGTCGAGCAACTCATGGATGACAATGCGAAGCTCCTCAAGTTCGTCGCCGAGAAGGAGGAGGAGGCCGCCGGCTGGAAGATGCTGCCTGAGCAGAGCAGTGCCTCGGAGATGACGCTGAAAGTGGTCGTCGAGGAATTGATGGGTGGCTTGAGGAAGCTCCGGATCGAGCGCGAGTAGGAGGTGGAGGAATCCGTGGCTGCTTTCAAGCAAAGTCGTGAGGAATTGAAGAAGGAGCTGGAGGATTTCGCCGCCCGGCGATCCATCGACGAGTAGAGACAGTAGCGACCCAGATCGTTGTCTGCAATTTCCTTCTTCTCTTGCCCCCGCGTCTTCCAGGCTTTGCCGCATGTGGCATTTTAAATTATCCGGAATATGTAAGACAATTATTATCTACGCCATTGTAAATTTGTCGTCGTATTATCTATTGCCATTTTATGTGTGGTCGTATTATCCGTTGCCCTATGTGGCAATTTAAATTAGGGCGGAATACGAGTTGAAAACACGAACAAAGAAAATGCTGCCATGGGATCACAAGGAAACACCCTTCGTCCAGGTGCTTTAATTAACCCATTAATGGAGAATCTGTGAGCGAGGCGGGCGGCGGCTGGTGCATGGAGGTCAAAGAGCTCGCTTCCCGGTGAGCATGGGCGGCCTTGCCGCTCGCACGTGTACCGTCGAGTCTGCAAGGTGGACAACATGCACGTGTCCCGTCGAGCCTGCGTGGTGGACTACTTGCACGCGTCACATCAAACCTGCATGGCGGACTTCTCGCGCTCGTCCCGTCTAATCAAACAGCTACACACACGCCACCGAGTATGGTTAAATTTTGACACGGTAAATATAATATAACTGTTTGCGATATTAAGGTGTCAGCTTTTTGTTTCAAAAAGGACTTCGTTGGCTACTAATGTGTGAGCCTCTTCTCAAACTGGACGATTTTTTTACCATGGCATATATGTGATTGCCATGTCATGAAACCATGCCAAGTTTCATGTTTCTTGGGTGACTTTTTTATTTACTGGGATTTAAAAACTGAGATTCTCATTGTTTCAGGACAACGACAAGTTTGTAATTCATTCTCATTCCTTAAACGAGGCCTAAACATGCACCCAATGACACATGTACGATTTCCCACCCATTTTGCTTCGCTGGTGTGACGCCCTCGATTCAATCGTACACTAATCATGCACGCAAATGTGTACGATCAAGATCAAGGACTCACGGGAAGATATCACAACACAACTCTACAATAAAATAAGTCATACAAGCATCATAATACAAGCCGGGGCCTCGAGGGCTCGAATACAAGTGCTCGATCATAGACGAGTCAGCGGAAGAAACAATATATGAGTACTGAGACATAAGTTAAACAAGGTGCCATAAGATGGCTAGCACAAACCGGGATACAGATCGAAGAGGAGCAGGCCTCCGCCGGGATCCTCCTAGGTCACTCCCGGTCGCCGCCGTGGCTGCACGTAGTAGTAGGCGCCCCGAGTAGTAGTCGCCATAGGCGGTGGCGTCGGCCTGGCTCCATCGGCTGGTTGCAGCAATCGAGTATAGATAGGGGGAAAGGGGGAAACAATGCAACCGTGAGTACTCATCCAAAGTACTGCAAGCAAGGAGCTACACTACATATGCATGGATATATGTGTAAAGGGCCATATCGGTGGTGAACTGCAGAATGCCGTAATAAGAGGGGATAGCTAGTCTTAACGAAGACTACGCTTCGACACCTGCCTTGCAACAGCGTAAGAGGACAACGGAAGTCCTCCAAGTAACATCATATAGCAATAATCCTACCCGCAATCCCTCGCCATAGCCCCGAGCGAGAGCGACCACCGTTGTATCCGCACTTGGAAGGGTGTGTTTTATCAAGTATCCGGTTCTAGTTGTCATAAGCTCAAGGTACAACTCCAAGTCGTCCTGTTATCAAGATCACGGCTATCCGAATAGATTAACTTCCGCAGGGTGCACCATCTTACCCAAAGACGCTTGATCCCATTTGGCGGACACACTTTCCGGGGTCATGCCCGCCGCAGAAGATCAACACGCCGCAGCCCCACCTAGGCACAACAGAGAGGCCAACACGCCGGTCTAAACCTAAGCGCCGCAGGGTGCGGGCCCATCGCCTCGAAAGCACACCTGCACGCTATGTGACGTGCCGAAGCAGACCTAGCCCATCACCGCTCCAGTCCAATCCGGCGCGCGCGCCGCTCCGTCACGACGTCAAGAATTGCCGCCGATACCACGACGCGGGATACCCATAACTACTCCTGCGTAGATGGTTAGTGCGATAAGCTCAGAGCCAACCCAGATCAAATACCAAGACCTCGTTAAGCGTGTTAAGTAACGCGAACGCCGAACAGGCCAGGCCCACCTCTCTCCTAGGCGGTCTCAACCTGCCTCGCCGCTCCGCCACAATGATCCACTCATGGGTGCTCCATCACCGACCGACTTTAGTCTCCACATGTATCATGTATAAGTATATAGTATATACCCGTGATCAACTCCCGAGTGATCACGGCCCGATAGTATAGCACGGCAGACGGACAAGAAAGTAGGGCCACAGATGAAAGTACTAGCATCCTATACTAAGCATATAGGATTGCGTAAGGTAACAATGAAGTTACAAGGACAAAGCTATGCAGCAAGATAGGAGTATCCAAAACAAGAATATGCTATGCTACTCTAATGCAAGCAGTGTAGATAAGAGTAGGCGATATCCGTGATCAAGGGGGGGGCTTGCCTGGTTGCTCCGCAAGAGAGAGGGTCGCCAACACCGTAGTCGAACCGCCACCGCTTGCGTCGGTCTCGTAGTCTACCGGAGAGAAGAGGGGAAGAAACAATGAATACAAAGTAAACAGATGCATATCGATGTATGACATGCCAAGAAGCGATGCTAGGCGTGCCCTAACGTGGTAAGAGGGTTCTTGGTTAGGGGAAAACATCGGAAGTTTTCCGGCCCGACGTCTGTCGATGATGAACCGGAGAGGAAAGTTTGCAGGTTCGATAGGTTAGGGGTGTGTGGTGGACGAACGGACTGCGATCCGGATTCGCCTCGTCGCTCGAGCAACTTTCATGTTGAAAATATTTTAACCGGATTACGGATTAAAAGATATGATTTTTAAAAGATTTTATTAATTTCGGAATTTAATTAATTATTTAATTAATTTCGAAAATGCATTTATGACATCAAGATGATGTCATGCCGACGATCATCGATCAACAGGTTGACTGAGTCAACCCTCGACAGTGGGTCCCGCATGTCATTCACTAATGACTAATTACCTAATCGATTTAATTAACATTACTTAATTAAGTTAATTAATGATTAGGTTAATTAATTCAGAATTAATTAGATTAATTACTTAATTAATTAATTAATTAGTTAATTAGTTTAATTTAATTTCATTTTATTTTTATTCCCTTTTTCTTTTTTTTATAAAACGTTCTGGGCGCGGGGGCCCGCATGTAAGTATTACTGGCCGGTCCGGTCGGCCGGCCGACCGGGCCAACACGCCATGGGGGCTAGCGGGGCCATTGGGGCCACCGGTCAGCGACCCAGCGGGTGGCCCCGGGCGGTGCCACATAGGCAGGGGCCGGAGAGAGCTCCGGCAAGCCTCTCCTGCGGCGGCACTTCGCCGGAGATGGCCGGAAACGGCCGGGGGGTTTCGGTGGTCGACGGGGGAAGGGCGCCGGCGACGGTGGCGTCCGGGGCGACGGGGCGTCGTCAACGGGGGGTTCGGGAGGGGGAGAGAACAAGGCGACGGCCGGGGCGGTTCGGGGCCGGAGGGGGCGAGGGCGCCGTTCGGGTCGTGGCCTCGGACGGCCGGGAGGGGGGGAAGGAGAGGAACGGGTCGGCGATCATGAGGGTCGGGCAGCGACGAGGTGCCGGGCGACGAGGGGGAGAGAGAGAGGAACGGGGGGGTGGGCGTGCAGCTGGCGGGCCGGCGGGCGACTGAGCCGGGCGACGACGGGAGAGAAAGGGAGCGAGGGGGGCGGGGTGGTGGCATGGTGGCGGAGCTGTGCCGACGGGAGGGGAAGAGAGGGAACCGGGGAGTCGGCGAGCTCACCGAGCGCCTGTGGGGTCTAAGCGAGCGGCTCGGTGAAGGGCGGTGACGACCGGCGAGGAGGCGGGCGGGGCGAGCTCACAAGGCCGGGAAGCGGGGGGTCGGGATCGGCGGCGGTCGCCGTCGCTTGGGGGGCTTAGGAGGGAAGGAGGGGAGCTCCAGTGGTGGCGAGGAGGAGGAGGGGGGGTCCGGGCGGCGGTGGGGCGGCGGGGGCCGCCGGAGACGAGTGGGGCGCGGCGGGGGGTGGCTCGGTCGGGGGTTCTCCGCCCCGATCCAGATCGGGCGAGGGAGAGGGGTGGGGGCGAGAGGAGAGGAGTGGGGCGGCTAGGGTTGCCGCGTGGGGGTGAGGGGGGTATGTGGCCGGGCGGCTGGGCCGATGGGCCGGCCCAGGGGGGGGGGAATGGGCCAGGGGGGCGAGGGGCCAGGTGGGGAGGGGGCCGGCTGGGCCAGGGTGTTTTCCCTCCCCCACTTGTTTTGTCTTTCTTTTTCTTTTATTAATTTTCTTTTCTGTTTTTATTTTATTTAAAATGCCAAAGCATTTTACCAAAATTAGTGCACCCCACCATAATTAGGTTAGCTATTTTAGACAACCCCCGAACATTTTAGAATTTGTTTTTGAAACTTTTTATCGTTTGTTTTAGTTTTGGTTTTTGTTTTAGAACGGGTTCGAATCAAAGAGAGGTTTGGCACAGTAACCGAGGTGATCACTGTTGCATAACCATCCGGGTGTTACAGCTGGAGCATGTGGTTGTAGTTCAAATTTGAATTATGGACTACATTAAATGCATAGAAAACTTAGTAATTAGTAATACATATACAATGGCCAAGCGAACCCTGTACAATTTCAAATTTCAGCCCGACACTCATGTTATTCTATGTTGCCTATAGAAAACAAAGTTCAAGGCGAGAAGAGCCATCGATTATCGTTTCTCCCACAAGAGGGGCATGTTTCCCTACCGGAACCACGAGGATTGCGACAGGCCCCGGTTTGTAAAAGGCTTGTAATATAGCTTCACCCAAATTGGACAATTATATATACCATGTAGTGACACCATGCCAAGTTTCATGATTTCCTGGTGAGTTTTGGATTTACAGACATTTAAAAATCGAGATTCACAATGTTTGTGGCCAGGCCAGGATGGCGAGACAGTTGAATTCGTTCCCATTCGTTCCATGGGACCTAAACATGCACCCCAAGGAAACATGTACGTTTTTTCTAGCCATTTTGGTGCACTGGAGCATGTATTTGTAGTTCGGATTTGAATGATGGACATTAAATGCCTAGAAAACTCAATTAATGAATAAAAAAGGTTAAACGAACCCTGGATAATTTCAAAGTTCAGCGCGAATCTCCAGTTGTTCCGTGTCGCATGTAGAAGAAAATACGAGGCTAGAAGAGGGAGTGATTATCGTTTGGCCCACAAGGGGACACGTTCCCCTATCGAAACCACGAGGGTTCTTGCGACATGCTCCAGTTTGTAAGAGGTCTGTAATAAAGCTTGGCCCAAATTGGCAAATGTTTTTACCATGGCATATATGTGCCATGACGTGACACCATGCCACCTTTGATGACTTTCTGGTGAGTTTAGGATTTATGGGGACTTAAAAACCGAGATTTGGAATGTTTGAGGACGAGCCAGGACACCGGTACGGTTGTAATTCGTTCCCATTCCTGGCATGAGACCTAAACATGCACCCAAGGACACATGTATAATTTTTCTAGCCATATTGGTGAACTGGAGCATGTATTTGTAGTTCAGATTGAATTATGGACATTAAATGCCTAGGAAACTCAATTAGTGTATAAAAAGGCCAAACGGACCCTGAATAAGTTTAAATTTCAGCGCGGATATCCTGTCGTTCCATGTTGCCCGTGGAAGAAAATACAAGGAGAAAAGAGGCAGTGATTACGTTTCTCTTACAAGGGGAACACGTTTCCTTATCAGAACCACGAGGCTTCTTTGGGAGAAGCTCCAGTTTTTGTAAGAGGTTTCTAATAAAGCTTGGCCCAAATTGGACAATGTTTTTACCACGACATATATGTGCCATGACGCGACACCGTGCCACCTTTGATGACTTTCTGGTGAGTTTAGGATTTATGGGGACTTAAAACCCGAGATTCGAAATGTTTGAGTACGAGCCATGACACCAGTACGGTTGTAATTCGTTCCCATTCCTGGCATGGGACCTAAACATGCACCCAAGTACACATGTATAATTTTTCTAGCCATTTTGGTGAACTGGAGCATGTATTTGTAGTTCAGATTTGAATTATGGACATTAAATGCCTAGGAAACTCAATTAGTGTATAAATAGGCCAAACGAACCCGGAATAAGTTTAAATTTCAGCACGGATATCATGTCATTCCATGTTTCCCGTAGAAGAAAATACAAGGTTAAAAGAGGCAGTGATTACGTTTCGCCCACAAGGGGGACACGTTTCCCTATCGGAACCACGAGGCTTCTTTGAGAGAAGCTCCGGTTTGTAAGATGCTTGTAATAAAACTTGCGCACAATGGACAAAAAAATTCCTCGACATATAAGTCCGATGTCGTGACACCATGGTAGGTTTCATGATTTTCAGCTTAGTTTTGGATTTACGGGGATTTAAAAACCGAGATTCTTCTCACGAAATGTTTTCAAATAGCACATGGTTCACTCACGAAAGCAGATATTCAATGAAAACTTCGTGGAAACCAAATTTTAAAGTTTGATAAAAAACTGAAAAAAAGTGGGATGTTAAGAAGGTGATGTTTTATTGCGACACAAAATTTCAAGTTGAAAAACATTACGAGATGTGATCTATGAAAAATAAAAATTCCGCCCTGAATAGTGACATTACTATTCGGCACTATTCAACACTGATTTTGTCCTTTTCATAGCTCAGATCTCTTAATGTGTTTCAACTTGAAATTTGGTGTGCCAATAAAACATCATCCTCTTAACATCTCGCATTTTTTTGAAACTTCAAAACATCTTTTTCTCGTGGTTTTCACCGGTTTCCACTGAATGTTGGTTTCCGTATGATATCTCCCAGCTGCTGCATGCGATCTCGAGTCCTGCGTTACGGTGGCGTAACCCAAACCCCACGGATCGTACGTGTGCACCGTTGGATGCTCCTAGATCGAACGGCAACCCTGAGCCCTTTCAACAGCACATGAAGTACATGATTAAGCACTGTGCGCATGCGTCGTGTAGCTCACGCTTCCTTCTCTACCAGGTTTTCATTCAAAACAGGCTACCATTTGTCGCCACTCCTCTCATCGGTTTCCCGCCTCTTCTCCCAAATATGCGTGATGTAGATGTTCGTTTAATAGTTCATCTCATCCAAAATCAATTAGTTTTATAAAAAGACTATTTTAAGATTCATGGAATTGTGCATTGTAAAGGTAAAAACAAAAAGTGACAATTCATTTAGAAAAAAAGGTTTGGGCAATTAAGATATGGAAGATTCTAGAGAACAAAGGAGAAGTGCTTGTGTTTTGAGGTTTGTGCATTATGCTTAAGTTCAACCATGGAGTCTTCTAGATTGTACATGTGGCAGAATCTGGTGGAATGTAGATGATATCCAACGGCAAGTAGTGCTCGGATTTGCCATCTCTGTACCGTCGGATTGGCTTCATCCAACGAGCAACTTTCATAGTTATTCACACACTATATAGGTGTATATATATATATATATATATATATATATATATATATATATATGTGTGTGTGTGTGTGTGTGTGTGTGTGTGTGTGTGTGTGTGTGTGTGTGTGTGTGTGTGTCCCATGCTAGACAAAATAAAGTTTGAGCGCATGCGTGGGACGACCCCCCCCCCTGCCGCCTCGAAGTTGGGAAACTGACATTATAGGTATTGAACCATGCTTGGAGTCGGGTACGGTGTTCGGTTTATAATGTACTTGGCGTGGCCCATCGAAGTTGTGCATTTGGGATTTAAACACATCATACACCATCATACCCGTACATATTTTCGGGCCGCATGCAGTGTATATGGGGTCTTCTGATCGACCACGTCTCCCTTGTGCAGTTTTTTGTGACGACACGGATATCTGTGGGCTGCCCGAGTGTACATATATCATCCCTTTGACCGATAATGAGGGGTATGTGTTGGCCATGAATGGATTCCTCCTAGTTCATGTTAGGGCCGGTCACCGTCAAATGTCGGTCAACCAAAGCTCGAGCTCATGCGTTGTCAGGATTCCCTCCCAGATGCTCGGATTGCTGGGTTCGACCTACATCAAACCTTGCGTACGTATCTCGTCCTTAACTACCTTGCCTTCATGGTTGTTGTCTGTATTGAGAGGTAGGCACCACATCTAAATTGTACATTATTCTATATTGAAAACACACATCACCCTTCCCAACGTACATCATTTTGGGCCGCATGCAAGAGGTGCTGGTTTTGTGGTCCCTCTCGTGGGATGTTTATGATGGTTCAATCTATTGGCCCAAGAGGTTTATCGACAACAACAACTGTCATTTGACCAAATGAAAGATTCATTGGTCCGTCTTATGGTAGGTCATGGCGACATGCATGTATGACCAAAGTATCGATCATTACGTGCATCCGCCCCACTGACACAAAGTGGGAGGTGGTGGGCCAAGCATCCTAGCTAGGTACGACATTATGTCATTATGTATATCCTAGCTAGGTGGTTGTTAGGGTGCTTTCGGGTTTGCGAGGCAGGTGCCACCAAAGTTATGCATTGTTTATTTGAAGTTTTAAACATCCCCAATATTCGTACATATATTTGGCCACTTCCAGGTGGTTCTTGACTTCTGGCCCCTCTCATCGATCTTCAATGACGAGCCCAACCATGGGCCCACGGGGTCAAAGTTGTGCATTGGAATTTTGAATATTACATGCCACCCTTTTCACTCATATATATTTGGGCCGCATGCTGGTGTGGCTGTTTTTTGACCCTCCCTAGTGTTATTTTTTGCTGCAAAGACTCTGATGACCCTCAACGGACACGGGGTATAATATCTTAACTGTGTGTGATACAAGTGCGATGTGAATCACCACGACCGCGCAAGCGCGAGCAAATTAAGGTGGAGGTACTGGCTCAACCTTGTGCGATGCAAGTGCGCTGAAATCACCACGGCCGCGCAAGCGCGAGAAAAGGGTGGAGGTACTGGCTCAACCGTGTGAGATGCAAGTGCGCTGAAATCACCACGACCGCGCAAGCGCGAGCAAAGGGTGGAGGTACAGGCTTAACCGTGTGCGATGCAAGTGCGCTGTAAAACCACCACCTGTGGAAGCTAAAGGCGGGTAAGTTTATTTGGAAATTAGGATGAACCATGTGCAATAGACCAGCTAGCTAGAAATATAAAAACAACCCGGCTTGAGCGTTGCAAAAATCGGCGGATCCGCGCCACTTTTCCTCATTATCATACACGCATATTGTTATTGGACCGTGCGCGATCTTGGGCACTCCCGCCCCGCATCAATTCCTTTACCCAAATTTTAGTAGCCGTCGTACTTCAACCGTCGCCCACTCTCCTCCAGCACCGACCTTATAGTAAAATTGCAGTAGCCGAGGCATTTGAACCGTCGCCCTCCCTCGTCCACCACCATCTCCACCCACCATTACTAAAATTTTCGGTAGCCGCGGTGTATCCTCAAACACCACCCCCCCTCCACAGTCCCCCACCCGCCCCCTCCCCCCTTCGAACCCTAGCTCCCGGTCGGCGCTGGCACCACCGCCAACCCTGCCAGTTTGCCCGTTCCTCCTAGCTTAGATAATACAGTTTAGATTATCCAGCGATTCCTATACCGTCGCCCCACTCCCCTGAGTTTTTGGATGAGGCCTGCGGTGTCCCTCCCCGCCAGATCCACATCCCCTGCTCCAAA
Source organism: Aegilops longissima (assembly GCA_021605205.1). Classification (NCBI taxonomy): domain Eukaryota; kingdom Viridiplantae; phylum Streptophyta; class Magnoliopsida; order Poales; family Poaceae; genus Aegilops; species Aegilops longissima. The sequence continues at coordinate 466,383,715 of CM038682.1, forward strand.
ACGTCGCAGCCTAAGCTCGACCACGTATCCCGGGGAGCCCGACGAGCGTTCGGCCAAGAAGAGGTTTATCATGGCCTCTCCGGCGGATGTTGGCGAGGTGGGCGCCGTTCACCCCGACCTGTCAATCCCGGAGCAACACGTCGCTGCGGAAGTCGGCGAAGACGTTGACTACGTTACCATGCCGAAGGCTTCATGTCAGCTGGCTAGCGTATTACTGTATCTCGGGAAAGCTGGCTTCGACATCAAGCTCGTCCACACCGACGGCTTCACGCGGGACATGTCATAGGTTAAGTGGTCCATCCCCAACCCCTCTGGTTCAACCGTCGTCGATCTCTTCGACGGCCCTGCCACCGATCTCCTCCGCCAAGCGGTCAAGGATTTGTGAGCTTTATACGCCATCGAGCCCATTTTGTCACTTCTAAAGGACACGTTCTACGGCAGTGGCTTGGGATCCTCAATTGCCAAGTCAGATCTCATCAACCACGACCACGAGGAGGGCACCCATGAAGGTTCTTCCAAGGTGAAACAGCCCATTTGTGACATCAGAGAGCGCACCATGGGTCTGTGCTCTTTCAACTGGAAGGATCCCGTCCATGAAATGTGAGGCAACATTCTATCAGCAAATCTTACCTTTTCTAGCTTGCCAACCCATACCCTTTGTTGTAGTAGCATTTCCCGTGCGGTGCTTTAACTGTGCCGTGTTTAATTATTTCAGTTATGCAAAAATGTATTGTTCAATAGGTCTATGTGATGTTTAAGTATGAATTGTCCACTTTAGTTTCACTAATGGCTATATTTGGTTGTTTATAGTGAGTAGATGCCTTGTTTATCTGTATTTGGTTGTTAGGTTGGTTGGAGTGAGAATTTTTTCTGTTATCGAGCAGATGCCTTGTTTATCTATATTTGGTTCTTAGTATGGTTGCAGTGAGTATTTGTCCAATTATCAAGCAAATGCCTTGTTTATCTGTATTTGGTTGTTAGGTTGCTTTTTTAGCATTTGTCGAGTTATCAAGCAGATGCCTTGTTTATCTGTATTTGCTTGTTAGGTTGCTTTTTTAGCATTTCTCCAGTTATCAAGCAGATGCCTTGTTTACCTTTATCTGCTTGTTAGGTTGGTTGTAGTGAGCATTTGTCCAGTTTGCAAACATATGCCTGTTTATCTGTATTTGCTTGTTAGGTTGGTTGCAGTGAGACTCTGTCCAGTTTTCAATGGCTATATGTGGTTGTTATACTGGTCATTTATGCCTTGTTTATTTCAGTCATTCACAATGTGTGGTTCATTATGTGCAAGTCGGAACTGTGCCGCTCGACTACATCAATACCAGTTTGAACGGCTATATTTGGTTCCAGTTATTCCTGGTGTAGTTAACAGATGCCCTTAATTTCTGTTTTACACATTTATCCAGTGTGATGTTTAAGCATTACCTACGTTATATTCATTTCAACAATACCAGTTTGAATTGCAATATTTGATGGCTGTTAAGCCTGCTGGCAGTAACATTGCCTTTCATTTTATATCTGCTTTAACAACATGCTGAAACCAACACATTCAAGCTATCATTTGGAGATGATGTTGTTTACCTTTGCTATATTGTTTGATGTTAAGATTGTTGTACTTATCATGCCTTTCCACTACTTATGCAGGACAACAACGGGAGTGGCCACCATTTTCCACCGAGGTTAGCTTCATCCCTCGGCTTGTACTCCCTCCGTCGTTCCATAATGTAGTGCATATAGATCCAGGCCTGGACACTAGTTAGCTTCTAATATTGACATGTTGCTTGTAGGTACATATGCCCTTGGCAAGGATCCACGCATCGACCCTTTTTGCGTATGGAGCAATGAGATATTGATGAACAAGCATCAAGTGAGGAAACTGATAAGGATTATTAGCAAAAAGATACGAATGGTGGCAAGCAAATTATTTGTTTATGCTCTATCCAACACAACAGTGAGCTGTAGGATGGTAACTACAAACTCTGCAGCCTTCTCTTTTTACTGCCCATAATGAGTTGTTAGACAACAATGTCTGAATCTTTTTCGTTCCCAGTGGTTCCCGAAGCAGTTCACTCAAGATTACCTCGCAAAGTACATGATTGGTGGACACACAATGAAGGTTAAAGTATTTCATCCAAACTACAATGAGCATCGAGAAGTCCTAATGAAGATAGTGAAGGATGGACAGGCAACCATCACAAGGGGTTGGCCTCGAGTCGTGCGCGCCTTACGCATGAGGAGGGCACAATATGGGCATTCCGCTTCACCTTCTCCAGCAACCAGAATGTCTTTCGCCTCTCTCTTTACAGTCTTTAGTACAACTGTGGTTCATCATTCTTTACTTGGTGCTTCTGTAGTTCTTCAGTATATGTACCTGTGCATTGAAGTATGGATTCATGGTTGAACCTATATTTGTAATAAACATGGTTGGATAGGAAATAAGTGATTGCCTAATTTCAAATTAAAAACATGTGACTTTTAAATTAGGGATTAATTAGGGATTACACTGCACACGGTTTGTGAAAGCGAAACGTCTGCGATATACGTGGAGATCAGAAACATTTCTAGGATCCACTACGTGTGCGATCAATCTCCACTGCACACACGACTTTCTCTTGAAAACTGTTTGTGTTAGACCACCTTGCGCAAACGTTTATCACATAAAAAGTGTGTTTGATGGACAGCCTTTGCCACACAGTTTCTTCTATGCACCATGTTGATGCATTCAATAATGCAAAAGATAAAATTATTAATATTGTGTGCAATGGCATCGCTATCACAAACGATTTAACGGGAAAAATTGTGTGTGATGTACCTGTGAATGGAAACGTTTTCCTTGGAGCGACTATGTGGGATGTACATACGAATGGAAATGTTTAGCGGGGACTCACTGTGTGGGATGTACTAGCGACCGGAAACAATTTCACCGTATAATTGTATTTTTATCTCTACTGTATGTATTTCCGTATTTGAGCGCTCGCCGGTCACACACGACCTCATTTTGCCGAACGTGTGTGCCAGGAGGGCATATCCCCGACGGTTTCTGGGTCGTGTGGGAAGGACCCCCCTATCGCCCACACTCACTTGGTGACGTTTCCAAATGCCGTCGCGGAAGGGGTTAAAAACCGTTTGTTAGGACCGACGCGCACCAGTGATATGATAGTTCATGATAGAAGTCTCTGGTATGGGGGTCAATCCATCCCGTACTTGAATCATTACTACATACGCAGGCATTGAATCACGTATTCTAACACTAGGGCATCCGCACAGACATTGCAAAATTTTTGTTGTCCTCCAACTGAGTTCGGGTAAATCCATTGTTTCTGCAAGCTGAACAAAACATCTAACGCTTTCTTTACAACACTCAAGTTTTCGTATCCACCTAAGGAACGTCTGTTGATTAAATCATAGCTTCTTCCAAGATTTCTTCTTCCAGGGAGTACTCGATCCTTATTAATTTCCTGGGCATATGGGTTATTGATAACCCACAAGTATAGGGGATCATTTGTAGTCTTCTTAAATAAACAAGAGTGTCGAACCCAATGAGGAGCTAAAGGCAGAACAAATATTCTCTCAAGTTTTATCAACCACCGATACAACTCTACGCAGACTTGACGTTTGCTTTACCTAAAACAAGTATGAAGCTATTTGGAAAGAATAAAATTACAAGTACTTTGCGAGAATAAAACTACGAATAGATTGCAAGGTAATAAAAGTGGTTAGCTATTTTCAACAAGAAAGTCATTTGTCCGTAGGCAATCGATAATAAGTGCCGGTAATCATTCTTGTAATTTTATATGAGGGAGAGGCATGAGCTAATATACTTTCTCTACTTGGATCATATGCACTTATGATTGGACCCCTAGCAAGCATCCGCAACAACTAAAGATCATTAAGGTCGTGAAACCCAACCGTAGCATTAAGTATCAAGTCCTCTTTATCCCATATGCCATAACCCACTTATCCGCATTTAGGCTGCTGTCACCCCCGCAACACTGACAATAAGCAAACCATGAACATATTGCAACACCCTACAGCGGGGGTCCCTCGCGTTTACGAGAGACGGAGGGCACCGTAGGACAGCACCATAAATAAAATATACAATCATACCAACCAAGATCATGATTAACCCACAGGACAAAATGGATCTACTCAAACATCATAGGATAACCATAGATCAATGGGAAATAATATATGGAGTTGAGCACCATGTTTAAGTAGAGATTACAGCAAGGAGAAGGGAGGTTACACCGCTACATAGAGGGGGAGAGAGTTGGTGTTGACGGTAGCAAGACTGTTGATGTAGATCGTCGTCACGATCCTTGCCCCGGCGGCGTTCTGGCACCACCGCGAGAGAGGGGGAGAGAGCCCCCCTCCTCCTCCTTCTTCCTTGCTCCCCCTAGATGGGAGGAAAGTTCCCCCTCTGGTCCATGGCCTCCATGGCGACGGAGGGAGGGAGCCCCTTCAAGATTGGATCTCCCTCTCTGTTCTCTTCTGTTTCACGTTCCCCAGATCTGGCCCTTCATGGTTTCTTAAATTTCGGGAGATCCGGAACTCCGATTGAGCTGAAATTTTTAGACGATTTTTTAACATAAATTATCTTCCTTGTGCCAGAAGAAGGGCCCCAACCGACCTTCGAGGAGGGCACAAGATACCTGGGCGTGCCTGGGGGTGCCCAGCGCACCCTGGTGGGTTGTGGTCAGTGTGGGCCCCCGTTTGCGTTGATTCCACCTCCCCAAAATCATAAATATTCCAAAATAATTCTTCGTAAATTTTTATCGCGTTTGGACTTCGTTTGATACGGGTTTTCGGTGAAACAAAAAACATGCAACAAACAGGAACTAGCACTAGGCACTGGATCAATAGGTTAGTCCAATAAATCATATAAAAAGTGCCAAAAATATGTGGAAGTTGTATAATATTGGCATGGAACAATAAAAAATTATAGATACGACGGAGATGTATCAGCATCCCCAAGCTTAATTCCTGCTCGTCCTAGAGCAGGTAAATGATAAAAAGTTAATTTTTGATGTGGAATGCTACCTAGCATAAACTTGATCATATGTCTAATCATGGCATGAATATTAAGACACGAGTGATTCAAAGCAATAGTCTATAATTTGACATATAGACATCAATACTCAGGCATCCCAACAAACAATCGTGTCTTTCAAAATATCGATGATAATGAAAGTCATCCCTACAAAATCATATAGTCTTGTCATGTTATGTCTTCTTAACGCAAAGTATTTATCATGCACAACCTCGATGACAAGCCGAGCAATTGGTTCATACTTTTTAACGCGCTTCAGCTTTTTCAACTCCCACGCAATACATGAGCGCAAGCCATTGATATAGCACTATAGGTGGATTAGAGTATGTTGATTAGGATAAATATAGAGAAGACAAAAGTAAGAAAGTCTCACATCGACGCGACTAACCAATAGGCTATGGAGATGCCCATCAATTGATATCAACGTGAGGAGTAGGGATTGCCATGCAACGGATGCACTGAGAGCTATAAGTGTATGGAATCTCAATATGAAAACTAAGTGGGTGTGCATCCAACTTGCTTGCTCATGAAGACCTCGGGCATTTGAGGAAGCCCATCATCGGAATATACAAGCCAAGTTCTATAATGAAAAATTCCCACTAGTATATGAAAGTGACTAAATAGGAGACTCTCTATATGAAAAACATGGTGCTACTTTGAAGCACAAGTGTCGTAAAGGATAGTAATAATGCCTCTTCTCTCTCTTTTTTCTTTTTTCTTTTTTTTTCTATTTTTTTTTCTTTTTCTTTTCTTTTCTTTTTATCTTTTTGATTCTTTTTTTCTCTTTTTTCTCTCATTGTCCGGAGTCTCATCCCGACTTGTGGGGGTATCATAGTCTCCATCATACTTTTCTCACTGGAACATGCTCTAATAATGAATAATGATGATCATCACACTTCTATTTACTTATAACTCAAAAGAAATAAAAAATACAACTCGATACCTAGAACAAAGTATGACTCTATATGAATGCCTCTGGCAGTGTACCAGGATGTGCAATGATCTAGCATAACATGTATAAAAAATGATGGACGGTGGCTGAGCCACAAACACTATGTCAGCTATATGATCATGCAAAGCAATATGACAATGAATGCTCAAGTCATCAAAACGGAAGCGGTGGAAAGGCCATAATAGGTAGGTATGATGGCTGTTTTGAGGAAGATATAAGAAGGCTTATGTGTGATAGAGCGTATCATATCACGGGGTTTGGATGCACCGACGAAGTTTGCACCGACTCTCGAGGTGAGAAAGGGCAATGCACGGTACCGTAGAGGCTAGAAAATTGCAGAAAGGTAAGAGCACATATAATCCATGGACTCACATTAGTCATAAAGAACTCATATACTTATTGCAAAAGTTGTTCGAAATTTGCCCTAGAGGCAATAATAAAAGGATTATTATTATATTTCCTTGTTCGTGATAATTGTCTTTTATTCATGCTATAATTGTATTATCCGGAAATCGTAATACACGTGTGAATACTTAGACCACAACATGTCCCTAGTGAGCCTCTAGTTGACTAGCTCGTTGATCAACAGATAGTCATGGTTTCTGACTATGGACATTGGATGTCGTTGATAACGGGATCACATCATTAGGAGAATGATGTGATGGACAAGACAATCCTAAGCATAGCACAAGATCGTGTAGATCGTTTTGCTAGAACTTTTCCAATGTCAAGTATCTTTTCCTTAGACCATGAGATCATGTAACTCCCGGATACCGTAGGAGTGCTTTGGGTGTACCAAAAGTCACAACGTAATCGGGTGACTATAAAGGTGCACTACTGGTATCTCCGAAAGTGTCATTGGGTTGACACGGATCGAGGCTGGGATTTGTCACTCCGTATTGCGGAGAGGTATCTTGGGCCCACTCGGTAGTACATCATCATAATGAGCTCAAAGTGACCAAGTGTCCGGTCACGGGATCATGCATTACGATGCGAGTAAAGTGACTTGCGGTAACGAGATTGAGCGAGGTATTGGGATCTTGACGATCGAATCTCGGGTAAGTAACATACCGATTGACAAAGGGAATTGTATACGGGGTTGCTTGAATCCTCGACATCGTGGTTCATCCGATGAGATCGTCGAGGAGTATGTGGGAGCCAACATGGGTATCCAGATCCCGCTGTTGGTTATTGACCGGAGAACCGTCTCGGTCATGTCTACATGTCTCCCTAACCCGTAGGGTCTACACACTTAAGGTTCGGTGACGCTAGGGTTGTATGAATATGAGTATGCAGCAAACCGAATGTTGTTTGGAGTCCCGGCTGAGATCCCGGACGTCACGAGGAGTTCCCGAATGGTCCGGAGGTAAAGAATTGTATATAGGATGTAGCGACCCGACCTCAGACGGTCAAGCCTCTGTGTATCTGTGCCATCCCTGGATCAGTATGCTGGCACACACAGTACATCAATGTATATATCAAAGTGCAATCACATGTATAATTAACGTAAAACTGATATATACCTCATAAGTCATAGCGGAAACATATAGTCGGGTGTGGAGTCCCATCAACGCCATCGGCAGGTTGAGTGTAGACCGTAACCCTGTACCGTATTCTTACTCGTCGGAAGAAAGTATCTGCAACATGATACGTTGCAGCCGTGTAGGTCAGTACATTGAATGTACCGGCAAGATCACAACATGAGAAAACAGATGATAAAACTATACTATATGCAATATGGCTTTGTGGCTCTGTGACTGAGTTTTGTTTGCGTAAAAGCTGGTTTTATTTTCCCTACATCAAAGGAATAAATGAAGTATGTACTATGGAGTTTTCTAGCATGACATGGTTCCGCCAACCGATGTCTCATAGCCCAAAATCATCATAAGTTGCCCACAATTAAGTTATCAATCCGGTGTTGAGAGTTCCGAGATAGATCCAAGTCCAGATGCTCAAATTGTCCGTAACCGGGGACACGGCTAATCGATTAGGTTTAAACCCTCTGCAGAGGTTTGTACACTTTACCCGCAAGATTCGATCCCTCTCTTTTCGTTCTCGCACTTCAGAGTGTTTGAGAACAAGATGACCGAAACATGGTCTTCCAAAGAGTTCCTCTGACCACCGTCCGGTACTCAACCCATCCTACCGTAGTTCTACATCTGCTAGTACCGCCCCAGCAGAGTCACAACTAGGGTCAACCAAGCGAGCCCATAATGACTTGCGGTTGCATGTAAGCTTCGGCGTGAAGTATTCTTCCGTCTCTTTGAGTCAGGTGAAGCTTTCCGCAAGATGTCATGGCGCTTCTCCATGCATCCCGCCAACCACTGGTTTCTCCAGGTGCCCGTCAACAAATCCTTCACCCAAGAGTGTGTATTGAATTCTTGTCTCGAGTCTTGAAGTCTTGAGGTCTTGAAGATGCAGTCCTTGCAGATTCCATCATGGAGTTGTCGTCATTGGCGTAGAGTCCTCCTTCTTCACACCACTCTCGAACACTCATACCAAACCCGTCTACTACAGCGTAGCATTAGAATAAAATAACGTCCGGGCTTGGTAACAGGCGATGGGTTCCTACCTCATGCATACTACTCAACTACAAAATTTCAATAACACTCTTGAGGGGTGGTTGCAAAGGTGCCACTAAATGCAATAAAACATAGGTAAGAAAGCATGGTCAAAGTGAACTTGCCTTGTTGACGATCTTCGAAAAACTAGGGTTTCGTAGTAGCAATCTTCGCACTCCGGAAATTCTACCGAGGCAAACAATAACTATAATAAGCACATAGCATAACATAACATAACAAAGTAACACACCAAAACCAACAAAGCAAAACCCAAAGGGAAAACTTAAAGAAAAAACAACTCAAAGTTTTTCCTACTTCAAATAACCACAAAATTAGTTTTATATAACAAAAATTTCTTAACATCACCTAATCATGGTTTTATGTTAACTAAACAGAAAATATTTCATTAAGCAACTAGGAGCAAAAAGAATTAAATAAAATCTATTATGAAACTCCCGGAATAAGCAAAACAAGCTTTAATTCAAATCTGATCTAACTCAATTTTATAAATCCAAACATAGACAAATTATATATTTTTGGAAACTACAAGAAAATTGTGATCTAACATAAAAGAATCAGCATCATTGGACTTCTAGATCAAAAGTTATAGGCTAAACAAGAACGGAACTAAATCTGTTACGGAAATAAATCTGAAAACGAAAACGGAGTTACCTGTACGTGAGGCAGAGATGGCAGGAAGGAGGCGGCGATGTGGAGGCTGCTCGGCGAGGGGGCGAGGTCGCCCGGCGAGGGTGGGGTGGCGGAGGAGGGGTCGGCGCTGGGGAGGTGGCGCTGGGCGATGGGAGGTTCGAGAAGAGCTCTGGTGGCGTTTCTAGGCAGGAAAAGGAGGACGGTGGCGAGGAGGCTACGGGCAGGAGGAGGCGTGGTGATGGGAAAAATGGAGCGAGGAGAGGAGGGGTTTTATAGGCGGTCTCGGGAGGCGCTGGGATGGAAAGACGAGGGAGATCGGGAAGGTGGAGTTTCCTGCCTCCATGGATATGGAAAGCTTCAGTAACGTGAGAGGAAAGAGAGGAAGGAGATGATCTCTTGTTGGGCTAGAATAGGAAAGTGCTTAATGGGCCAGCAGGTTTTCCTAATAAAACGATTCCATTCCTATTTTTAAAATTAGGAAACTAAAACAATAAAAGGAAATCAAATCAATTCGAATAAAGAGTTTTTATATACTAAAATTATCAGAAAAATAAAATGTAGATGATGAGCATTATTCCATGGCCAAAATAAAACTTAAAAAATGTTTTCAGAAAATCCCTAAAGGCTTTATTTCTTTTTGCAAATAATTTTTAAATAAAAACTTTGGTTTTCTTGGCTCAAATATTTTCAAAAATGCCCCTGATTTTGGAGGGTCATTTTCCTCCGCTCTTTCTTGCTTGCAAGAATTTATTTTTTGGGGTACTTCTCGGGGAAGAAAAATAGAGAAGCAAGTGCAAATATTTGAAAGAATTAAATTGCAAAACTCCGTTCAAATTCTTTATAGTTGAAGAAATCATGTCATCTTCTCTCATTGATTTTAATAGGATGAATTTGAATTTACGGAGAAGGGAAAGTCATTTTATTCCTCTCATTCAAAAGTTTTTGAAAAGGTTCAAATTTCACTCAAGTTTAATTCACTCAAGCAAACAAACAAACAATTCAATTAATTATATTAACATTCCAAAATTTGGGATGTTACAAACCTACCACACTTAAAATGAATCTCGTCCTCGAGATTCGAAGAGGCTAGCAGAAAGGTTAGGGGTTGGGGGTCTTCTAGCAAATGTCTTGGTCAGAAAGGTCAGGGTGCTACCACACTTAAAAACAAGGTCATGGTTCCTATAAACTCAGATATTTCCTCTGGAGGGCTGACAATGTATGTCTCTTCACATATCTTACAATAGCTCCTTCATTAAAGTTCTTCTGTCAGAAGCATAGAGTTTTCCTCAAAAGCTTGGGTCGGTTCGTCAAAGTTGAAGTTCGTCCGAGACTGGATCTTCTTAGCTGATGGGTCTGTGTCCATTCTAAACAACTATCAAAACACTCATGGTGGTCTACAATTTATGGTTTTCTCCTGCAGAAAGCGGGTCTGGGTTGAACCTCATTTGTATAACCTACGTTTGCAGCGGTTGCTGTAATGGGGTTCCATCGTCCTACCATTTTATGGTTTTATGGCTTATCGCGTCGACACTCTTCTAAAGTTTTCAAGTCTCTCTGATTTTCCATCAACATATGATAGTTCATGATAGAAGTCTCCGGTATGGGGGCCAATCCATCCCGTACTTGAACCATTACCACATATGTAAATATCGAATCACGTATTCTAACACTTGGGCATTCTCACCAGCATTACAGAAATTTCTCTTGTTCCCGAACTGGTTTCGAGTAAATCCATGGTTTCTGCAAGCCAAACAAAACATCTATCGTTACTTCACCACTCTTAGGTTTTGCGTAACCTCCTACGGAACGTATGCTGATTTGATCACTGCTTCTTCCAAGTGTATTCCTTTATCCAGGTTACAACTGTTCCTTCTCAAAATCCACGGGCACGTGGGTTATGGCCCACTTCAGCACTAGTGCAGCTTTAAATCATCCTTGGAGTAACTCTCTTGTTACACCTCCTTAAATCCAGTAGTACTCTGTTTCTTCATACCATCATATCAAAACAAAACTCCAACTTATTTTGTTCAGCTTCCTTCTATGGACCGTCATGAATAACACATTTCTTTCTTCATTGATCTTGTGGCTTTACAGAGTACTATGACCAAAAGAATGCACAAGTTTATCCATAAAATCTCATTATTTTCATATCAATCTTTCATTACATCCTTAACCATTTTCGTAAATTCAAATTCCAAAAAGTACTTTGTTACAAATGCTGCCACCCACATGATTTGGTATGGTCAGGCATTACTTCCAACTTTATTCATTTATCCTCCTCGAGGATTTTTCATCCTTTGGAAGTGTGCGACATGAGCCTTGAAATCTTCAATCTTCTTTTTCATCATGGTGGTCTTGAGCTTCACCTTCATCATCTCTGCATGCACTTCGCTTAGGTATTCCCTGAGTATAACGGAGTCTTGCTTCAAGTATTTCTCGATCCGCGATGGCTTCCATGGCTGCTTCACGAACAGCGTCGAAGAAAGTTGCTTGTGGCACACGTGAGATGAAAAAGTAATGCCCCATCCTCTTTGGGCAAACTCCTTTCAAGCGGTGGAGGTGTACCTCCACATACCAAAGTTCCACTCCCTTTTGCATGAAGGGTAGCCTTTGTAGACTGCATCTCCTTCAAGGTGAATATGCTACATCATGTCCTTCAAGATCTTGGGTAATCATGATCACTTGTCGTGGTCATGATCGTTTGAGGCCCTTAAGGAAAGACTCATAAAGGGTTGCCATCTGCATGTGTAGGATAAGAGGAGTGCTCGTAACAAGGATGTATCTCCATGGGAAGTTGCAATTGTCTCGAAAGGTTTGGTGTTCAGTTGTCCATGGGTTCAAGATTTGGGTCTGGTTGAGATAGAAAGAGAAGGCAATTACCCACTCATCAACAAAATTATCGTTTGTAATGGGCGTTCTACTATGGTTTCGTTTCTAAGTCCTCATTTCTTGGTCTTCAATGCTCGGAGTTTCCAATTCTCGATGCTGTTCCCATATGAAGGCCTTCTACCATTCTTCCGTAACTTACGTCTCTCATGGTTGAAATAAATACAAGCCTCTGAATATCGCATCTATCCAACCATTCAATAAACATACAAAAATAATAGCAACCAAGCATTCATTTATTCAATCAATTCTCTGATATCGCCACCCACGAATTTGGTATGGTCGATACTTAAATCGGGATGGCGTTCACCTTTATTTCTCTCATGGTGGAATACTACTAATTCTATGGGGTTTCTTACATGTGGACTTGATCTCTTCCAGTTCTTCGCTAGATTTTCCCTGTCGACACGGAGTTTCTTATGACGACCCTGTATGTCCTGAAGTTGTTCCTTGAGCTTCTGGATTTCAACGTCCTTTGCATGAGACATGGTCCTGCTGTTCTTCAGTTCCTGACGCATTCTCGAGATCTCGAGGTTCTCCTCCTCCAGCTTGTTTACCTCCAGTCTCTGAGTCTTGTCCTTTTCTCGTAGTGCTTCATTGTCAAACAGGGCTTCCAGGAGGTCCATCTGAAGATTCTTGACGTATTGTTCCAGATCCTGATTGTACACTAAAAGTGGGGAGAACTTCATCTTTTGCGCTTCCGTCAAGGCAATAGTTGCTCCATCAGACTTCTGCCATCCCATCCTTCCAAAGAAGTGTGGGTTTAGTGCAGCACGATGACGATAGCATAAACGTGCAATAGCATCATGGACGGCAGTGTTGATGCCCATATCAGTCACCATTTATAGTTCCGAAGCTGATGTCTGCAGTCTTGGGGGCTTCTTTACGACCAAAAACTTGGGCCTTGACTCCCCACGATCTGGACGTCCTCTTAGTTGCCTTGATCTCAGGTATCGGTAACTTCAGCAGCCTGACTAGCTCCACAAGGAAGGGACCTCCAAGAACCTTCTCGTAGTGTTCTCTTTTGTTCAGAATGTAGCTCTCCATCTATAGTTCGAAATAAGGAGGGTTCAGTAAAAGGAATCAGGTGTTACGAGAGTAGTACAAAACAAAGGTCATTCCTATTGGGGTCTTCATATTACTAAGTCATTTTCTAGGGTCACGTTCTACAGTCAACATGTGCTCTGATACCATCTCTGTAGCGACCCGACCTCAGACGGTCAAGCCTCTGTGTATCTGTGCCATCCTCGGATCAATATCTTCGGCACACACAGTACATCAATGTATATATCAAAGTGCAATCACATGTATAATTAACGTAAAACTGATATATACCTCATAAGTCACAGCGAAAACATATAGTCGGGTGTGGAGTCCCATCAACGCCATCGGCAGGTTGAGTGTAGACCGTAACCCTGTACCGTATTCTTACTCGTCAAAAGAAAGTATCTGCAACATGATACGTTGCAGCCGTGTAGGTCAAAACAATTGAATGTACCGGCAAGATCACAACATGAGAAAACAGATGATAAAACTATACTATATGCAATATGGCTTTGTGGCTCTGTGACTGAGTTTTGTTTGCGTAAAAGCTGGTTTTATTTTTCCTACATCAAAGGAATAAATGAAGTATGTACTATGGAGTTTTCTAGCATGACATGGTTCCGCCAACCGATGTCTCATAGCCCAAAATCATCATAAGTTGCCCACAATTAAGTTATCAATCCGGTGTTGAGAGTTCCGAGATAGATCCAAGTCCAGATGCTCAAATTGTCCGTAACCGGGGACACGGCTAATCAATTAGGTTTAAACCCTCTGCAGAGGTTTGTACACTTTACCCGCAAGATTCGATCCTCTCTTTTCGTTCTCGCACTTGAGTGTTTGAGAACAAGATGACCAAACATGGTCTTCCAAAGAGTTCCTCGACCACCGTCGGTACTCAACCCATCCTACCGTAGTTCTACATCTGCTAGTACCGCCCTAGCCAGAGTCACAACTAAGGTCAACCAAGCGAGCCCATAATGACTTGCGGTTGCAGGTAAGCTTCCGGCGTGAAGTATTCTTCGTATCTTTGAGTCTGGGTGAAGCTTTCCGCAAGATGTCATGGCGCTTCTCCATGCATCCCGCCAACCACTGGTTTCTCCAGGTGCCCGTCAACCGTCCTTCACCCAGAGTGTGTATTGAATTCTTGTCTCGAGTCTTGAAGTCTTGAGGTCTTGAAGATGCAGTCCTTGCAGATTCCATCATGGAGTTGTCGTCATTGACGTAGAGTCCTCCTTCTTCACACCACTCTCGAACACTCATACCAAATCCCGTCTACTACAGCGTAGCATTAGAATAAAATAACGTCCCGGGCTTGGTAACAGGGTGATGGGTTCCTACCTCATGCATACTACTCAACTACAAGAATTTCAATAACACTACTGAGGGGTGGTTGCAAAGGTGCCACTAAATGCAATAAAACATAGGTAAGAAAGCATGGTCAAAGTGAACTTGCCATGTTGACGATCTTCGAAAAACTAGGGTTTCGTAGTAGCAATCTTCGCACTCCGGAAATTCTACCGAGGCAAACAATAACTATAATAAGCACATAGCATAACATAACATAACAAAGTAACACACCAAAACCAACAAAGCAAAACCCAAAGGGAAAACTTAAAGAAAAAACAACTCAAAGTTTTTCCTACTTCAAATAACCACAAAATTAGTTTTATATAACAAAAATTTCTTAACATCACCTAATCATGGTTTTATGTTAACTAAACAGAAAATATTTCATTAAGCAACTAGGAGCAAAAAGAATTAAATAAAAATCTATTATGAAACTCCCGGAATAAGCAAAACAAGCTTTAATTCAAATCTGATCTAACTCAATTTTATAAATCCAAACATAGACAAATTATATATTTTGGAAACTACAAGAAAATTGTGATCTAACGCAAAAAGAATCAGCATCATTGGACTTCTAGATCAAAAGTTATAGGCTAAACAAGAACGGAACTAAATCTGTTACGGAAATAAATCTGAAAACAACGGAGTTACTGACGTGAGGCAGAGATGGCAGGAAGGAGGCGGCGATGTGGAGGCTGCTCGCGCGGGGGCGAGGTCGCCGGCGAGGGTGGGGGTGGCGGAGGAGGGGTCGGCGCTGGGGAGGTGGCGCTGGGCGATGGGAGGTTCGAGAAGAGCTCTGGTGAGCGTTCTAGGCAGGAAAAGGAGGACGGTGGCGAGGAGGCTACGGGCAGGGAGGCGTGGTGATGGGAAAAATGGAGCGAGGAGAGGAGGGGTTTTATAGGCGGTCTCGGGAGGCGCTGGGATGGAAAGACGAGGGAGATCGGGAAGGTGGAGTTTCCTGCCTCCATGGATATGGAAAGCTTCTGTAACGTGAGAGGAAAGAGAGGAAGGAGATGATCTCTTGTTGGGCTAGAATAGGAAAGTGCTTAATGGGCCAGCAGGTTTTTCCTAATAAAAACGATTTCATTCCTATTTTTAAAATTAGGAAACTAAAACAATAAAAAGGGAAATCAAATCAATTCGAATAAAGAGTTTTATATACTAAAATTATCAGAAAAATAAAATGTAGATGATGAGCATTATTCCACGGCCAAAAAAAAACTTAAAAAATGTTTTCAGAAAATCCTAAAGGCTTTATTTCTTTTTGCAAATAATTTTTAAATAAAAACTTTGGTTTTCTTGGCTCAAATATTTTCAAAATGCCCCTGATTTTGGAGGGTCATTTTCCTCCGCTCTTTCTTGCTTGCAAGAATTTATTTTCGGGTATTTCTGGGAAGAAAAATAGAGAAGCAAGTGCAAATATTTGAAAGAATTAAATTGCAAAACTCCGTTCAAATTCTTTATAGTTGAAGAAGTCATGTCATCTTCTCTCATTGATTTTAATAGGATGAATTTGAATTTACCGGAGAAGGGGAAAGTCATTTTATTCCCTCTCATTCAAAAGTTTTTGAAAAGGTTCAAATTTCACTCAAGTTTAATTCACTCAAGCAAACAAACAAACAATTCAATTAATTATATTAACATTCCAAAATTTGGGATGTTACATAGGAAGTGCGGTTTCGGCCATCGGGAAAGTTTTGGGGTCACCCGGTATTGTACCGGGACCACCGGAAGAGTCCCGGGGGTCCACCGGGTGGGGCCACCTATCCCGGAGGGCCCCGTGGGCTGAAGTAGGAGGGGAACCAGCCCGTAGTGGGCTGGTGCGCCCCCCCTTGGGCCCCCCCTGCGCCTAGGGTTGAAAACCCTAGGGTGGGGGGCGCACCCCACTTGCCTTGGGGGGCACTCCACGCCCCTGGCCGCCGCCCCCTTGGGAGATTCCCATCTCCAGGGCCGGCGCCCCCCCAGGGGGCCTATATAAAGGAGAGGGGAGGGAGGGCAGCCACACCCTAAGTCTTGGCGCCTCCCTCCCCCTGCTACACCTCCTCCTCCTCCCGTAGTTGCTTGGAGAAGCCCTGCCGGAGCCCAGCTGCATCCACCACCACGCCGTCGTGCTGCTGGATCTTCATCAACCTCTCCTCCCCCCTTGCTGGATCAAGACGGAGGAGACGTCATCCGCTCCGTACGTGTGTTGAACGCGGAGGTGCTGTCCGTTCGGCACTTGGTCATCGGTGATTTGGATCACGACGGGTACGACTCCCTCAACCCCGTTCACTTGAATGCTTCCGCTCGCGATCTACAAAGGTATGTAGATGCACTCCTATCACTCGTTGCTAGGTGAACTCATAGATGGATCTTGGTGAAACCATAGGATTTTTTTTTATTTTCTGCAACGTTCCCCAACAGTGGCATCATGAGCTAGGTCTATGCGTAGTTCTCTATTGCACGAGTAGAACACAAATCTGTTGTGGGCGTAGATGTTGTCAACTTTCTTGCCGTTACTAGTCTTATTTTGCTTCAGCGGTATTGTGGGATGAAGCGGCCGGACCGACCTTACGTGCACGCTTACGTGAGACAGGTTCCACCGGTGACATGCACTAGTTGCATAAGGTGGCTAGAGGGTGTCTGTCTCTCCCACTTTAGTTGGAGCGGATTCGACGAAAAGGGTCCTTATGAAGGGTAAATAGAAGTTGACAAATCACGTTGTGGTTTTTCGTAGGTAAGAAAACGTTCTTGCTAGAACCCTATTGCAGCCACGTAAAAGATGCAACAACAATTAGAGGACGTCTAACTTGTTTTTGCAGCAATTGCCTTGTGATATGATATGGCCAAAAGTTGTGATGAATGATGAATGATATATTGTGATGTATGAGATCATGTTCTTGTAATAGGAATCACGACTTGCATGTCGATGAGTATGACAACCGGCAGGAGCCATAGGAGTTGTCTTAATTATTGTATGAACTGCGTGTCATTGATTCAACGCCATGTAATTACTTTGCTTTATTGCTAAACCGTTAGCTATAGTAGTAGAAGTAATAGTTGGCGAGCAACTTCATGGAGACACGATGATGGAGATCATGGTGTCATGCCGGTGACAAGATGATCATGGAGCCCCGAAGATGGAGATCAAAGGAGCTATATGATATTGGCCATATCATGTCACTACTATGTAATTGCATGTGATGTTTATTATGTTTATGCATCTTGTTTACTTAGAACGGCGGTAGTAAATAAGATGACCCCTTATAATAATTTCAAGAAAGTGTTCTCCCTAATTGTGCGCCGTTGCTAAAGTTCGTCGTTTCGAAGCACCACGTGATGATCAGGTGTGATAGATTCCTACGTTCACATACAACGGGTGTAAGATAGTTTTACACATGCAAAACACTTAGGTTAACTTGACGAGCCTAGCATGTACAGACATGGCCTCGGAACACAAGAGACCGAAAGGTCGAACATGAGTCGTATGGAAGATACGACCAACATGGAGATGTTCACCGACGATGACTAGTCCGTCTCAAGTGATGATCGGACACGGCCTAGTCGACTCGGATCATGTAACACTTAGATGACTAGAGGGATGTCAAATCTGAGTGGGAGTTCATTAAATAATTTGATTAGATGAACTTAATTATCATGAACATTAGTCTAAAGTCTTTGCAAAATGTCTTGTAGATCAAATGGCCAACGCTCATGTCACCATGAACTTCAACGCGTTCCTAGAAAACCAAGCTGAAAGACGATGGCAGCAACTATTCGGATGGGTCCGGAACACGAGGATCATCCTCATAGAAGCCAAGAAACAATATGTCCTAGAAGCACCGCTAGGTGAAGCACCCATCGAGAGAACCAAGGCGTTATGAACGCTTGGCAGTCTCGTCTTGATGATTACTCCCTCGTTCGGTGCGGCATGCTTTACAGCTTAGAACCGGGGCTCCAAATGCGTTTTGAGCAACACGGAGCATATGAGATGTTCGAGGAGCTGAAAATGGTTTTCCAAGCTCATGCCCGGTCGAGAGATATGAAGTCTCCGACAAGTTCTATAGTTGTAAGATGGAGGAAAATAGTTCGTCGGTGAGCACATACTCAAAATGTCTGGGTTGCACAACCGCTTTGTCCCACTGGACATTAACCTCCCGGACGAGGCGGTCATTGACAGAATCCTTTAGTCGCTTCCACCGAGCTACAAGAGCTTTGTGATGAACTACAATATGCAGGGGATGGTGAAAACTATTCCTGAAGTATTTTCAATGCTGAAGTCAGCAGAGGTAGAAATCAAGAAGGAACATCAAGTGTTGATGGTCAATAAAACCACTAAGTTCAAGAAGGGCAAGGGTAAGAAGAACTTCAAGAAGGATGACAAGGATGTTGCCGTGCCCGGTAAGCCAGTTGCCGGGAGGAAGTCAAAGAATGGACCCAAGCCTGAGACTGAGTGTTTTTATTGCAAAGGAAGGGTCCTCGAAGCGGAACTGCCCCAAATACTTAGCGCACAAGAAGGCCGCAACACTAAAGGCATATTTGATATACATGTAATTGATGTGTACCTTACCAGTACTCGTAGTAACTCCTGGGTATTTGATACCGGTGTCGTTGCTCATATATGTAACTCACAACAGGAGCTGCGGAATAAGCGGAGACTGGCGAAGGACGAGATGACGATGCGCGTCGGGAATGGTTCCAAGGTCAATGTGATCGCCGTCGGCACGCTACCTCTACATTTACCTACGGGAATAGTTTTAAACCTCAATAATTGTTATTTAGTGCCAAGTTTGAGCATGAACATTGTATCAGGATCTTGTTTAATACGAGATGGCTACTCATTTAAATCCGAGAATAATGGTTGTTCTATTTATATGAGAGATATGTTTTATGGTCATGCTCCGATTGTCAATGGTTTATTCTTAATGAATCTCGAACGTGATGTTATACATATTCATAGTGTGAATACCAAAAGATGTAAAGTTGATAACGATAGTCCCACATACTTGTGGCACTGCCGCCTTGGTCACATTGGTGGCAAGCGCATGAAGAAGCTCCATGCTGATGGACTTTTAGAGTCTCTCGATTGTGAATCATTTGACACATGCGAACAATGCCTTATGGGCAAAATGACCAAGACTCCGTTCTCGGAACAATGGGCGAGCAACCAACTTATTGGAAATCATACATACCGATGTATGCGGTCCAATGGCGTCGAGGCTCATGGAGGATATCGTTATGTTCTCACTCTCACTGATGACTTGAGTAGATATGGGTATGTCTACTTGATGAAACACAAGTCTGAGACCTTTGAAAAGTTCAAGGAATTTCAGAATGAGGTAGAAAATCAACGTGACCGAAAAATAAAGTTCTTACGATCAGATCGCGGAGGAGAATATTTAAGTCATGAATTTGGTACACACTTAAGGAAATGTGGAATTGGTTCACAACTCACGCCGCCTGGAACACCTCAGCGTAACGGTGTGTCCGAACGTCGTAATCGCACTCTATTGGATATGGTGTGATCTATGATGTCTCTTACAGATTTACCGCTATCATTTGGGGATACGCTCTAGAGACAGCTACATTCACTTAAAATAGGGCACCGTCTAAATTCGTTGAGACGACACCGTATGAATTATGGTTTGGGAAGAAACCTAAGCTGTCGTTCCTAAAAGTTTGGGGATGCGATGCTTATGTCAAGAAACTTCAACCTGAAAAGCTCGAACCCAAGTCGGAAAAATGCGTCTTCATAGGATTAGATCCGAAGGCAAGATCTTTGTTGCCAAGAACGGATCCTTTCTTGGAAAAGAGTTTCTCTCGAAAAGAGTAAGTGGGAGGAAAGTAGAACTCAATGAAGTACTACCTCTTGAACCGGAAAGTAGTGCAGCTTAGGAAAATGTTCCTGTGGTGCCTACACTGACTGAAGAGGAAATGAATGATGATGATCAAGGTACTTTGGATCAATTTGCTACTGAACTTCGTAGGTCCACCAGGACACGTTCCACACCAGAGTGGTATGGCAACCCTGTCTTGGAAATCATGTTGTTGGACAACGGTGAACCTTCGAACTATGAAGAAGCGATGGCGGGCCCAGATTCCAACAAATGGCTAGAAGCCATGCAATCCAAGATAGGATCCATGTATGAAAACAAAGTATGGACTTTGACAGACTTGCCCGATGATCGTGACGATAGAAAACAAATGGATCTTTAAGAAGAAGATGACGCGGATGGTAATGTTACCATCTATAAAGCTCGACTTGTCGCTAAAGGTTATCAGCAAGTTCAAGGGGTTGACTACGATGAGACTTTCTCTCCCGTAGCGAAGCTGAAGTCCGTCCGAATCATGTTAGCAATTGCCGCATACTATGATTATGAGATATGGCAAATGGATGTCAAAACGGCATTCCTTAATGGCTATCTTAAGGAAGAACTGTATAAGATGCAGCCGGAAGGTTTTGTCGACCCTAAGAATGCTAACAAGGTATGCAAGCTCCAGCGATCCATTTATGGGCTGGTGCAAGCATCTCGGAGTTGGAACATTCGCTTTGATGAGATGATCAAAAGCATTTGGGTTTATGCAGACTTATGGAGAAGCCTGCGTTTACAAGAAAGTGAGTGGGAGCTCTGTAGCATTTCTCATATTATATGTAGATGACATACTTTTGATGGGAAATGATATAGAACTTTTGGACAGCATTAAGGCCTACTTGAATAAGAGTTTTTCAATGAAGGACCTTGGAGAAGCTGCTTATATATTAGGCATCAAGATCTATAGAGATAGACCGAGACGCCTCATAGGTCTTTCACAAAGCACATACCTTGATAAATATTGAAGAAGTTCAAAATGGATCAGTCCAAGAAAGGGTTCTTGCCTGTATTACAAGGTGTGAAATTGAGCTTGGCTCAATGTCCGACCACGACAGAAGATATAGAAGAGATGAGTGTCATCCCCTATGCATCAGCCATAGGGTCTATTATGTATGACATGCTGTGTACTGGACCTGATGTAAACCTTGCCGTAAGTTTGGTAGGAAGGTACCAAAGTAATCCCGCAAGGAACTTTGGACAGCGGTCAAGAATATCCTGAAGTACCGAAAAGTACTAAGGACATGTTTCTCGTTTATGGAGGTGACGAAGAGCTCGTCGTAAAGGGTTACGTCGACGCTAGCTTCGACACACATCTGGATGTCTCTAAGTCACAAACCGGATACGTGTATATGTTCAATGGTGGGGCAGTAAGCTGGTGCAGCTGCAAGCAGAGCGCCGTGGCGGGATCTACGTGTGAAGTGGAGTACATGGCAGCCTCGGAGGCAGCGCATGAAGCAATTTGGGTGAAGGAGTTCATCACCGACCTAGGAGTCATACCCAATGCGTCGGGGCCAATCAAACTCTTCTGTGACAACACTGGAGCTATTGCACTTGCCAAGGAGCCCAGCTTCCACAAGAAGACCAGGCACATCAAGCGTCGCTTCAACTCCATTCGTGAAAATGTTCAAGATGGAGACATAGAAATTTGCAAAGTGCATATGGATCTGAATGTCGCAGATCCGTTGACTAAACCTCTTCCGCGAGCAAAACATGATCAACACCAGAACTCTATGGGTGTTCGATTCATCACAATGTAACTAGATTAATGACTCTAGTGCAAGTGGGAGACTGTTGGAAATATGCCCTAGAGGCCATAATAAAAGGATTATTATTATATTTCCTTGTTCATGATAATTGTCTTTTATTCATGCTATAATTGTATTATCCGGAAATCATAATACACGTGTGAATACTTAGACCACAACATGTCCCTAGTGCGCCTCTAGTTGACTAGCTCGTTGATCAACAGATAGTCATGGTTTCCTGACTATGGACATTGGATGTCGTTGATAACGGGATCACATCATTAGGAGAATGATGTGATGGACAAGACCCAATCCTAAGCATAGCAAAAGATCGTGTAATTCGTTTTGCTAGAGCTTTTCCAATGTCAAGTATCTTTTCCTTAGACCATGAGATCGTGTAACTCCCGGATACCGTAGGAGTGCTTTGGGTGTACCAAACGTCACAACGTGAATCGGGTGACTATAAAGGTGCACTATAGGTATCTCCGAAAGTGTCATTGGGTTGACACGGATCGAGGATGGATTTGTCACTCCGTATTGCGGAGAGGTATCACTGGGTCCACTCGGTAGTGCATCATCATAATGAGCTCAAAGTGACCAAGTGTCCGGTCACAGGATCATGCATTACAGTGCGAGTAAAGTGACTTGCGTGCGAGATTGAGCGAGGTATTGGGATACCGACGATCGAATCTCGGGCAAGTAACATACCGATTGACAAAGGGAATTGTATATGGGGTTGCTTGAATCCTCAACATCGTGGTTCATCCGATGAGATCGTCGAGGAGTATGTGGGAGCCAACATGGGTATCCAGATCCCGCTGTTGGTTATTGACCGGAGAGCCGTCTCGGTCATGTCTACATGTCTCCCGAACCCGCAGGGTCTACACACTTAAGGTTCAGTGACGCTAGGGTTGTATGAATATGAGTATGCAGCAAACCGAATGTTGTTCGGAGTCCCCATTGAGATCCCGAACATCACGAGGAGTTTCAGAATGGTCCAGAGGTAAAGAATTGTATATAGGAAGTGCGGTTTCGGCCATCGGGAAAGTTTCGGGGTCACCCGGTATTGTACCGGGACCACCGGAAGAATCCCGGGGGTCCACCGGGTGGGGCCACCTATCCCGGAGTGCCCCGTGGGCTGAAGTGGGAGGGGAACCATCCCCTAGTGGGCTGGTGCGCCCCCGCTTGGGCCCCCTTGCGCCTAGGGTTGAAAACCCTAGGGTGGGGGGCGCACCCCACTTGCCTTGGGGGGCACTCCACCCCCTGGCCGCCGCCCCCCTGGGAGATTCCCATCTCCAGGGCCGGCGCCCCCCCAGAGGGCCTATATAAAGGAGAGGGGAGGGAGGGCAGCCGCACCCTAAGTCTTGGCGCCTCCCTCCCCCTGCTACACCTCCTCCTCCTCCCGTAGTTGCTTGGCGAAGCCCTGCCGGAGCCCAGCTGCATCCACCACCACGCCGTCGTGCTGCTGGATCTTCATCAACCTCTCCTCCCCCCTTGCTGGATCAAGACGGAGGAGACGTCATCCGCTCCGTACGTGTGTTGAACGCGGAGGTGCTGTCCGTTCGGCACTTGGTCATCGGTGATTTGGATCACGACGAGTACGACTCCCTCAACCCCGTTCACTTGAACGCTTCTGCTCGCGATCTACAAAGGTATGTAGATGCACTCCTATCACTCGTTGCTAGATGAACTCATAGATGGATCTTGGTGAAACCGTAGGATAATTTTTTATTTTCTACAACGTTCCCCAACAAAACTTTATTAGCCCTCGAAGCAAAGTACTACTACGCATGCCCCTAGGGCGATAGATTGGTAAGAAAAGACCATCGCTCATCCCCAACTGCCACTCATAAGGAAGACAATCAATAATAAATCATGCTCCAACTTCATAGCCGATAACCCACAAGTATAGGGGATCGCAACAGTTTTTTAGGCTAGAGTATTCAACCCAAATTTATAGATTCGACACAAGGGGAGCCAAAGAATATTTGTAAGTATTAGCAGCTGAGTTGTCAATTCAACCACACCTAGAGATTAATTATCTGCAGCAAAGTGATCAGTAGCAAAGTAGAATTATAGTTTTGATAATAGTAGTAGCAGCAATAGTAACGGTAACAATGATAGTAGTGATTTTTTAGCAAGTGCAATAGTAATGATAGTAATAGTAACTTAGCAAGATCAATATGTAGGAAAATCATAGGCCTTGGATTGGCGATTTGTTGGATGATATTCATCATATGACAGTTATAACCTAGGGCGATACGGCACTAGCTCCAGTTCATAAATATAATGTGGGCATGTATTCCATAGATAGTCATACGTGCTTATGGAAAGAACTTGCATGACATATTTTGTCCTACCCTCCCGTGGCAGCGGGGTCCTATTGGAAACTAAGGGATATTAAGGCCTCCTTTTAATAGAGAACGGTAACAAAGCATTAACACACGGTGAATACATGAACTCCTCAAACTACGGTCATCACCGGGAGTGGTCCCAACTATTGTCACTCCGCGGTTGCCGGATCATAACACGTAGTAGGTGACTATAACTTGCAAGATCAGATCTAGAATATAGATGTAATGGTGATAACATAAACGGTTCAGATCTGAAATCATGGCACCCGGCCCCAAAGTGACAAGCATTAAGCATGTCAAAGTCATAGCAACATCAATCTCAGAACATAGTGGATACTAGGGATCAAGCCCTAAAAAAACTAACTAGATTACATGATAAATCTCATCCAACTCCTCACCGACCAGCGAGCCTACGAAGGAATTACCCACTCCTGGTGGGGAGCATCATGGAATTGACGATGGAGAAGGGTAGGTGATGATGAAGATCGAAGATCCCCCTCTCCGGAGCCCCAAACGGACTCCAGATCTGGCCTCCCGATAAGAACAGGAGACGGCGGCGCCTCCGTCTCGTGGAACGTGATAATTCTATCTCCCTTATTTTTCTGAAAAAATAAGATTTTATAGTGTCGGTTTCAGGGTCTGTGGGGCCACCAGGTGGGACAACCCACCTGGGCGCGCCTGCAGGGGGGCGCCCTGGTGGATTTTCCCACCCAGGTGCTCCCCTCTGGTGGTTCTTGGCTCCAGAAATTCTCTTTTATTATATAAAACAATCCTCGCAAAGTTTCGTTCCATTCCAAGAACTTTTATTTCCGCACAAAAACAACACCATGGTAGTTCTGCTGAAAACAGCGACAGTCCGGGATAGTTTCATTCAAATCATGCAAATTAGAGTCCAAAACAAGAGGAAAGATGTTAGGAAAAGTAGATATGTCAGTGACGTATCTACTCCCCCAAGCTTAAACCTTTGCTTGTCCTCAAGCAATTCAGTTGATAAACTGAAAGTGAAAAAGAGAAAAAATTACGAACTCTTTTGCCCTTGTTTGGTTAAATAAGCTTAAACAACATTCAAGTTTTCAGCCAATATTATAACTAACCATGTCGACAATAACTCTTCAAAATTATATTAACTCATATCAATGACATAATCAGCTAGCGAGCAATAATAGGATATCTCAAACATCAACACATTATTAAAACAACCATGATATAATATGACAATAGTGGTATCTCGCTTGCCCTTTCTGAGACCACAAAACATAAATGCAGAGCACCTCCAAAGTTCAAGCAGCGACTAAACATTGTAATTCATGGTAGAAAAGATCCAGTCATGATGCACCCAACATTAGCTACATATAATGCATAAACATGACAGCAGTGCTCTCAGGCTCCGGCGCTTATTTTAGAAGGTGATGACACAACATAAAAGTAAATAGATAGTCCCTTCGCAGAGGGAAGCAATTATTTGCAGCGGTGCTAGAGCTCAAGTTTTTAAAACAGAGCTAAATGATATATTTTGAGAAATGCACCCTTCTTGTTGACTTCGCGACCATCATTTATCAATATCTTCCATTCTAAACACATTAGTGGCGATTCCCAAGCAATAAATTAAAGGTTATTACTCCGTAGGAGTTTTTGTTTGATTATTTGTCAGCTTGATTCTTTTTGCAGTTTGGGACTGGGCATCCCTATTACCGCCCCTTTCTCGTACAATGGCAGATGAATAAACACTCGTACTGAGAATAATCCGCTTAGCATGGAAGATACCGACTACGTCTTGTCGTTCCATGAACAATCCAGGCACACAAAAAAGGATATTTACTTGAAATTTTTAGAGATGGCACATGCAAATTTACTTAGGACAACAGGGTAATACCGCATATAGGTAGGTATGGTGGACTCATCTGGAATAACTTGGGTTCAAGGTTTTTGATGCACAAGTAGAAAATTCCCACTTAGTACAGGCGAATGCTAGCAAATAGGTTGAGAAGCGGCCATCTAGAGAGCAATAAATGTCATGAACATGCATTATGCATAAGTAACATTGGACACTAGCATGAGTAGGATATGAACACCATGAACATAAATATCATAGAGGCTATGTTGGTTTTGATTCAACTACATGCATGAACATGTGCCAAGTCAAGCCAATCGAACATTCGGAGGAGGATACGATATCACCATACTACATCACAATCATTTTAACGCAATGTTGACATCCAAGATAA
Source organism: Aegilops longissima (assembly GCA_021605205.1). Classification (NCBI taxonomy): domain Eukaryota; kingdom Viridiplantae; phylum Streptophyta; class Magnoliopsida; order Poales; family Poaceae; genus Aegilops; species Aegilops longissima. Next base: position 466,410,382 of record CM038682.1, read on the forward strand.
ATCATTATCCACTCCTAGCTACTTATGCATGGCATGAGAAACTATAATCTCTAATTGTCATTGCAAACATGTTTAATCATAACGAGCTAAAGCATGGATACTAGGTTAAACATATTTACAAAAACAGAACAAGTCGAGTTCATGCCAGTTTCTCTCTGCCATGGCCTGTTCATTAAATGTCATCATTATTGCCTTTCACTTGCACGGCCGAACGATATGAAAATAATAATAGTGCAAGAGTGTCGTCGACTAAGCTGGAATCTGCAAGCATTTTATTCAATAGGAGTAGACAAGGTAAAATGGGCTCTTTGTTAGATTAACAATTATGAAAATGAGAGCCACTCAACATTTTCATCGTGGTCTTCTCCTCGGTATAACTCGAATAAAAGGAAAAGAAATTCAGAGAAACACACTGAAATATTTTTGGAGTTTTTGGTTTTCTTGAACAAGCAAATAAAAAGGGAAAAACAAAAACGAGAAAAACTATTTATGCGGGAAAGCTCCCAACAAGCAAAAGAAGAACATGGAAATCTTTTTGGGTTTTCTTTTTAGATACTACAGCAAATTAAACTAGGAAGAAAAACCGAAGAGAAGCGGAAATATTTTCATATTTTCTCAAAGTTTTTGAAACACACAACAAGAAAGCGAGAAAATAAATTTAACATGGATAATACAATGAAAAAGTCTGGACATCAATGTAATGTCGGTGGAAATACGTACTCCCCCAAGTTTAGGCTTTTGGCCTAACTTGGTAATCAGTCAGTAGCCTGCATAATGATCGAGGTAATAGCTCACGGAGGCTCTCGGTGTGGATGCGTCAGCCTGTCGTGCAGCTACAATCGCCACGTTATGAGCTTGGGCCTCACTCTCCAGAACAAAATATCTTCCCTTACTGTGAACATCAAAGAGAGCATGTCCAGGCAAATATGTGTATACAACGGAATCTTGATTAAACAACAATTTATAGGTGAAATTATTGGGTTCACCTCTAAGGATCCTATGATGTTTCATAGCATCAAAGTCTAAATATTGCGTTGGCAAAACAGGGTCATATGGCACTTCACCATACTTATGGTACTCAAAAAATTCTGAAAAATTAGGACAAAATAAACAATTTGTATGGCAAGACTACAAAATGTTTCAGAAACTTTCGACATTCTTGTAAAAAATGTAAACTCGCGCACTACAGCCAAAGTTTTTGTTTTTGCACAACACATACCAACAAGCAATCTACTCATCCTAAAGGCAAATCTTGGCACATTATTTTTATAACACAATGGAATTGTACAAGGGGATAATTATTTTTGTCAGAATCTTCATGAAAAATTCTACATTGTTTCCATGGGCATGAACACAAGTGTTCAAGGTCGACCCTCACTTCTCCAATGCATAACTTCCAATCGCTTCTCTTTTGTGAAAAAGTTTTTAAGTTCCCCTCTATATTTTTTTGTTTTTAAACTTTATAAAAGCACTCAACAGAAAGAAATGACTCTCTAAAACTTCTGGGTTGTCTCCCTGACAGCGCTTTCTTTAAAGCCATTAAGCTAGGCATAAAGTTCTCAAGTAATGAATCCACCCAAATCCCAAGGTATATCAAAGCCAATTTTAATTAACAATGATTTGGCATTTAGTAGTGAGAAGAAAGGAAATATATCATTCAATGAGGAAGTCTAACTCTCTTCCTATGCATCAGCATGTCATAAAAGAACAATTCATGCACATCAAGTAAAGGCCAATACATATCATAAGCAGTTTCTTGCAATTTTATGTACCGGAAACATAAAGAGGCGGAGATGTAGTTCTTCTCTCATAATAATTGCAAGTAGGAGCAACAAGCACATGCATATTATATTCAACAAAATCATCATGTGCAACGGTAAAAGGCAACCCATCAATGTAATCCTTAAAGTGCAAACTTCCCCGATATAGTGTAGTTTGGAGAATTCAAAAAGATAATAGGACTATCATGTGTGGGTGCAATAGCAACAATCTCATTCTTAACATAAGGAACTATAGCACGTTCATCTCCATAAGCATAATTCATATTGGCATCATGGCCACAAGCATAGCAAGCATCAAGTTCATCAAAAAGGGATATTTCAATAGAATCAATGGGATCATAGCAATTATCATAGCATTCATCCTTCGGTAAGCATGAAGGGAAATTCAACAATGTATGAGTTGAAGAGTTACTCTCATTAGAATGTGGGAACGGGTAGCTAATCCGTTCTTCCTCCATTTATTCTTCGCTCTCCTCATCATCTTTTTCATCCAGTGAGCTCATAGTTTCATCAATTCCTTCTTCCATACACTCATGCAAAATATTAGTCTCTTCTTGGACAGGGGAGACTTTCTCAATAAATTCATCAATATCAGAATTGTATTTATAATTATCATAGCAATATTTAAGGATGGAAAAAAATTTAGGTCTATAAACATCATCGTCAAAAGCTTCATACTTTTCAAACAAAGATTCAATTTCATAAGCACTCTTAAAAGCAACAAATTCTTCTATCCTTTCCACATCATAGAAATCGTATCTACCATTAGCATAAGAAGCTAAGGTTTCATTATCATTAAATTTGAATGAAAACAGAAGGTGTGCAGCATTCATCCTAGAGCAACAAGTAAAATCATATCTCTGATATAAATTCCAAGCATACCATGCAACATATCAATTTGATCCCATAACAGTTTCCCTTTTTGTGTCAAGCGATAATCCCTAAAGTATTCACGTTGATCCAATGTTACTCCCATTCTCAAGTTGAATGGGGTTTTCTCAGGATTATCGCTTACTCAGGGTTTTAGGAGGTTCCCCATCTCCATGAGTAGAAAGTACAACTATTTTTTTGGTGTTTCGTGTTCCATATCCATAACTAAAGATAGAGAACAACTTAGAACAGAAAATAAAAACTACTTAGTGATAAAGCAAACAAGCACACAAGAGAATATTCACCCCATGCTATTGCTCCCTGGCAACGGTGCCAGAAAAAGGTCTTGATAACCCACAAGTATAGGGGATCGTTTGTAGCCTTCTTCGATAAATAAGAGTGTCGAACCCAACGAGGAGCTAAAGCCAGAACAAATATTCCCTCAAGTTCTATCGACCACCGATACAACTCTACGCACACTTGACGTTTGCTTTACCTAAAACAAGTATGAAGCTATTTGGAAAGAATAAAATTTCGAGTACTTTGCGAGAATAAAATTACGAATAAATTGTAAGGTAATAAATGTGGATAGCTTTTGTCAACAAGAAAGTCATTTGTCCCTAGGCAATCTATAATAAGTACCGGTAATCATTCTTGTAATTTTATATGAGGGAGAAGCATGAGCTAACATACTTTCTCAACTTGGATCATATGCACTTATGATTTGACCCCTAGCAAGCAGCTGCAACTACTAAAGATCATTAAGGTCGTGAAACCCAACCATAGCATTAAGTATCAAGTCCTCTTTATCCCATACGCCATAACCCACGTATTCGCATTTATCCTGCTGTCACCCCCGCAACACTGACAATAAGCAAACCATGAACATATTGCAACACCCTACAGCAGGGCCCCTCATGTTTGCGCGAGATTGAGGGCATCGTAGGATAGCACCATAAAAAAAATATTCATACCAACCAAGATCACGATTAACCCACAGGGAAAAATGGATCTACTCAAACATCATAGGATAACCATAGATCGTTGGGAAATAATATATGGAGTTTAGTACCATGTTTAAGTAGAGGTTACAACGGGGAGAAGGGAGGTTACACCGCTGCATATAGGGGGAGAGAGTTGGTGTTAACGGTAGCAATATTGTTGATGTAGACCGCTGTCATGATCCTTGCCGCGGTGGCGTTCTGGCGCCACCGAGAGAGAGGGGAAGAGAGCCCCCCTCCTTCTTCTTCTTCCTTGGCCTCCCCCTAGATGGGAGGAGAGTTCCCCCTCTGGTCCATGGCCTCCATGGTGACGGAGGGACAGGAGCCCCTTCGAGATTGGATCTCCCTCTCTGTTCTCTTTTGTATCGCATTCCCCAGATCTGGCCCTTCACGGTTTCTTAAATTCCCGAAGATTCGTAACTCCAATTGCGCTGAAATTTTTACATGATTTTTTCCAAATACTATCTTTCTTGCGCCAAAAGAAGGGCCACAACTGACCTTCGAGGAGGGCACAAGATACCTGGGTGTGCCAGGGGTTGCCCGGCGCCCTGGTAGGTTGTGGTCACTGTGGGCCCCCGTTTGCGTTGATTCCACCTCCCAGAAATCATAAACATTCCAAAATAATTCTCCATAAATTTTTCTCTCATTTGGACTTTGTTTGATATGGATTTTCTGCGAAACAAAAAACGTACAACAACAGGAACTGGCACGGATCAATGTGTTAGTCCAATAAATCGTATAAAGAGTTGCGAAAAATATGTGAAAGTTGTATAATATTGGCATGGAACAATCAAAAATTATAGATACTACGGAGACGTATTAGTTATGGACCCACTTCAGCACCTGTATAGCTTTAACTCATCTTGGGAGTTACAATTGTTCCATATTCCAACATTACACCTCCTTTAATTCCATCAGTACTTCATTTATTCATATCTATCATATCAAAAACAAAACTCCAACTCATTTTGTCCAAACTCCACTCCATGGAATATCATTATCCTTTCAATGGGTCAATTGTCCTCACAAATTCTTCCATGGACCATATTTCTCATATCCTTGAAACTGGTCCAAATCTGTGTTCATTCTGTAACAACTCATACAATTCAACATATGAAATCATAACACCTTAACTATGCTGATTCATGAATCATTACAATATCCGAGACTTCCATTACATAAATTCAACTCCATATCCTTATGAAAATAAATGCTTCCTACTACACTTATTACCAATAATAAAATTCTCAACTACTCAGTTCCAGCTTTCATCTTGTCGGGACATTTAGTAGCATAATGTCCTGCTTCCTTGCAGCGAAAACAGATAACTTCCAACCGGTCTCGAGGCTTCTTGCAGATTGTATCTGCTCCTTGGGCTCTTGGCTTCTTTTCTGGACATGTATCATCGTAATGACCTAAATCCTTGCACCTGAAACAAGTGATATGACTCAGGTCCTTTTCTGCAGAAATTGGGTTGTTCTGGGATGCCTTCATTTTCGCTTTCAGGATTTCTCCATAATGATCAGAGCTTCTATCTCCTGAGGGTCAAACTTCACTTCTGCTGTCAGGAAGTCTCCCAGATACTCTTCTCTTTCCTTTGTGCAATACGGGTAAAATGTCTATCTTCTCCACATGAATAGCAAGCATTGGAATAAAATCTAACTAGGCATTCCTCTTCAGGGTCTTCAACAACTTCCTTCCTCACAGGTTCTTCTAAACTTTTCCTAAGGGTTTCTTTTTGCTGCTTGGTGATTTCCTGTACCTTGGAGTAAATGTGAGACTGAGCAGGGTAGTGCATATTTCCTTCACACAGGAAAAAAGTAAACTGCCAGTCGGGCATTCCTCGGCTTGGTGATTTTCTTCACAATGAGGGTATCCATCATTGTGTTCCTCCTGGGTGTGCCCTATTTCTCCGCAAATCTTGCAGGTACAACGTTTCTTCTTCAGGTTGTCACAGTGCTTCTGGATGAGACGGGATCTTAACAGAGTTTTCTTGAATTCCTCCCAAGTTTTTGCTCCGTTACATCCTTGTATGGCTTGATGCATTTTCCACCATGTTGCAGCACTTCTTGTAAAGTACTGAAGAGCGTGTTGGACCTCATACTTCCTTGCAATCAATTTTTTTCCCGAAGTGATCCTCCATGTTTTGAATCCATAGTTCTACCTCCAACTGAGTCATCAGTCCACATAATACAAGTCCATCTTCATTCGTCATCTATTGAGTCCAAGGGTTTTGGGGTGAGATAAGAGAGAGAAGGATACCCATACAAATAATCAACAAACAATTCATAGCTCGGAATTTCTACCATCTGTAATGGGACGATTTACTATAATTTCATTATGACCTTTTCATTTCTTCAGGTCTTCAATGCCCAGGAGTTTCCAATCCCTGATGCTTATCCAATATGAAGGCCTTTTGTTGCTCTTCCGTAACTTACGTCTCTCGAGGTTGAAGTAAATACAAACCTACGAATAATGTTCCACAAAATAAACACAAAAGATCAATCACTCAAGCATTCCTTTACTCAATCAATACTATAGTATCGCCACCCACATAAGTTGGTATGGTCAGACACTTTAATCGCACAACATTCATCTTTACTTCTCTCTCATGGTGGGTCTACTACTACGCTAAATTATCAGGGACCTGGTCATTGTCTCCACTGGGCTTCTTCTGTGTGGACTTGATCCCACCAATTTTTCTGCTAGATTATCCCTGTCGACATGAAGTTTCTTGTGATGTCCCTATATATCCTGGAGTTGGTCCTTGAGCTTCTGGATCTCAACATCCTCGGCATGAGCCATGGTCCTGCCGCCCTTCAGTTCCCAACGCATCCTCGGGATCTTGAGATTTTCCTCCTCCAGCTTGATTACCTTCAGCCCATGAGTCTCGACATCTTCTCGTAGTGCTTCATGATCAAACAAGGGTTCCAGAAGGTCCATCTGGAGATTCTTGATGTATTGTTCTAGATCCTGGTTATACACCAACAGTGGGGAGAACTTCATTTTTTGCACATCCGTCAGGGCAATAGTAGATCCATCAACCTTCTTCCATCCCACATTTCCAAAGTAGTGTGGGTTTAGTGCAATACGATGACGATAGCATAAGCGTGCAATAGCATCATGGATGGCAGTGTTTATGCCCATAGCACAGTCACCATTTATCATTCCAAAGCTGAAGTCTCCAGTCTTGGGGTCTTCTTTGCATCCAAAAACTTGAGTCTTGACTCCCCATGATCCGGACTTCCTCTTAGTTTCTTTGATCTCAGTTATTGGTAGCTTCAGCAGTCTGACTAGCTCCACAAGGAATGTGCCTCCAAGAACCTTCTCGTAGTGTTATCTTTTATTTAGGATGTAGCTCTCCATCTAAAATTTGAAATAAGAAAGGTTTAGTAAAAGAATTTCAAGGGTTACAAATTTAGTATAAAATTCATTCATGTCGGGGTCTTCATATTACTAAGCTATTTTCTAGGGTCGCGTCCTACAGTCAACATGTGCTCTATTACCATCTCTGTAGCGACCCGACCTCAAACAGTCAAGACACTTTGTATCTGTGCCATCCCTGGATCAGTATGCTGACACCATAGTACATCAATGTATATATCAAAGTGCAATCACATGTATAAATAACGTTAAATTGATATATATCTCATAAGTCTCAGTGGAAACAGTCAATCGGGTGTGGAGTCCCATCAACACCATTGGCAAGTTGAGTGTAGACTTTAACCCTACAACGAAAGTCACTCGTCGTAGAAAAATCCTGCAACATGATACATTGCAGACGTGTAGGTCAGTACATTGAACGTACTGGCAAGATCACAATAAGAGAAAGCAGATGATAAAACTATTCTATATGCAATATGGCTTTGTGGCTTGGTGTCTGAGTTTTCATTTTGCATAAAAGCTAGTTTTATTTTCCCTACAACAAAGGAAATGACCGGAATCTGTACTACGGAGTTTCCTATCATGACATGGTTCTGCCAACCGATGTCTCATAGCCCACATCATCATAAGTTGCCCACAATTAAGTTTTCGACACGGTGTTGAGAGTATCAAGATAGATCCAACTCCAGAGGCTCAAATTGTCCATAACCGGGACACGGCTAATCGATTAGGTTTTAACCCTTTGCCGAAGTTTGTACACTTTACTAGCAAGATTTGATCCCTCCCTCTCGCACTTCAGATCATTTGAGAATAGGATGATCGAAACTTGGTCTTCCGAATAGTTCCTCTAACCACTATCCAGTGCCAATCCCAACCTACCGTAGTTCTACATCTGCTGGCACCATCCCAGCCAAAGTCACCACTAGGCTCAACCAAGCCAGATCCCATAGTGACTTGCGCTTGCACAGGTAAGCTTCCGGGCATGAAGTATTCTTCCGTCCCTTTGAGTCTGGGTGAAGCTTTCCGCAAGATGTCATGGCATTTCTCCATGCACCCCAGCCATCCACTGGTTGCTCCAGGGTACCCATCAAATCCATCTTTCACCTAGTAGTGTGTATTGAATTCTTTTCATCGAGTCTTGGAGTCTTGAGGTGTAACGCCCCGGATTCGATGCGCCAGGTGTCCGCCAGTTATTCGTCGGTGTTGCCATGTCATTTGCTTGCGTGTTGCACTTTGCCATGTCATCATCTGCATTTCATATCATGTCATCATGTGCATTTCATTTTGCATACGTGTTCGTCTCATGCATCCGAGCATTTTCCCCGTTGTCCGTTTTGCAATTCGGCACTCCTATGTCTCCCGGCGCCCTCTTTTACCTCTTTTCGTGTGCGGGTCTTAAACGGTCTCGGAATGGACCGAGGTTTGCCAAGCGGCCTTGGTATAGCACCGGTAGACCGCCTGTCAAGTTTCGGATCATTTGGAGGTCGTTTGATACTCAGCAGTTAACAGGGTAACATAAAAGCCCCTTTTGTTGCATCCCAACACCCCTTCCAAAGTGGCCCAAAACCCAGCAAACTCCCCTCCATGCTCTCGGTCGTTCGATCACGATCGCGTGGCCGAAAACCGCACCTCATTTGGACTCTCCTAGCTCCCTCTACCTATATATATGTGGCCTCCCCCGAAAATCCACGCAGATCAAACCCTAGCCCTCTCCCTCTCAGCCGCCGGACATGTCCGCGTCGCGCCGGACATGTCCAGCCGCCGCCGCCACGTCCTTCCGGCGGATCGGAAGCCGCCACCTCAGCTCCGCCGCCACGTGGCGCCTCCTGATTCGCGGCCGCCTGGCGCTTCCACTTCCCCGCCCGCCCGCGCCGAGGCGAAGAGGCCGCCCGCCCGAGGCGCCGGGCCCAAGCCGCCCGAAGCGCCCGTCGCCCGCCCGCGCCGCCCGGTCGGCGCGCCGCCGCCCGCCGGCCGCCTCGCCACCGGCGAAGCCAGCGCCGGCCGCCCGCCATGGCTCCGCCTCCCGTGCCCAGGGGCCCTCCGCCCTCGCCGCCTCCCTCGGGCAGCGCGCCACCCGGCCGTCGCGCCACCGGCCCTCGCCGGAGGTGCCCCGCTTCGCCGCCACGCCCGCAGCGCTCCCGCGCCTCCGGCCACCAGCGCCGCCCGCCGCCTCTCCTCCGGCGTCCCAGCGCCCGGATCCGGTGAGATCCGGCCGGAGGAGGTCTCCCCGGGCCCTTCCTCTCCGTCTCCGGCGAAATTCCGGCGAGGTCCGGCCCTGCATCGAAGTCCGTGCAAACGAGGTTGACCCCCGAAAATCCCTAAGTCCCCGAAGTTTTTGATATTTTCATGCATTTTCATCGCATCATAACTCTGCATCCGTAGCTCCATTTTGGGCGTGTAATATGTCAAAATGTTCGTCTTGATGAGTATATCATTTCATCTCATTGCATCATTTTCATTTGAGCTCATATTGTTGCCCGAAATGCTGTTGGAAGAGTGCTATGTGATGTTAGTTTCTGATTTTTATCAGAACATGCACTTTTGTCATTTTTGCCATGATTGATGTGTGCATCCTATGAACTTGAGTCCTACATGTGTTTTGTAATATGTCATGCCATCTTTCCAGTGGTGCTTGCTATGTATTTTTGTGATCAATGTGGTGACTAGCACAAGCATGCAAAGTAGGCTTCCGATGTTGCTGATTTCAGCCCTGCTTTTCTTGATATTTTTATGCCATGTTAACTTGATGCTACCGAGAGATCCATGCTTATTTTGAGATACTTCAGTAAGGATGTTTTGTTATACATGTCTTGCTCTATCCATCCATGCCCTTGTTTGCAATTATGGAGTAGTCTAGCTTGAGTCATTCGAGCTCTACTTTTGCTATAAAATGTTCCTGGCAGATTGTTTACATGTTATTCAATTTTGCCAAGGTTGTTGTAGTTGATCCTTGCATGCTATGATGTTGTTCGTGCCATGTATAGCTTCTATGCCATGTCTTCTTACTGATGGTTGCCTTGCCATGCCATGTATTGCTCTGTGGTGAGTGGTTCAAGCTCACCAACATGTCTACTCATTGTTGTTCCTGCCATGTTCAAAGCTGTAATATAACTTGCCATGTTTACATGGGTGCCATCATATCTTATGATCCTTTTTGGCTCATGGTCAGTAAGGGACTTTTGTTCTATGCAATTAGTAGATTCATACCATGCCTTTGTCTGCCATGATAAGTTCCTGTAACATGTTGTTTGAAAGCTCTAAACATTGCAACCTCATGTTATTTTCTGCTAAGTCTGAAACTGTTATTATTTGCAATCTTGCCATGTCATTTTGAGCATGTTCTAGTTGTTTCTGGAGATAGCTCAGTGTTCATGTTTTGTAATGCTTTACCTGTACATCATGCCCATGCCTTTTGTTATTATGTTGAGATCCTGTAGCATGTTGTTTTGATGCTTGCAATATGCCTAGTTGCTGTTTTGGACAGATTGTTGCTATAACTTGTATAGAGTGTATGTGTTGCACCGTTGCTCCGTTGTGAGTGTGCTCTATATGAAACTTGCTTGATTTTGCATGTAGTTTCATATTATCATGTTGCATCCATGTTTTAAGAGTGTTTGCTTGATGTTTGGGTGCATTTTGCATCAATGCCATGCTTACCTTGTTTTGCTCATATCTTCTAGGCCGTAGCTCCGAATTTAATGAACTTTATATGTAACTTGACTATAATTTCGTGTAGATCATCGTGGTGCATCTTAACTTGCTGTTTAACAACTTGAACATAAGGTTTATTCAGATCTGGACCAATTTCGAAATTTGCATATGAGGACTTACCGGAATTGTTCTAGGTTGTTTCCGGCCTCATTTAAACTTGCCTTGATGTGTTGTTCTTGTTTGCATCATCTCTTGCCATGAGTAGCTTCATCTAGTTCTGTCATGCATCATCTTTGTTGTGCATCATGTCTTGTTCATGTGTGGTGTGTTTACCTATGTTGTGTGCTTCTTCTTGTTAGTTCCTGTTTCGTTGCGATCGTGAGGATTCGTTCGTCTACGCTTGGTTCGGCTTCATCCGTTCATCTTCTTCATGGACTCGTTCTTCTTCCTTGCGGGATTTCAGGCAAGATGACCGCTACCCTGGATCTCACTACTATCATTGCTATGCTAGTTGCTTCGTTCTATCGCTATGCTGCGCTATCTATTACCTGTTCCTCAAGCCTCCCAAATTGCCATGTCAGCCTCTAACCTTTTGCACCCTTCCTAGCAAACCGTTGTTTGGCTATGTTACCGCTTTGCTCAGCCCCTCTTATAGCGTTGTTAGTTGCAGGTGAAGATGAAGTTTGTTCCTTTTGGAACATGGAGATGTTGTTCCTTGTTGGAACATGTTTACTTGTTGGGATATCACAATATATCTTATTTAATTAATGCATCTATATACTTGGTAAAGGGTAGAAGGCTCGGCCTTATGACTGGTGTGTTGTTCCACTCTTGCCACCCTAGTTTCCGTCATATCGGTATTATGTTCCCGGATTTTGCGTCCCTAACGCGGTCGGGTGATTTATGGGACCCCCTTGACAGTTCGCTTTGAATAAGACTCTCTCGGCAAGGCCCAACATTGGTTTTACCATTTGCCTCACCACCACCTATATTTCCCTTGGGATTAATTAACCCAAGGGTCATCTTTATTTAGCCCCCCCCCCCCCTCGGACCAGTGCTTCTCTAAGTGCTGGCCCGAACGAGTAGATCAGGGGCCCCTCGTGGCAACTCGAGGTTTGGTTTTACTCGTAGGATGTCTCATCCGGTGTTACCCTGAGAACGAGATATGTGCAGCTCCTATCGGGATTGTCGGCGATCGGGCAGCTTTGCTGGTCTTGTTTTATTCTTGTCGAAATGTCTTGTAGCGGGATTCGAGACCGATCGGGTCTTCCGGGAAAAGGAATATCCTTCGTTGATCGCGAGAGCTTATCATGGGCTAAGTTGGGACACCCCTGCAGGGTTTGAACTTTCGAAAGCCGTGCCCGCGGTTATGTGGCAGATGGGAATTTGTTAATATCCGGTTGTAGTAAACTTGAAGCAAACCCTTCTAAAATACACCAACCGTGTGCGTAACCGTGAGTGTCTCTTTTCGGGGTTGATCGAGAGGAGAACACGGTTTTCTGGGTTATGTTTGACGTAAGTAGGAGTTCAGGATCACTTCTTGATCATTACTAGTTGGCGACCGTTCCTTTGTTTCTCTTCTCGCTCTCATTTGCGTATGTTAGCCACCATATCATGCTTAGTCGCTTCTGCAACCTCACCACTTTACCCCTTCCTTTCCCATTAAGCTTTGCTAGTCTTGATACCCATGGTAATGGGATTGCTGAGTCCTCGTGGCTTACAGATTACTACACCACCAGTTGCAGGTGCAGGTTATGCGATGATCTTGACGCGAGAGCGGTGTTACTGTTTTGGAGTTCTTCTTCTGCTTCTTCGATCAGGGGATAGGTTCCAGGTCGGCAGCCTGGGCTAGCAGGGTGGATGTCGTTTGAGCTTCTGTTTATGTTTCATCCGTAGTCGGGTGTTGATCTTGTATTTGATGTTGATGTATTCTTGTGGCTTTTGTGCCTTATGTATGTATCCCCACTATTATGTAATGTTGATGTAATGATATCCACCTTGCAAAAGCGTTCCAATATGCGAGTCTATCCTTGGTGGGACCGTCGAGTTCCTTTTGGATAGGGTCGCATATTGGGCGTGACAAGTTGGTATCAGAGCCGACCCTCGCAGTTACACGGATGGTTGCGGACAGGTGCGCGGTCATGTTGTTCATGACGTTTGTGACCCATCGTGGCACACGGCATGGCACATGTATCGGACTGGATGCACAGACGGTTGTGCCAAGAGGGAACATTCCTGTGGCCCGATGAGGACATCGGTTCCTCTGAGTGGGGGTGTATGTAATAGCCTGGCTTATTAGGGATGATAGACTACTCATATCAATAAGGAATTCCTTCTTTTTCGGGAGCCCATTCGGACAGAACTCCAAAGTTAAGCGTGCTCAGCTTGGAGTAGTTTCAGGATGGGTGACCGACCGGGAAGTTGCTCCCGGGTGCGCACGAGTGAGGACAAAGTGCGCAGAAAAGACTAGTATTGATCTGTGGGGCCAGTCTAGATCCCGCCAGGAGTAACGTCCACCGACGGGTGTGTCCGGGGCGTTACAAGTTGGTATCAGAGCCTCGACCGACCCTAGGAGCCCCCTTGATTGATCGTGTAGTTTGGCCGTTGTTGAGTCTAGAAGAAAACTGTTTTCGGAGTCTAGTTATATCGAGAGTAGGAATTCTTTTTACTCCTCGCTTCTTCGTCGCCTCGTAAGGAATCTTGACGTAGGTGTTTTGAATTACTCCTCTTCCGTTCAAATTTTCTTTAGGATCACGGGGTTAGTGTCGTGAGTTGTCCATCCTCTTTTGTCCGGTGCATTTCTCGTCAAGTTGATTCGAGCCTCTTCATCTTTGCAAGTTCAATCCTCAGTTGTTTTCTTTTCCCACCCACCCACCCTTTTTCTTGTTGGAACCGGAGTTCGTAATCGAGTATCCATCCCACTCGTGCGAAGTCTTTGCTTTCTTTCCTCAATGATTTCAACTGGTGTTTTCTCTTCAAGATATTCGTCGGTTCCCCCTTCCAAGTTGCCTTTGTTTTCCCGCCCTCCCACCCTTTTTCTTCCCGGAGTTTGAGTCTGTTTCGACCATCAATTTCATTCGTACAGAGTCTCTTCAGTGTTTCCTCAATTATTTCAACCGGTGAATTCTCGTCTCGTTTGAAATTCATCATCTCTTTTTCTTCTCCGGTGGTCTCAATTCAAGTTTTTCGTTGTCAATCGTATTCTTTCCCTCAGCTCAAATATTTCCCTTTCCTCGTTCCCCTCTCGCCAGTTTGTCCTTCCGTAGTGCTCAAGTCATCTCAGGAGATTTGTCTGTGTTCGAATTAATTCGAGGTTGTCACCTCATTCAAATATTTCAATTGTTCCGGTGCATCATCTATCTGTTCAACATCCCTTTCCAACGGTGTTTTTCTCTTCAATGGGCCCTAACCCACAGGTCTTTTCCCAGGATCTTACCTGACTCTTCTAATTTACCCGGAGCTATTCCCAAATTCCTTTCAAAGTGTGACGTAAGAATGAATTTCATCAGTCAGATGCCTTTTTCAAGATCGATTTCAAATCATTTCATTGTTGGCTCAATCCTTTCGTTTTTCATTATTCCGGAGTTTCTCAACAATTTCGGTGGAGTTTCTCGTCGTCTTTCTCAGCTTTGAAGATCGAAGAAGAGTTCTTTCTAAATCTCGTCCGTTCTCCCAGAAGATTCGCGGTGCTAGCTCGATGTTATCCTATCTTATTGTTTTCAGTCATGCAAATTCTGCTCATCCATCCGGAGTATTTCAGAAGTTGATTTCTAGTTCTTTTCACCGGAGGCCATCATTCCAGTTATCGTTCTCTATTTATCCCGGTGCTTCGTTCAAGTATTCTTCAATCAGTTCACGATCTCTTCGTTCTCTTGCATTTTAATTCCCTCAAGTATCTTCGTGTTTTCCTAATTTTTCCCGGCGATTCTTCCATCAGTCATTTCCAAATTCTTACGGTGGTTCGTTCAAGATTCTTTTTCCTTGATTATCATTTTAATTCATTCCTTCTTTCAATCCTACCGGTGGTTCATGAAGACTTTCTCAAGTTCTGTGCTATCCCTTCTCAATCCTTTCTCAACGAGAATAAGTATTATGCCAAATCCATTTCATGTCATCAATTTAATTTGATGAAGGATAAGCATACAATAAATCTTATTCGTGTTTCATCCAAATGTCTAATCTTTTCCTTCGGAGTTTGTTCTTGAGGAATAAATTCTAGTTCCAAGTGTTTTCATCTTTTCTTTTCCGGAGTTCAAATTTCCTCGGCAATTTCGTCGGATCCTCCATCTAAATCATCGCAAGGCTCATCTTATTCTTTCATCCTTCATTCTATCTCACCATCCTTTTGTTACCGGAGTTCTTCACGGTGGTTCTTCATGATTTAATTCATTCTTCAAGTGTTCATCAAGATTTTGTTGGTGGAGTTCCAGTATCTTTTCTTCTCGCATCTCGAAGTGCAATTAATTCTCCGTATTCTTCTGAAGTGGAGTTTTGCATTTCTCCGTTCTTCTCAGATATTTAATCTTTTCCGTTTGTGGTCGGTGATCACCTCATAATTTTGAGATGTTTCCCATAAGTCCACATCAAGCTTATTCTTTTCGTTGTTGATTTTCTCAACAACTCCGTTCAACCTTTCCTTCTAAGTTCTTTTCATTCAAATTCTTTCAATTCTTCCGGAGGCATCGCGTTGTTTATCTCGTCAAGTGTCATTCCATCTTCTGAAGTTCATGTTCTTTTCTTTCCATTTTTAGCCGGAGTGCTGCCTAAATCTTTTCAGTCCTATTCGTTTCTTTTCTCATTCTAACCACTCTGGTTAGAACGAGTGCTTTCATAATCTATCTGATTTCCATGAGCTTTTGATTCTCGTCATTCTCGTCGTTCCTCTCTTCTCCTCGAGTGCTCTCGATTCCTTGCTTCTTCTTTGAGTTTTTGTTTCACCTCATCCTTTTTCCCTTCCGTCTCGGTCCTAAGATCTCGGGACGAGATCTCTTGTTAGTGGAGGAGTGTTGTAATGCCCCGGATTCGATGCGCCAGGTGTCCGCCAGTTATTCGTCGGTGTTGCCATGTCATTTGCTTGCGTGTTGCACTTTGCCATGTCATCATCTGCATTTAATATCATGTCATCATGTGCATTTCATTTTGCATACGTGTTCGTCTCATGCATCCGAGCATTTTCCCCGTTGTCCGTTTTGCAATCCGGCACTCCTATGTCTCCCGGCGCCCTCTTTTACCTCTTTTCGTGTGCAGGTGTTAAACGGTCTCGGAATGGACCGAGGTTTGCCAAGCGGCCTTGGTATAGCACCGGTAGACCGCCTGTCAAGTTTCGGATCATTTGGAGGTCGTCTGATACTCCAACGGTTAACCGGGTAACCGCAAAAGCCCCTTTTGTTGCAGCCCAACACCCCTTCCAAAGTCGCCCAAAACCCAGCAAACTCCCCTCCATGCTCTCGGTCGTTCGATCACGATCGCGTGGCCGAAAACCGCACCTCATTTGGACTCTCCTAGCTCCCTCTACCTATATATATGTGGCCTCCCCCGAAAATCCACGCAGATCAAACCCTAGCCCTCTCCCTCTCGGCCGCGGACATGTCGCGTCGCGCCGGACATGTCCGGCCGCCGCCGCCCGTCCTTCCGGCGAATCGAAGCCGCCACCTCAGCTCCGCCGCCACGTGGCGCCTCGATCGCGGCCGCCCACGCCCACTTCCCGCGCGCCGCGGCTGCCCAGACCCGAGGCCCGCCCGCCCAGCGCGCTGGCCTAGCCGCCGCCAGCGCTCGTCGCCGCCGCCGCCGCCCAGGCCGCGCCGCGCCGCCCGCCTCGCCTCGCCGCCCGGCGAAGCCAACGCCCGCCCGCCATGGCTCCGCCTCCCGCGCCCGGGGCCCCTCCGCCCTCGCCGCCTCCCTCACACGCGCCCCGGCGGCAGCGCCACCGGCCTCGCCGGAGGTGCCCTTCGCTTCGCCCGGCCACAGCGCCTCCCGCACCCTCCGGCCACGGCGCCGCCCGCCGCCTCTCCTCCGGCTTCCCGCGCCGGATCCGGTGAGATCCGGCCGGAGGAGGTCTCCCCGGGCCCTTCCTCTCCGTCTCCGGCGAAATTCCGGCGAGGTCCGGCCCTGCATCGAAGTCCGTGCAAACGAGGTTGACCCCCGAAAATCCCTAAGTCCCCGAAGTTTTTGATATTTTCATGCATGTTCATCGCATCATAACTCTGCATCCGTAGCTCCGTTTTGGGCGTGTAATATGTCAAAATGTTTATCTCGATGAGTAGATCATTTCATCTCATTGCATCATTTTCATTTGAGCTCATCTTGATGCCCGAAATGCTGTTGGAAGAGTGCTATGTGATGTTAGTTTCTGATTTTTATCAGAACATGCACTTTTGTCATTTTTGCCATGATTGATGTGTGCATCCTATTAAAACTTGAGTCCTGCATGTGTTTTGTAATATGTCATGCCATCTTTCCAGTGGTGCTTGCTATGTATTTTTGTGATCAATGTGGTGACTAGCACAAGCATGCAAAGTAGGCTTCCTGATGTTGCTGATTTCAGCCCTGTTTTGCTGATATTTTTATGCCATGTTAACTTGATGCTACCAAGAGATCCATGCTTATTTTGAGATACTTCAGTAAGGATATTTTGTTATAAATGTCTTGCTCTATCCATCCATGCCCTTGTTTGCAATTATGGAGTAGTCTAGCTTGAGTCATTCGAGCTCTACTTTTGCTATAAAATGTTCCTGGCAGATTGTTTACATGTTATTCAATTTTGCCAAGGTTGTTGTAGTTGATCCTTGCATGCTATGATGTTGTTCGTGCCATGTATAGCTTCTATGCCATGTCTTCTTACTGATGGTTGCCTTGCCATGCCATGTATTGCTCTGTGGTGAGTGGTTCAAGCTCACCAACATGTCTACTCATTGTTGTTCCTGCCATGTTCAAAGCTGTAATATAACTTGCCATGTTTACATGGGTGCCATCATATCTTCTGATCCTTTTTGGCTCATGGTCAGTAAGGGACTTTTGTTCTATACAATTAGTAGATTCATGCCATGCCTTTGTCTGCCATGATAAGTTCCTGTAACATGTTGTTTGATAGCTCTAAACATTGCAACCTCATGTTATTTTCTGCTAAGTCTGAAACTGTTATTATTTGCAATCCTGCCATGTCATTTTGAGCATGTTCTAGTTGTTTCTGGAGATAGCTCAGTGTTCATGTTTTGTAATGCTTTACCTGTACATCATGCCCATGCCTTTTGTTATTATGTTGAGATCCTGTAGCATGTTGTTTTGATGCTTGCAATATGCCTAGTTGCTGTTTTGGACAGATTGTTGCTATAACTTGTATAGAGTGTATGTGTTGCACCGTTGCTCCGTTGTGAGTGTGCTCTATATGAAACTTGCTTGATTTTGCATGTAGTTTCATATTATCATGTTGCATCCATGTTTTAAGAGTGTTTGCTTGATGTTTGGGTGCATTTTGCATCAATGCCATGCTTACCTTGTTTTGCTCATATCTTCTAGGCCGTAGCTCCGAATTTAATGAACTTTATATGTAACTTGACTATAATTTCGTGTAGATCATCGTGGTGCATCTTAACTTGCTGTTTAACAACTTGAACATAAGGTTTATTCAGATCTGGACCAATTTCGAAATTTGCATATGAGGACTTACCGGAATTGTTCTAGGTTGTTTCCGGCCTCATTTAAACTTGCCTTGATGTGTTGTTCTTGTTTGCATCATCTCTTGCCATGAGTAGCTTCATCTAGTTTTGTCATGCATCATGTTTGTTGTGCATCATGTCTTGTTCATGTGTGGTGTGTTTACCTATGTTGTGTGCTTCTTCTTGTTAGTTCCTGTTTCGTTGCGATCGTGAGGATTCGTTCGTCTACGCTTGGTTCGGCTTCATCCGTTCATCTTCTTCATGGACTCGTTCTTCTTCCTTGCGGGATTTCAGGCAAGATGACCGCTACCCTGGATCTCACTACTATCATTGCTATGCTAGTTGCTTCGTTCTATCGCTATGCTGCGCTATCTATTACCTGTTCCTCAAGCCTCCCAAATTGCCATGTCAGCCTCTAACCTTTTGCACCCTTCCTAGCAAACCGTTGTTTGTCTATGTTACCGCTTTGCTCAGCCCCTCTTATAGCGTTGTTAGTTGCAGGTGAAGATGAAGTTTGTTCCTTTTGGAACATGGAGATGTTGTTCCTTGTTGGAACATGTTTACTTGTTGGGATATCACAATATATCTTATTTAATTAATGCATCTATATACTTGGTAAAGGGTGGAAGGCTCGGCCTTATGCCTGGTGTGTTGTTCCACTCTTGCCGCCCTAGTTTCCGTCATATCGGTATTATGTTCCCGGATTTTGCGTCCCTAACGCGGTCGGGTGATTTATGGGACCCCCTTGATAGTTCGCTTTGAATAAGACTCCTCCAGCAAGGCCCAACATTGGTTTTACCATTTGCCTCACCACCACCTATATTTCCCTTGGGAGTAATTAACCCAAGGGTCATCTTTATTAGCCCCCGGACCGGTGCTTCTCTAAGTGCTGGCCCGAACCGAGTAGATCGGGGCCCCTCGTGGCAACTCGAGGTTTGGTTTTACTCGAGGATGTCTCATCCGGTGTTGCCTGAGAACAAGATATGTGCAGCTCCTATCGGGATTGTCGGCGCATCGGGCGGCTTTGCTGGTCTTGTTTTATTTCTGTCGAAATGTCTTGTAGCCGGATTCGAGACTGATCGGGTCTTCCCGGGAGAAGGAATATCCTTCGTTGATCGCGAGAGCTTATCATGGGCTAAGTTGGGACACCCCTGCAGGGTTTGAACTTTGAAAGCCGTGCCGCGGTTATGTGGCGATGGGAATTTGTTAATATCCGGTTGTAGTAAACTTGAAGCAAACCCTTCTAAAATACACCAACCGTATGCGTATCGTGAGTGTCTCTTTTCGGGTTGATCGAGAGGAGAACACGGTTTTCTGGGTAATGTTTGACGTAAGTAGGAGTTCAGGGTCACTTCTTGATCATTACTAGTTGGCGACCGTTCCTTTGTTTCTCTTCTCGCTCTCATTTGCGTATGTTAGCCACCATATCATGCTTAGTCGCTGCTGCAACCTCACCACTTTACCCCTTCCTTTCCCATTAAGCTTTGCTAGTCTTGATACCCATGGTAATGGGATTGCTGAGTCCTCGTGGCTTACAGATTACTACACCACCAGTTGCAGGTGCAGGTTATGCGATGATCTTGACGCGAGAGCGGTGTTACTGTTTTGGAGTTCTTCTTCTGCTTCTTCGATCAGGGGATAGGTTCCAGGTCGGCAGCCTGGGCTAGCAGGGTGGATGTCGTTTGAGCTTCTGTTTATGTTTCATCCGTAGTCGGGTGTTGATCTTGTATTTGATGTTGATGTATTCTTGTGGCTTTTGTGCCTTATGTATGTATCCCCACTATTATGTAATGTTGATGTAATGATATCCACCTTGCAAAAGCGTTCCAATATGCGGGTCTATCCTTGGTGGGACCGTCGAGTTCCTTTTGGATAGGGTCGCATATTGGGCGTGACATGAGGTCCGGAAGATGCAGGCCTTGCCGATGCCATCATGATGCTTTCATCATTGACGTAGAGTCCTCCATTCTCACACGGCCCTCGAACACTCATACCAACTAAACATCGTCCTGGGCTTGGTAGCAGGTTGATGGGTTCCTAGCTACCTCATGCATACTACTCAACTACAAGGATTCAATTCACTACTGGAGGGATTGATGAAAAGGTGATACTACATGCAAATAAAACTTGGGTAAAAACAGATGGTCAAAGTGAACTTGCCTGGTAAGTTGATGAAGATAATAACACTCTCGAAAATAACTTGATACTATCCATCACTCCCATGTAAATCTGTTAGGTGAAACATATCATTCATATGAATAAACATACTAGCAAGAAATTCTAACACTCACAATACACATCAAGAAATAAAAGCAACAAAGAAATCCATAAGAAAACCAAATAGTAATCCAAAGATAATTTCAAGGAAAACTACAAGGAAATAATAGAGTTTTTACTACAACCAACACAGAAGTAGTTTTGACCTAATTAAGCAACAACAAATAAAATACTAAACTAATAAATTAACACAAAAGAAATAGAGTTTTCATTAAAATAATAGAAATATTTTTTCATAAACTTTTAGTAGCAAAAAGAAACAAAAAAATCTTTTATAAAACTCTAACTATGACCTATACAAGTTTTCATACAAAACTAAAGCAAATAATTTTATTTCTAAAATAAATTTAATTCTATTGACTAACAGGAAGGAAATTAAATTTCCCAAAAGGGACAAAAAGAAATAATTAAAAAACAACTAGAATTAATAGTTTAAAGGTAAAAAACTAAGTCAAAACAGTACTGTTTTGCCTAAACCCCGAAATTCAAAATTTCCAAATAAACCTACTGCTAGAAAAAACCATAAATGACTAGGAGCAAAAATAATTAATTGGAAAACCTATTTTTAAACTCAAGTTATTAACAAAACAATGTTTGAGGCAAATTCAAATTAAAAAAAATTCAAACATGGCCACACTTGGCATCTACATAGACTACATAAATTTCCAATCTAGTGTAAAAAGAATCAAAATAAATAATGAAAATCCTAGGAGATATTAAAAATCTAATATTGGAACTTGTTCTGTTTTTAAAACAGAAACGAAAATAATAAAAAACAAAACATACACTAGCTATGAGGTGGGCTGTTATTGGGCCTAGGGGCTGTGCGATCTGAACTATAAAGCGCTCGGCCATGATGCCTACCACACAACTTTTTCTTGTAGACTCGTGTTGGGCCCCCAAGCGCAGAGTTTTGTAGGACAGTAGCAAATTTACCTCAAGTGGATGACCTAAGGTTTATCAATCCGTGGGAGGCGTAGGATGAAGATGGTCTCTCTCAAACAATCCTACAATGAAATTAAAAAAAGTCTCTTGTGTCCCCAACACACCAAATACAATGGGGAATTGTCTAGGTGCACTAGTTCGGCGAAGAGATGGTGATGCAAGTGTAGTAATGATAGTAGATATTGATTTTTGTAATAGGAACAATAAAAAACAACAATGTAGCAATCGATAAAATAGAGCACAAACGGTGTTGCAATGCTTGAAAATGAGGCCTAGGGTCCGTACTTTCGCTAGTGCAATCTCTCAAGAATGTTAATATAATTGGATCATATAACCACCCCTCAACGTGCGATGAAGAATCACTCCAAAGTTCCTATCTAGCGGAGAACATAAGAAAAAATTGTTTGTTGGGTACAAAACCACCTCAAAGCTATTCTTTCCGATCAATCTATCCTAGAGTTAGTACTAAAATAACACCAAGCTATTCTTTCCGATCGATCTAACCAAGAGTTCGTACTGAAATAACACCATATGATACACATCAACCAACTCTAATGTCACCTAGATACTCCAATGTCACCGCAAGTATCCATGAGTTGATTCTACGATATGCATCAAACAATTTCATATTGATAATACTCAATCCAACACAAAGAACCTCAAATTGTGCCCCAAGATTTCTACCAGAGAAACAAAGACGAGAACGTGCATCAACCCCTATGCATAGATTACCCCAATGTCACCTCGGGAATCCGCGATTTCAGTGCCAAAACACATATCAAGTGAATCAATATGATGCCCCATTGTCACCACGGGTATTCATAGCAGGACATACATCAAGTGCTCTCAAATCCATTAAAGTATTCAATCCGGTAAAACAAAATCTCAAAGGGAAAACTCAATTCATCACGACAAGATAGAGAAGGAGAAACACCATATGATCCAACTATATTAACAAAGCCCGTGATACATCAAGATGGTGACATCTCAAGAACACGAGAGAGAGAGAGAGAGATTAAACACATAGCTACTGGTACAATCCCTCAGCCCCGAGGGTGGACTACACCCACCTCATCATTGTGGCCGCCGGGATGATGAAGATGGCCACCGGTGATGATTTTCCCCTCCGACAGGGTACCGAAATGGTGTCTAGATTTATTTTTTGTGGCTACAAAGGCTTGCAGTGGCAGAACTTGTGATCTAGGCATATTTCTGATGGTTTCTCTATTTATAGAATTTTTTGGCGTTGGTTTCACGCGAAGATGGGCCCCGAGGTGAGCACAACCCACCGGGGCAAGCCAGGCCCCTCTGGCGCGCCCTGGTGGGTTGTGCCCTCCTAGTGGCTCTTTTTGCCCTCCCACGAAGCTTCTAGTGCCTCTTTTGTTCCAAAAAAATCATCAAAAAGTTTTGTTGCATTTGGTGAACTTTTAGTTATGCACAAAAACAACACCACGGTAGTTCTGCTGAAAACAGCGTCAGTCCGGGTTAGTTCCATGCAAATCATACCAAAACCATATAAAATTGTTGTAAACATGGCATGAATACTTCATAAATTATAGATACGTTGGAGACGTATCAACATCCACAGGCTTAATTCCTACTCGTCCTTGAGTATGTAAATGATGAAAGAAATAATTTATGAAGTGTGAATGCTAGCAAAGTGCATAAATTTGATCAATGATAATATCAATCACTTTTCCTAGCACCATAGCAACAATTCTTTCTCATAACACTCATCATGATAAAGTAGCAATTGAAAACAAAAATTTTGTTGTGGAGTGCTACCTATCATATTCATCATATACTATTTCTTTTGTAGCATGGACATTTGGACTTGAATGATTCAAAGCAATAGTCTATAATTTGACATGAAGACATCGATACTCAAGCATACTAACAAGCAACCATTTCTTTCAAATATCAACCCTAAAGAAAGCTATCCCTAGCCCATTATGCTCAATCATTAATCCATTCATGAAACACACTCGAATATTAGCTACATCCAATGCATAGGTATGATCATAGTGCTCCCTAGTTGGTGCTTCATAAGAGAAGATGGAGACTCAAATAAAAATAAAAATTTCATAAAGTAAATAGATAGGCCCTTGATAGAGGGGAGTAGAGATTTGTAGAGGTGCTAGAGCTCAAAGCTTAAACTGAGAGATAAAATTAGTTTTGAGAGGCATGCTTTTCCTGTCAACGAGAACGACCGAGAATTCGCAACACTTTCCATGCTAGAAACATCATAGGCGGTTCCCAAACAAAAAATAAACTTTATTCCTTTTTTCCACCATCCTTTCACAATTGATGGCTAGTCGTATCCACGGGTGCCTTCCATACCAACACTTTCCAAGGAATTTATTATTGGACAACATAAATATTTTTTTTGCATTTCGGGACTGTGTGTCGGGGGAAACGGCACCTATGGGATCACTGGAATCCCTTCTACGGTTGGCGGGTGCGGGGTTGTGCAAAGAGCAGGTCTAGAAGCCAACACAAGGATCGTTTACCCATGTTCGGGCCGCGAGGATGCGTAATACCCTAGTCCTGCTTTGGTGTATATTTGAGTGTTCTTGAGCTCTTGAACTAGCTACAGTGTGTGCGTCGTCCAAAAGATCCGAATCCTCTCTCAGTACGCCGTGGGCATCCTTTTATAGTCCAAAGGGGCTGCCACAGTGGCACATGATACGTCTCCAACGTATCTATAATTTTTTATTGTTCCATGCTATATTATATTCTATTTTGGATGTTTAATGGGCTTTATTATACACTTTTATATTATTTTTGGGACTAACCTATTAACGGAGGCCCAGCCCAAATTGCTAATTTTTTTTGCCTATTTCAGTGTTTCGAAGGAAAGGAATATCAAACAGAGTCCAAACGGAATGAAACCTTCGGGAACGTGATTTTCGGAACAAACGTGATCCAGAGGACTTGGAGTGGACGTCAAGAAACGAACGAGGAGGCCATGAGGCAGAGGGCGCGCCTACCCCCCTGGGCGCGCCCTCAACCTCGTGGTCCATAGTTATTAGCTAGATGGCTTCTTCTCTCTCTTTGGATCTCAATACAAAGTTCTCCTCGATTCTCTTGGAGATCTATTTGATGTAACTCTTGTTTTGCGGTGTGTTTGTCGAGATCCGATGAATTGTGGGTTTATGATCAAGATTACCTATGAACAATATTTGAATCTTCTCTGAATTCTCTTATGTATGATTGGTTATCTTTGCAAGTCTCTTCGAATTATCAGTTTGGTTTGGCTTACTAGATTGATCTTTCTTGCAACGGGATAGGTGCTTAGCTTTGGGTTCAATCTTGCGGTGCTCGATCCCAGTGAAAGTAGGGGAAACGACACGTATTGTATTTTTGCCATCAAGGATAAAAAGATGGGGTTTATATCATATTGCATGAGTTTATCCCTCTACATCATGTCACCTTGCTTAAAGCGTTACTCTGTTCTTATGAACTTAATACTCTAGATGCATGCTGGATATCGGTCGATGTGTGGAGTAATAGTAGTAGATGCAGGCAGGAGTCGGTCTACTTGTCACGGATGTGATGCCTATATACATGATCATACCTAGATATTCTCATAACTATGCTCAATTCTATAAATTGCTCGACAGTAATTCGCTTATCCACTGTAATACTTATGCTATCTTGAGAGAAGCCACTAGTGAAACCTATGGACCACGGGTCTATTTTCCATCATATTAATCTCCCGACAACAAGCTATTTCTATTGCCGTTTATTTTGTTTTCTTTACTTTTAGTCTTTATCATAAAAATACCAAAAATATTATCTTATCATCTCTATCAGATCTCACTCTCGTAAGTGACCGTGAAGGGATTGACAACCCCTTTATCGCGTTGGTTGCGAGGTTCTTATTTGTTTGTGTAGGTGTGTGGGACTCGAGCGTAGTCTCCTACTGGATTGATACCATGGTTCTCAGAAACTGAGGGAAATACTTACGCTACTTTATTGCATCACCCTTTCCTCTTCAAGGGAAAACCAACACAGTGCTCATGAGGTAGCAAGAAGGATTTCTGGTGCCGTTGTCGGGGAGGCTTACGCAAAGTCAAGTCAAGATTTGAACTCCCGACAACGAGCCATTTCTAGCGCCGTTGTCGGTGAGTCTACGCACAAGTCAAGGCATACCAAGTACCCATCACAAACTCTTATCCCTTGCATTACATTATTCACCATTTGCCTCTCGTTTTCCTCTCCCCCACTTCATCCTTACCGTTTTATTCTCCCTTCTTCTGTTCGTCTTTTCGTTTGCCTTAATGTCTTACTTGGATCGTTTTCTCGTTTGGTTGGAATAGTTGATTATTTATTGCTAAACAGAGAACCTAAGATCTATGATGAACCAATTTCTAGTGAGTTTTGTGCACTAGATTATCTTTATAAAGTTTTGCTTGAAATTTGTGAATCCGAAAATTGTGATGAACTACTAGAAGAGATTCATGATAGCTCCTTGAATAAAAAGCATGATTGCAATGATTTTACTATAAATTCTCTTGATGTCAATTTTGCTAATAATATGCAAAACCCTAAGCTTGGGGATACTAGTTTTGCTATGTCCACTACTTGTTGCAATGATCATGGTTGGGGAGATTCTTCTTATGATCTTGAAAATTTATTTAAGCCCTATGATGAATATGAGATTGATAATAGTGTTTGCAATAATATTGAAAGTGGGTTTGGAAGAGTGTCAACTTTAGATCCCACATATTTGGATAATATTCAATCTTATGAAATTTTTGATAAAAGTGGGTTTGGAGAGGTCGTGACTTTAGTTAACGATAATCCCACTATTTTGGAAGAGTGTAAACTTCGCATGCATGCAGATCGTGTTGAGAATATGTTATGTGATAGCTATATTGTTGAATTTTCTTATGATCCTACATGTAATTATTATGAGAGAGGAAAATATGGTTATAGAAATTTTCATGTTACTAAATTACCTCTCGTTATGTTGAGATTGATATCGTTCCTTTCTGCTTCCTTGCATATGCTAGTTTTTGCTTGCTATGATATTTTGTTTTTCTATAAGATGCCTATGCATAGGAAGTATGTTAGACTTATATGTGTTTGTCATCTGTTTCATGATGCTCTCTTCGCGCTTCAATTCTTGTCTTTTATGCGAGCATCATTAAAATTATCAATGCATAGCTAGGGGCGCTAAACGATAGCGCTTGTTGGGAGGCAACCCAATTTTACTTTAGTTTTTTGCTTTTTGCTCCTGTTTAGGAATAAATATTTGATATAGCCGCTGGTTAGATGTGTTTTTATGTTTTAATTAGTGTTTGTGCCAAGTTAAACCTATAGGATCTTCTTGGATGATAGTTATTTGATCTTGCTGAAAATTCCAGAAACTTTCTATTCACGAAAACAATTGTTTAAAATCACCAGAACGTGATAAAATATTGATTCCAATTGCAACAGATCAATAAACAAATTATATAGGTCGTCCTATTTTGGTAGTTTTCTCTGAGTTACAGAAGTTTGCGTTAGTTACAGATTACTAAAGACTGTCCTGTTTTTGACAGATTCTGTTTTCCGTGTGTTGTTTGCTTATTTCGATGAATCTATGGCTATTAAAATAGTTTATAAACCATAGAGAAGTTGGAATACAGTAGGTTTAACAACAATATAAATAAAGAATGAGTTCATTACAGTACCTTGAAGTGGTGTTTTGTTTTCTTTCGCTAACGGAGCTCATGAGATTTTCTGTTAAGTTTTGTGTTGTGAAGTTTTCAAGTTTTGGGTAAAGATTTGATGGATTATGGAACAAGGAGTGGCAAGAGCTTAAGATTGGGTATGCCCAAGGAACCCCAAGGTAAATCTAAGGACACCAAAAAGCCAAAGCTTGGGGATGCCCCGGAAGGCATCCCCTCTTTCATCTTCGTCCATCGGTAACTTTACTTGGAGCTATATTTTTATTCACCACATGATATGTGTTTTGCTCGGAGCATCTTGTATGATTTGAGTCTTTGTTTTTAGTTTACCACAATCATCCTTTCTGTACACACCTTTTGAGAGAGACACGCATGATTCGGAATTATTTAGAATACTTTATGTGCTTCACTTATATCTTTTGAGCTATATAGTTTTTGCTCTAGTGCTTCACTTATATCTTTTAGAGCATGGCGGTGGTTTTGTTTTATAGAAACTATTGTTCTCTCATGCTTCACTTATATTATTTTGGGAGTCCTACAAAATAGCATGGTAATTTGCTTAAATTGAGAAATTAGTCCTAATATGACAGGCATCCAGATTAGTAACAACTTTCTTTTAAGTGCGTTGAATACTAAGAGAAGTTTGATGCTTGATAATTGTTTTGAGATATGGAGGTAGTGATATTAAAGTTGTGCTAGTTGAGTAGTTGTGAATTTGAGAAATACTTGTGTTGAAGTTTGCAAGTCTTGTAGCATGCACGTATGGTAAACATTGTGTAACAAATTTGAAACATGAGGTGTTCTTTGATTGTCATCCTTATGAGTGGTGGTTGGGGACGAGCGATGGTATTTTCCTACAAATCTATCCCCCTAGGAGCATGCGCGTAGTGCTTGGTTTCTGATGACTTGTAGATTTTTGCAATAAGTATGTGAGTTCTTTTATGACTAATGTTGAGTCCATGGATTATACGCACTCTCACCCTTCCATCATTGCTAGCCTCTTCAGTACCGTGCATTGCCCTTTCTCACCTTGAGAGTTGGTGCAAACTTCGCCGGTGCATCCAAACCCCGTGATACGATACGCTCTATCACACATAAACCTCCTTATATCTTCCACAAAACAGCCACCATACCTACCTATTATGGCATTTCCATAGCCATTCCGAGATATATTGCCATGCAACTTTCCACCGTTCCGTTTATCATGACATGTTTCATCATTGTCATATTGCCTTGCTTGATCATGTAG
The DNA here is from genome assembly GCA_021605205.1 of Aegilops longissima. Taxonomy (NCBI): domain Eukaryota; kingdom Viridiplantae; phylum Streptophyta; class Magnoliopsida; order Poales; family Poaceae; genus Aegilops; species Aegilops longissima. Next base: position 466,438,873 of record CM038682.1, read on the forward strand.
TTGACATCGTATTTGTGGCAAAGCCACCATGCATATTATTCATACATGTCACTCCAGATTCATTGCCCATCCCGGTACACCGCCAGAGGCATTCATATAGAGTCATACTTTGTTCTAGTATCGAGTTGTAATCATTGAGTTGTAAATAAATAGAAGTGTGATGATCATCATTCATAGAGCATTATCCCAAAAAAAGAGAAAGGCCAAATAAAAAAAGAAAAGGTCCAAAAAAATATACAAAGAAGGGGCAATGCTACTATCCTTTTTTTTCACACTTGTGCTTCAAAGTAGCACCATGATCTTTATGATAGAGAGTCTCTTGTTTTGTCACTTTCATATACTAGTGGGAATTTTTCATTATAGAACTTGGCTTGTATATTCCAACAATGGGCTTCCTCAAATGCCCTAGGTCTTCATGAGCAAGCAAGTTGGAAGCACACCCACTTAGTTTCTTTTGTTGAGCTTTCGTACATTTATAGCTCTAGTGCATCCGTTGCATGGCAATCCCTACTCCTTGCATTGACATCAATCTATGGGAATCTCCCTAGCTTGTTGATTAGCCGCGTCAATGTGAGATTTTCTCATTTTTTGTATTCTCCACATAACCCCCATCATCATATTCTATTCCACCCATAGTGCTATATCCATGGCTCGCGCTCATATATTGCGTGAAAGTTGAAAAAGTTTGAGATTACTAAAGTATGAAACAATTGCTTGGCTTGTCATCGGGGTTGTGCATGATGAGAGCATTCTTGTGTGACAAAAATGGAGCATCACCAAACTATATGATTTTGTAGGGATGAACTTTCTTTGGCCATGTTATTTTGAGAAGACATAATTACTTAGTTAGTATGCTTGAAGTATTATTACTTTTATGTCAATAATAGACTTTTATCTTGAATCTTTCAGATCTAAATATTCATACCACAAATAAGAGAATTACATTGAAAATTATGCTAAGTAGCATTCCACGTCAAAAATTCTGTTTTTATCATTTACCTACTCGAGGACGAGCAAGAATTAAGCTTGGGGATGCTTGATACGTCTCCAACGTATCTATAATTTTTTATTGTTCCATGCTATATTATATTCTGTTTTGGATGTTTAATGGGCTTTATTATACACTTTTATATTATTTTTGGGACTAACCTATTAACCGGAGGCCCAGCCCAAATTGCTGTTTTTTTGCCTATTTAAGTGTTTTGAAGGAAAGGAATATCAAACGGAGTCCAAACGGAATGAAACCCTTGGGAACGTGATTTTTGGAACAAACGTGATCCAGAGGACTTGGAGTGGACGTCAAGAAACGAACGAGGAGGCCACGAGGCAGTGGGGCGCGCCTACCCCCTGGGCGCGCCCTCCACCCTCGTGGGCCCCTCATAGCTCCACCGACCTACTTCTTCCTCCTATATATACCTACGTACCCCCAAACCATCAGGGACGGAGCCAAAACCCTATTTCCACCGCCGCAACCTTCTGTACCCGTGTGATCCCATCTTGGGGCAGTTTCCGACGCTCCATAGGAGGGGGCATCGATCACGGAGGACTTCTACATCAACACCATAGCCTCTCCGATGATGTGTGAGTAGTTTACCTCAGACCTTCGGGTCCACAGTTATTAGCTAGATGGCTTCTTCTCTCTCTTTGGATCTCAATACAAAGTTCTCCTCGATTCTCTTGGAGATCTATATGACGTAACTCTTCTTTTGCGGTGTGTTTGTCGAGATCCGGTGAATTGTGGGTTTATGATCAAGATTATCTATGAACAATAGTTGAATCTTCTCTGAATTCTCTTATGTATGATTGGTTATCTTTGCAAGTCTCTTCGAATTATCAGTTTGGTTTGGCCTACTAGATTGATCTTTCTCACAATGGGAGAAGTGCTTAGCTTTGGGTTCAATCTTGCGGTGCTCGATCCCAGTGACAGTAGGGGAAACGACACGTATTGTATTGTTGCCATCAAGGATAAAAAGATGGGGTTATATCATATTGCAAGAGTTTATCCCTCTACATCATGTCATCTTCCTTAAAGCGTTACTCTGTTCTTACGAACTTGATACTCTAGATGCATGCTGGATAGCGGTCGATGTGTGGAGTAATAGTAGTACATGTAGGCAGGAGTCGGTCTACTTGTCACGGATGTGATGCCTATATACATGATCATACCTAGATATTCTCATAACTATGCTCAATTCTATCAATTGATCAACAGTAATTCGTTTACCCACTGTAATACTTATGCTATCTTGAGAGAAGACGCTAGTGAAACCTATGGCCCCCGGTTTTTTTCCATCATATTAATCTCCCGACAACAAGCTATTTCTATTGCCGTTTATTTTGCTTTCTTTACTTTTAGTATTTATCATAAAAATACCAAAAATATTATCTTATCATCTCTATCAGATCTCACTCTCGTAAGTGACCATGAAGGGATTGACAACCCCTTTATCGCGTTGGTTGCGAGGTTCTTATTTGTTTGTGTAGGTGCGTGGGACTCGAGCGTGGTCTCCTACTAGATTGATACCTTGGTTCTCAAAAACTGGGGGAAATACTTACGCTACTTTACTGCATCACCCTTTCCTATTAAAGGGAAAACAAACACAATGCTCAAGAGGTAGCAGCACACAGGAGGTGGAAAGGTTTACAGTTTACGAGCTTATCGCCTGTCATTACAGGACAAGGCGCATTAAATGCGCTACTTAGGTGTCCTCTCGATTTATTGGGGATGGTTACGAGGCCCATCCCGTCCGTTGCCGCTTCGTTTCTCCCCGACACGCGTCCAGGCCAACGGGGCATGCAGTGCCACATAGGCTGGCAAGCTACTGAATTGTCTGGTGGTAGGGTCTTCACGAAGATCTGCATGCCACCACGTAGGTGCTTGACTAGTTGGATTTGTACCCCCGTACCGCCACGTGGGTATTTTCTTTAGTTGGTGGGTCGGCCGCTGAGCTGGGGCGGCGATGGGGCGGCAAGGCCTTGCCGGGGTCTTGTGGATGTTCCTGGCAAGGGTCTTGCCGGGTCCTTGTGAATGCCCTCGGCAAAAGCCTTGCCGAGGCCTTGTGGGTGTCTTCGGCAAGGAGCCTTGTCAGGGCCTCGTGGGCATCCTCGTCAAGGAGCCTTGCGGTTGTCTCGTCTTCGGGTCCTCATCTAGGATTTGTAGGCTCTGTTTATTCACAAAGATCTGCATGCCTCCATGCAGGCTCTTCCCGAGCTTTGGTTCCAACATTGTCGATGGTGTCGGAACTCTCAGGCTCAAGGGTGGCTGTGATGTTGGCGTTGGGTGAGCTGCCCCGACAAGGGTCTTGCCAGGGAGAAGCCCGTTTTGCTGCTCCGTATTCTGTGCCCCTGGTTGGAGCGCTGCTCTGGCATTCTTGTGCCTTTGCTTACCTCTTCTACCCTGCTAAGTGTGGTCGCAGGTGCGGCTCTGACTGCCCGTGTACAAGTAAAGGGGTACAAAGAGAGCCCCTACTTCTGTACACCGACAGGAGCCCCCAGGCCCGGGCCACACATAAGCGCAACGCATTGTTGGGCTGGGCCCAGAACGGTGCACGGGCATGTGGGGTGGAGTTTTTACTGCAGTTACCTCCTCGTCTGTTGCGCTTCCCCACGACCCGCGTTGAACGCGTGACGTGGGGGTTGTGCATGGGGCGGTTGCTTCCCACCCGCGTCACATCGCGGTTAGGAAAAGAGGCAGCCTGCGCCTTCCCCATAAAAAAGGGAAAACTGCAGGCGCGCTGCTCATTTACCCTCCGTGTCTCTTCAATCTCGGAGCCACTGTTCCTCCCTTCTTCCTCAAGCGAAAAAGCCGAAGCTCCCCCCCTCTGTCCGCCGCCGCCGCGCCCCCATTTCCCTCAATCTCACCTCTTCCCTGGCCACCATGGTGCCCAAAACCAGCAAAGGCATGGGAGTGGTCGAGGACGCCGGGGTGAAGGAGGTGCCGGAGAGCGAGCTGGCGGTGCTTCGGACGCAGCTTGCCTACTTCCCCTCGACGGTCGACGCGGTCCACCTCAGGGATTACTTCAGGCCTTTGTGGGGGAGGAAGACGACGGGCCATCCAGCCACACACATCATCCCCACTGATTTCGCCAAGGCCGGCACGAATCGGTACCCCTTCTTCGTTGACTACTTCTCCTGCGGGCTCTGCCCCCGTTTTTCTATTTTTTTTTCAATGATGTCATGCACACCTATGGCTTCCATCTCCTTGATTTCACGCCAAATGCGGTGGCGTGCATGGCTTTCTTTGCCCACCTTTGCGAGGGCTTCGCCGGAATGCTTCCCAGTATGATGCTCTTCCGCCACTACTTCTATCCCCGTATCCAGGCGGGGGTGCCATCTCCGGCTGCGTCACCTAGATCCCACGGACCCAGGAGAAGGGGACATATCCGGAGGGCGCCCAGAAGGAGAGGTGGGAGGAGTGGTGGAGCCGGTGATTATGGATCGAGGAGGACCTACCGGAGTTCTGCCGGGTTCGCCAGAGTCCGCCGGTCCACCGCAGGGATTGGGGTGACGTCGATGTCAACGACAAGAAGCTCACGGTCGCCACCACCAGGATCCACCGTCTCACCAAGGCTGGGCTCACCCTTGAGATGATTGGGGCTGATTTTATCCGTCGCCGAATCGCCCCACTGCACAACAAGGGGAGGCCAGTTTGGCTCTTCAGGAATGCGCTGATATTATGAGGTTTAGTCCTGGCCTGAAGCACAACTTCATGGTGATGGGGCATGCCCACTTCTGCCAGAGGCTCTTTCATCTCAATGTGATGATGATGGCAGGGCTGAAAGGACCGGCAAGGCCGTCAAGGGGCCTTTGTTTGGGTTGCCGGCGGGAGTTGTCCCGCTGAGCAACAACTCTCGCCAGTCCGCCATCATTTCTATGATGCCGGACTTCAACGCGCATGGCCTTGATCCTGCCTGGGCCGAGCAGCCAACGGAGAAGGTGCAGGAGTTTTTCGACAACTTGTCGGAGGGCTATGTCCGCGACGAGCCGGTGCTCATCTGCGACACCACAAAGGATGATATGGACTACATTGCTGCCAGGGCGGCGGAGGTGGCGCTTGCCCGGGAGGCCGGCAGCGCTGGCCATGTGGAGGACGAGGCCGACACGGCCGCGGAGGAGAAGGAGCTTGCCGAATGGGCAGAGTCTGCTGGGGAGGCCAGCAACGCCGGCAACGGGGCCCCTCTCATCGAAGATGTGGTCGAGGAGTCGACCAAGGGAGAGGCCGAGGCTGACGACTCTCCGGCCACGGAAAAAAGGCGTGTCCTGCGCAGGGCCAGCTTTGCGAGCCGGTCCCGGCCCGGCAGGATCATGCAGCGGCAGCCGTCCCAGGAGTAGCTCGTGCGTGAGACAAGGGCGATGAAGGCCGCGTCAGCAAAGAAGGCGGGGAAAACCGCGGTGGCGAAGAGGACGACGACTGCTTCTTCCTCGTCCAAGAGTGGCCGGACCCCATCTCCTTCCCCTCCTCCCGCAGATGTCGACCTGGAGGCCGACTTCGATCTAGGGTCTCTCAGCTTAAGGAGGAAGAGGAAGCCAGTGGAGGAGGAGGTGGAGAACGAGTAAGTATTTCGCCCCCCACATGATCTCCTGGCTTTACTCCTGTGCTATCCTTCTTTGATTTGATGTTGTCTTTGCAGGGACATGGAGACACAGGCCTAGAGGGCGGCGAAGAGGGCAAAAACCTCAACGGGCGACAAGCCCCCGGCGGGCACTCCGCAAATGCCGGTGTTGGTGGACAGCAGCCCGAACAGCAGCCCCCGACGCAGCCCCCGCCTCAGCCCCCAGCATAAGCTCACCACTCACGCCTCCACTGATGAACACTAGGGTGTGAATCCTCAATGCTGACCTTGCCGGGCTTGTAGGAGAAGAACGGCAGCAGGAGGAACCGCTGAGGGCCACCCCCAACACGCCGCCCCCCTCGACTACGCCTCCCCGAGGGGCGTCCCCGGCAAGGGCATCCACCACCGAGCCCACGCCTATGGAGGAGGAGGAGACGAACTTGAGTGCTCGTGGTTCTACCCCGGCAACGAATGTTGGCAGGGAGGGTGCCACTTCTTCCCAGCCCGGTGCTGGTAAGTTTGCTTACTTCCCGTCCCTGTTCTTTCTTCTTCTTCTTCTTTTAGAACTTCGATCTTGGCTCTGCCTCATTCTCTTTCCTGGCATCTAGACGCTTCCTCGGTGGACCAGGATGACATCGACATCGTCATCGAGGAAGTCGCCAGGGACGTCGAGGCCGACAAGATCGCCGCTGAGGAGGCCGCCAAGACCGCTGCTGAAGAGGCCGCCAAGGGGCCTGCCGGGGAGGCCGACAAGGGGCCTGCTGGGGAGGGGGTGGTCGACGACCAACCTTCCTCCTCCGCCGCCTCTGGTTCGGGCAAATATTTGAAGGTGGCCGACGACCTGTTCGTCCACCTCCCAGGAATGGCTAGCACCAGGGCGCCAAACGAGGGGGAGGGGTTCGACGAAGAGGCGCTCGCCGCCGCCGGGCTTGAGGTTGTTGACGAACCGAGCGCCGGTGGCGGCGGTTCCCAAGAGGAGCGGCTCCTTCAGGCCATGGGCGCCAACTTTCAGAAGCTCCGGGCGCTTCACCGTGCCCTCCTGGACAAGGCAAAGTCCAGGATGGCGGTGGTGGATAAGGCGGAGGCGGATCTCGAAGGGCATGACGCCTAGACGTAGGCCTGGTTCCGCCAGGCCCACGAAGAATTGAAGATTGCCCAAGATCTGCTGGCCGAGCGCAAACAGGAGCTCATCTTGAAGCAGACCGATGTCGAGAAAGCTCAAGAGGCGGCGAGGGAACAGGCCACCAAGTACGAGGCCGCTCGACATCAGCATCAGGCCGAGCTGAACTACTAGGAGGAGGACCTTGCCGCTTGTGAGGAGGCGCTCGCTGCCACACACCGCGGCAAGGATGAGGAGATCGAGTAGATTGTCGCGCAGCGGACTCAGGAGCTGGAGCAGAGGCACAGGGGGGCCCTGGTCCATGCCGGCAAGGTGTAGGAGCTGGAGGTGGAGCGGGATGGCCTGAAGAGACAGGCCATGGAGGTGGCAAAGGAGAAGGACACGCTCAACGACGCCTTGGTGGAGGCGCAGGCCGCACTCCTCGGCAAGGCTGAGCAGCTCTCCAAGGCCAACGACTCCATCAAAGACCTGAAACTGAAGCTGGAGGGTCTTGAGGGGACGCTTTCGGGGGTCAGGCCCTAGGAGGAGAACCTGACCTAGGATCTGGAGGAGGAGAGGCAGTTGCGGAGGAATGACGCCGCCAACCACAAGGATTACGTGAAGGGCGAAAACATCTGGATCAACCGCCTCGTCGACGTCGCCGGCAGGATTTCCACAAAGTTGGCGGCCATGGGGATGCCAAACGTGAGGTACGTCCCGGAGCCGAACGTGAGTCCCAACGCCAAACTAACCCTGTTCTTCGAGGGCGTTCTTGGAGCCCTGGAGCAGTTTCGCTCTAACAGAGCGACCTCTCTGGCCAATGCTGCCGTCCGATTCGTCGTCTCCGCCGCCTCCCCAAGCCCACTGAGGTGCTCTACGACCTCGCTGTGAGCCTCTGCACTGAACCCCTCTCTCCCCTCGCTCTTTTGCTCTCTCTAGATCGTGGTTCTACCGGAGCCGAGAGCCGCCCGCCGCTGTTCTTGTCGCCGCCGTAACCAGAGCTAGCAAAGCTCGTGCCCGAGCACGACTACGTGCTCAGCAGCTCCGCAGCAAGCTAACTCCGCCACCAGCTCATCCTCCCGTGCACCATAGCGCTGCGCTGCTCGAACCCGAGCTCCGGCAGCCGCCGCGGGCTCCACTCCGGCGAGCTCCGGCCTCCCGCGACCAGACTCAGATAGTTCGGCTGGAGCAAGGGCTTTTCAACGCACCAGAGGCAGCGAGCGAGGCCTGTAGCATTTTTCGAGCCGCGCCGCCATCTCGGCCCTCGCCGGCGGCTAAATGCTGGTGGGTTTGACCTTTTTGACAGGGGGTTTGACCACCTCCGGTCACTGATGTGTGGGCCCAAGCCTCTAACTAAATTAGGTTTAGTGTTAACCCAGTGCTAATTAACCCTGTTAATTAGACTAGACACTAACACGCGGGTCCCACCGATCAGTTTGACCTGGGCCGCCCCTGTTGACTTGCTGACGTCACACCGACGTCATGCTGACGCAGTTAATAAATTTCTGGATTTAAAATATTTCAAAAAATTCCAGAAAATGCCCAAAACTTCTAAAATTCATAGAAAATTATCTATAACTCCAAATAAGATAAATTATATATGAAAAATGATCAGAAAAATCCAATCTATCCGTCTGTACTGGTTTCATGCATGTTTAAACAAGTTAACTTGCTGTTTAGTTCAAAACATGATAATGCACTATTTGAATTCATAGTTTGAATTTGAATTTGAACCTTGAGCTCAAATCAACCCAAACCCTTCTGTTACTAGCTGCATTAGCTCAAATCACAGCATATTGCCATGGCATGATCATGCATCATATTGTGCATTGCATTGATCGTGTTTCTTCTCTGTTTGCCGGTGTTGTTCCCCCTCGGTAGACGATGTTCCGACATTGTGATCGATGACACCGATGAAGAACTATACTATCTTCAGAAGTGCCAGGCAAGCAAAACCCCCTTGCTCATTCCGATACAATCCCGCTCTCTCGCTTCTGCTCTCTTTTACTGCATTAGGACAACAACGTTACAACTGTTACATGCTGCGGTAGCTGAACCCCTTTTCCTCTCCATGACCTGTCATTGCCATAGTAAATAGATGAAACCCACTAGCATGAGTAGGAGTTGTTTGAGCCCTGATGTGCCTACTCATTCATGCTTATTTGTCATGCCTGCTACTGCTTAGAGTTGAGTCAGGTCTGATTCATCGGGGATAAATTGGAATGGTGATGAACATGCACTACAAAAAAAGACACATCCATGACATTTTCGGCCGAACGAAATTTTTTTCTGTCATACATATAACACTTCTATGACGATAATTGTGACAAAACCCGAATCATCATAGATGTGGTGGGCTCCTACTTCTATGAAAAAAAATCATGACATAAAATGGGCTTTTCGTCCTGGGCGGGCCGGAGACGCAGCTGCATGACATTCTTTGGGCCGTCCATAACGGAAAAAACCGTGGTAGAAGCGAGGGGGAGGAAAATTTCGGGGAGTTCCCGGTTACGGTGGGAGGTCGGGGGTCGAGCGATGCGCGTTTCTCTCATACACGTACGCGGATGTGTGTGAGGCATTGGCTCTAACTGAACCCGAGCGAGGCGTTGGGCTCTAACTGAACCCGAGCGATTGCACTGCAGGCTACGCGTTACTGAACCCGAGCGATCGATCGATGGTGTTAATCAACCCGATCGAGAGATTCTTCCGCTCTCGCTGCTAACCAAGCGAGATCAATTGGATGAACAGTGGCGTTGCGGGGGTTGGGGTTGGATGAGCGATGGCGGTGGCGTTGCCTCTGGATGAACAGGACCCCGTGGTGTGGAGGGCTGGATGAATAGTAGACAATGGAGGGGTGGTTGAACAGGACCCCGTGGTGTGGAGGGCTGGATGAACAGTAGATGGTGGAGGGGTGCCCGTGGAGGGGTGGTTGAACAGGACCCCGTGGTTTGGAGGGCTAGATGAATAGTAGACGGTGGAGGGGTGGTTGAACAGTAGCCGGTGGAGTAGCACGCGGTGGAGGCTGGATGAACAGGAGCCCGTGGAGGCTGGAGGAGGTTGACGGTAGCCCGTGGAGGCTGGAGGAGGTCGACGGTGGAGATGAACAGTATCCCGTGGAGTCCCTTTTTGCGGTACGCCACACCCCTCCCGATGAACAGGACCCCCGTTTCGACCGTAGGAGGTCCGTTTTGTCCGTTTTGCGGTACACCACACCCCTCCCGATCAACAGGACCCCCGTTTGGACCGTAGGAGGTCCGTTTCGCCCCTTTAGCGGTACGCCACACCCCTCCCGATCAACAGGACCCCCGTTTCGACCGTAGGAGGTCCATTTCGTCCGTTTGATGACGCCACACCCTCCCGATCAACGGGACCCCGTTTCGACCGTAGGAGGTCCATTTCCTCCGTTTTGCGAGACGCCACACCCTCCCGATCAACAGGACCCGTTCGAACGTGGGAGATCCGTTTCCTCCGCTTTTTTGCGACGCCAGCCTCGTTCCATCGCCTGTTCGTGCAAGCCCTCCCGATGAACACGACCACGCATTCCGTTCCGACCCACCGGTTGGCTCCACACGCCCGTTGCCTCCCAATGAACACGGCGCATTCCATTGCCTCCCCATGAACACGACGCATTCCGTTGCCTCCCCATGAACACGACACATTCCGTTGCCTCCCCATGAACACGACGATGACGTTATTTCGCCGTTCCAACCCAGCCATGTACACGAGCCCTGGTCGTACGTATGCGCGAGTAGGAGTTCGAGACCCTGCTCGTATGTACACATATGTGGCCGTATTTTCTTTCTTGCACCCTGGCCGCTGTACGTACGTGTACATGCTACGTGCGCACCTCTACTACGACATGTACGCGCCTCTACTACGACACGTGCGTGCCTCTACATCCACCAAGATATATGTACATACGTTCGCGACCAGAATGACAACGCCACGTGCGCTTGACCGGTGGGTCCCGACTGTCAGGCACTTCCTTGCGTGCGAAGATGTAGCTGGTGGGTCCCAGCAGTCAGGGGGGCGAATCATTTCTTTTGCCCGGACGCACTTCCTTGCATGCGAAGATGTAGCTGGTGGGTCCCAGCAGTCAGGGGGGCGAATCGTTTTTTTTTTGCCCGGACGCACTTCCTTGCATGCGAAGATGTAGCTGGTCCCAGCAGTCAGGGGCAAACATTTTTTTCACGAAATACGGTGGCCCGTCCGGTGGGTCCCTGCTGTCAGGTGGAGGAATCATTATTTTGTGCGTAATAAGGAGGCACTTCCTTGCTGCGGCCATGGACCCAGCTGTCAGCCTCTCCATGTATAGTCCACGTCCGATGGAAGTCGTTCCTTGACCACATTGACCACGTCGCGCCGAGAACACCACGGCGGTGGACGACGGTGAGGACTAGGAAGAGGACGACTCGCAGCCGGGGAAGACGCAGCAGTGGATGCCCATGCGAAGAGGAGTACGAGAGTTCACTGGTTCGGCTGCGGTGTGAGGCTGTTGTCGCCGCAGAATAACAGGGGGGGTGGGTGAGAAGAGGGATGTCCTGGCCAGCGGTGGGAGTAGTAGGGGGTGGTGAGGCCTCCGCGACATCTCAGCCGGTCACGGGAGGCAGGAGCATGCGACACGATCGACGCTGGTTTGGGCGACTGGAGCAAGAAGACCAGAGGTTGAAGAAGCACTACGGCCGTTGGATGTACATTGTACGGTAACAGGAGCTAGAATCGTTCATATTGACTAAGTTGAGAAAGCCCTCCGTCCCCGTCAACTTGGTAGGCCCACAAGTCAGCCTCCCACTATCTTTGGGTTCCGGTGGCAAGGGAGTATTCATTTTTGTGCGTAATAAGGAGGCACTTCCTTGCGTGCGAAGATAGCTGGTGGGTCCGACATGTCGTGAGGGCACGTTATTTTCGGAAATCTGATGGCCCTTCCGGTGGGTCCCAGATGTCAGGTGGAGGAATCATTATTTTGCACATAATAAGGAGGCATTTCCTTGTGTGCGGTCGTGGACCCAGCTGTCAGCCTCTCCACGCACAGTCTACTTCCGATGGTGTCATTCGTTGACCACGTTGACCACGCCTCGCCGAGCGCATCCAAGGTGATGGATGACGGCGAGGCCTCGGACAACAATGAGCCGGGGATGGGAAGAAGCGGGAGTAGAGTCGCAGACGGAGAGGTGTACGAGGGTTAACTGGTTCTAGTGCGGTGTGGTTCAGCAGTCGGTGGAGAAGAACGGGAGGTGTGGAGGGGTGGAGGGATGGCCTGGCCAACGGTGGAGTAGCGCTTCATAGCGAAGCGTGCTAAGCAGAGCTGCTAGCAGTAGGAGGCGGGAGGTGGTCCTACCGGCGCTGGAGGAAGAAGACGAGAGATTGAAGATGGATGCCGGTCGTTGGATGTAAATCCAATGGCTAACATGTCAGAATCATTTGTTGACTAAATTGACAATGACTTGAGTTGACTTCGACCTATTGGCCCACATTTCAGCCTCCAAAAATGTGGCACGTATTCAACCCATTTTTTCAGAATTTACAGTCTTTTTTTTGCTCGGTAGAATTTACAGTCAATTTGATCTTTTTTTTAGTTATAGCCATTAGCTGGGCTAGGTGAAAAAATAATGTAGCGTCCATGCGGCCCATTTATTTTATTTCCTAAAAAATTACAGGCCATTTGCACTTTCTTGAAATACACGATTTTGCTGGGCTGATTCTAATTATAATGTTGGGTTGGGCCAGCAATGTTATGAAAAAATAAAAAGGGGCTGAGCATTTTGTTATAAATATATTTAAATAATAGGTGATATTATTACATTCGTCCTTAAATCTTACCAAGCTTTTGTACACAATCACTAGGATTTTCATGCCAAAACAATCCAGGATTTTATTTGTTAAGAAATTATTTTTATAAGTTAATAAGATGTAGGATATTGTTTTCTTACATATGTAAGTATCTGTTAAATATATGATGACAATAAAAATAATATATAATAAGATATAAAATAATTTAAATATATATAATATAGTTAGAAGGGAAACATAAGTTGGACCTGGCGTTCCTATTCTTATATAGAAAAATAGAACAGACATCTGCGTTTTTAAAAAAAAATACATAAATTGGGCTGCCAAAAATAAAACCTCGGATGGGAGGTCCATAGGCCGGTCGATACATGACGGCCCTAAGAAAATATAAACAGGCCTATGGACCTCCCATCCGAGGTCGTGGGCTGCGCATGTTAAAAATGAAAGCCTAGATGGGGCAGCCCAAAACCACGTCCAACACTTGCCAAAACTTCGTCCCTCGTTTTCTCCGTGTTTCGCACACTCGACATTGTGTGGGCATTTTGACTGTGCATCATATGAAGATGTGCTATGCATGAATGTTGACCAGCATGATGTTAACTGGCTGGTAGTTCCATTTTCGACCATGAATAAAACTTCCAACATGATGTTAACCCTATTTGAAAAGGCTGTGTTAATATAGATGCTCTGCCTCTGAAAGTTGCAGTTTCTTATCTGAAACTGAACTTGCAGTTTCTTATCTGAAACTGAAACTTGCAGTTTCTTCTCTGAGAATCACATTGTCTGCACTTTTGTACTCCTATAAACTACATTTTTTTAAGTGCTAAAAAGAGATCTCTAGAATTCATAAAATACTTCATATGCTCAATACTGCAAATCTGAAATTCAAAAGACATTCATATCTGAAAGTACTCTCAAAATACACAACACAAAACACAATTCACAACATGCAAATCCTGACAACCCTAAGCTCCTCCTGACAATTCACAACCTGCCTGACTATTGGGCTGGGGGGGGGGCAGCCCCCTCCTATTGCTCGGCGGCAGACAGCCGCCCCGTGAGACGATGTGAACGGCAAGGGAGACGATGTCGGGGAAGCATCGTCGGGCCAACTGCTTTTCTCCTCTTGCAGTTGGGTTCGGTCAACGAAGACTCCACCGGCTCGCTCTGGCAGGACACCCTCACAAACGACACCTTGTAGATGCTCGATCCTTCAATCTCTGGTGGATGCTCCATCTGGGATTGATACCCCCACCACCGCTCCCACACGATCGGATTCGGTGAATCTGTTTTCTCCATGGCCCAGAGGAGCAACTCTATGTACTCTGGCGCGACTCCCTTCGGGAGTATCGCTGCTTTTTCACTCTGTTGCAGATATTTGGCCATGGATGTCGCCATCGCCGCTAGTTGGTCCTTGTTGTCAAACCAAGATTGTATCTCTAACATCGTAGCTAGCTTCACAGGGTCGCCGTCTGCGATCCTCACGTATTGGTTGTACTCCTCCATCGATCTACTTCTCCACAACACCTTCACTCGCCGGCGGTGGTTTTTGAATGGAAGAGGAGAGGAGCAGCGCTGGTTTTGGATTAGAACAGGAGAGGAGCGACGCTGGTTTTGGACTGGAACAGGAGAGGAGGGCGGTGGTTTTGAAATGGAAGAGGAGAGGAGCAGCGCTGCATTTAGATTGGAACAGGAGAGGAGCGGCTGTGGTTTAAGAGGAGAAGAGTGGAAGAACGGCGTTGGTCTTGGAAGTGTTTTTTTGTTTTTTTTTGTGTATTTTGGGTCAAAGTTTGACCACGTACTGTATTTGACAAGCAAAATGTGAATGCATGTCACCAAAAATTGTATCGTTTGGTTCGTATGTGAATGTACTTTCAAATTATATTATTTTTGCAACGTATAACATATATTTTATGTGCGAAAATCATGGTCAATTATGACCCACAATAAAAGGGAGATTAGTTAATGTGGGGTCGCTTTCTTAATTGAAGGGTATTGATTTTGATTTTGATCCATCCACGCTACCGCCCTCTCGTCTAATCCTAAATCGCTGCCAGACGCCTCCTCTCCCTCTTCTCCATTGCAAAACCACCTCCTCTCCTCTCCATCATCTCCATTCCAAAACCACCGCCTCGCCTCTCCTCTTCCTCGATCTTCTCCATTGCAAAACCACCTCCTCTCCTCTCCATCATCTCCATTCCAAAACCACCGTCTCGCCTCTCCCTCTTCTAATCTTCTCCATTGAAAACCACCTCCTCTCCTCTCCATCATCTCCATTCCAAAACCACCATCTCGCCTCTCCTCTTCTCTATTGCAAGACCACTGCTCTCCTCCCATCTTCCAAAGCTAGCACCGACCACTCGAGAAGGACATCTATGGAGAGGATGCAAGAAGCGATCAGCAGACGCGGGCGGCACTGTGAAAAGTTAGCCAGGTTGAAGGAGATCCTTAGTTGGTTTGACAATGAGTGGGAGATTTCGAGGACGGTGCGGGCCATGTGGCAATGTATGCGGAAGAGCGAGACGGTGGCGATGAGGGCGGTGATGTACATGTACTCCTCGGCGGCAGTCACGCTGCAGTCCTCCGAGTTCATCGAGTATCTCCTCTGGGCGATGGAGCAGACAGATTCACCCGAGGCGACAGTCAGGCGGAGGTGGTGGGCTAACAGGTCGAAGGTCGAGCACCTAGAGGATAACGAACCGATCGAGTATGGTGTGCCATTCGTGAGGGTGCAGAGACAGCCGGAGCCACAGGAGTATTCTTTCTCCCACCGCAAGAGGAGGCCGGATGGCGCGACGTCGCTTCCCCGCCGTTCTCCACAGTTCCCTCGACGCTCGCCTCGTTTCAACGGCGGCGGTAGGGTTTAAGGTAAGCTTCGCACTAACCTAATCTTCCACCTGCTCATGCTTACAATCAGTGTGACAGCTAATGAAAATCATGCTTACAATTAGTCTCTGAGTACTACGCCAATCACCCTAAAATAGCTCTGGACCTTTGGGTCAAAGTTGTGACACAGTGTTACAAATAAGGAAAAATAGATTGGTGCTTCTTTCAAAAAAGAGTACTCCCTAGAAAACTGCCAATATAAGCTACTAGTATTTGGTTAGATGATTTGCTGCCGAGAAAAATCCGTCCACAGAGAGCGCCACACATCCCACTGGTGGTGGTGGATGCCAATGCGTGCATGCAACATGGTTGGTGTCGGTAATTTTTTACTTGGCACACCTCGCACTCTGCATATATGCCGGTTCCATACGTACATTTGTGCAGTTCCACCAAAATGCAGCTGAATAACCCTGTTTGCACAGATAATGAAAAAGCGTGATTACATTATAGTGGCACTAGTTGATGAAACACACAAAATAAATAGAAGAAAATATTCTGATAGTATCATAGTATGCCATGTTGCGAGGGCGAGATGGGTCCTGCGACGCTCATACGGTACGCCTCATACTGGACATCGTCCCAAGTCTCCCAGATACACCTTTTGCCAATGATGAACATCAGTGTACAGAGGTAGTACAAGGAGGCGCCTTGAGACATTCAAATCTCTATTTTTGTACATATCAACTAAAATTAAGCACCCCAGTTTGCAGAAACGCTTAAACATTAACAATGGGACTAGTTGATGAAACATACATTAACAAAGAGAAGCACTTTCTTCATCTACATTGGAAATGAAATGATAGAGATGACACTCGCTCTATTTTAACTGTATTATTACTTCATTTTATCAGTGACACTATGGTCGAGCAGGTGGCAAACGAGGTGTAGTGCGTCGCAAGGATGGAGGCCGGGGGTGCTTAGACTGGGATGCTGAAGCTGGCTCTTTCAGTCACCAACATGGATGATTCAATTCATGGGACCTTTTGGTGCAGTTCACCTAAAATGAAGCAATGTCCCGTGAGCTAGCAGCTTCTTCTATTTTTTTTAAGAAAAGGGCTCCAGCCCCGGTTCCATTTCCATCAGAAAACGAAACCCACAGAGCTTCTTCTTCATTAGTTCCAATAAAATTGAAAACATCAAGGTTGGTTGTGAAGCTCCTGGAATGCTCAACTATAATTTGGATATCATTTGTGCAGTTCAACTAAGCTCGAGCGTGAAATGTATATCTCCGTTTGCACAAAAAAGGTGGAAAGGAGGGTGACTAACAAGTGATGAAACATGCATCAAATGAAAAGAAGCATGTTCCTTATCTGAATGGCAATCCTACAAGGACAGTAGCAATTTCTAAAGCACTGGCATTGCTAGATATTAGTGTGGGCATTAGGATTAACTATGACAACCGTTAAATACGACATTACTTTGGGCACATGAGAGTAGGCGGACCAGGACAGTTGCATTTCTAAAGAAAAGAACCAACTTATCTTAATGGGAAATTTTAGCAGGACATGTAAAGAAGTGCCATTGATTCATATTACTCGAGGCATTACATTGAGAACAACATTGGTTTAACGTGTCCTTACTTTTAACAAAGGCGATCGCTACATTTTACGGTGGCATTACATAAGAGTGGCTCGGGGCAACAAACATCGTAGCAGGATATCCGGGTTGGTCCCATTTTTGTTCAAGATAGCCACCTTATCTTTGTGTGTGAGGCTAGAAAATCTAGTGTGGACTTACTCTGTTGACTTGTCCCCAGTCCCCACTTTCTTTCCTTTTTTCAACCAATAGATCGGGTTTATATTGAGTTTGTACTGCGTTTCCTTTATTTCCTATTAGACCTAGAGACCAGTTGATAGCAGGTCTCGCTACTTTTCGCCCCCATTATTTCCTCTTTCGACCAAGTCCTAGATTCAGTAACAAATCTTCCCCACCCCCACCCCTTTCTTCCTTGTTTGAACCAAGTAGTACTAGATTCGAGTGCGTGAACTAGTTTTACCTCTTAAACGTAAAAAAATTAGGTGGTTTTCAAACAGCCGATCGATCCTATCTACGAGGGGGCCTGAGAAATAGTAAAAGACACAAATGCAGCGACGTCAGGAGCTCGGGAAGTAGAGCAAGGCCGGTTTCGAAGGAAGTTATACCTGATGGTCGCCGGGATGTCGCTAGGTGGGCGGCAGGAGGCTGGATCTACTCACACTACGGCAGCGAGGAAGAAAGGGTCGGAGGCCCTCCCTCGCCAGCGGTGCTTGGGAGAGGACGGCAAGGCAGGCTGATCGGGACGCGCCCATCAGTGGGTAAGAGCAGTCGCCGAGGACGACCCGCGTGAACGTTGCACCTCCTCACCTTCCCCGGCGGAGAGGATCCAGCTGGATCTGTGACCAGCGGTGAGCAGAGAGAGAGAGAGAGAGAGAGAGAGAGAGAGAGAGAGAGAGAGAGAGAGAGAGAGAGAGAGAGAGAGAGAGAGATAGAGTGTGGCCACTGCTGTCGTGTTTAGATCTGGAGAGGCCGAGACAGTGTGAAGAGAGCAACACTAGCAAGCAAGCGCGGAGGCTCCTGCATATATAGTGGAGTAGTATTAGTTTTCTTTTGTCTACCGGAGCCGGCTTGAACTCGTCAATGACTGTCGAGAAGTCTTCATTCACGTGGCCCGGAGGCGCAGTTGTCGTCTGTCGGGGAACCTGATCGTAACCCACGAACACCTATGGGACCGGCGGACCGAGCCCCTTTCGGTTCGGTGGGGGGGCGGAGGTCGCACGAAGAGCAGATCAAGGCGAAGCACACAAGCAGTTTACCCAGCTTCGGAGCTCTCCGGAGAGATAATACTCCTACTGTTGCTTGTCTGATTGTATTGTGTTCTTGCTAGAGAGCCATGGGAGCTACAATACCTAGCGTGAGTGTCTCTGGTTTCGAATGAGCTGAACCCCCCTCTACGTTGCGCATGGGCCTCCTTTTATATGCTCAAGGGGTCACCAACAGGTGGCAACGTAGACAAGGGAAAAAAGGGAAAATGAGTTGCGGTTGGTACAGCTACTTGTACAGTGTATTCTACCTAACCCTGACGGCAGGGGACAAAAGCATTAAATGCCCGTCCATGTCGCCTAAACGAAGGCAACAGGGACCGCTGGGGCGCCACCGCTTGCCACGATGGCAATCTTGTCGCCATCATCGCTGCTCTCCGGCACGCGACTGACCTCTTGAAATGCGCGCCGAATGGTCCCATGGCGACACGTTGGTGGATGAGCTGGAGCGGAGATAAAGAGTGGTTGCCTGCCGCTGCAAGCGCCTTTGCCGCTGCTGAATCCTTGTCGTGTCCGAAGCTTGTCGCTCTCGGGCCTTCCCGCAAGCTCCTCTTGCGGTGTCTTGTCTTCTGCGTGCCTTGAGTGGCCTTCCCGCAAGCTCCTCTTGCCGGGCCTTGTCTCCTTGGCTTAAATACTTTGTTCTTGAATGGCTCCAAAGGAACCACGGAGTACCTTGGCGGTCACCAGGCAAGCCTCGCCGCGGGGTGCTGCAACTGCCCGTGCACGAGTTCGGGATACTAGGGTACACCTACTCTAGTACGGCAAACAATCGACCTGAAGAACTTGATTGCAACGTACAAGTACTCAAAGCCCCCGACAGCTCGGGGAAAGGGGCCGAGAATGTCGAGCCCCCAGACCGAAAATGGCTAGGATAAAGGGATCGTCTGGAGAGCTTGAGCTGGCTGGTGTATCTGCTTGGAATGGAACTGGCACGCTTCACACTTGGTTACTTGTGCAGTTGCATCCTCGGAGGGCTGTCGGCGTAAGAAACCTTGCCGGAAAGCTTTGACGGCAGTGTCTTGCGCCAATGTGGTGACCACATATGCCTCCGTGTATCTCGCCAACAAGCTTCATCCATCTTCCCGTGAATACACTTCAATTTCACACCGCTGAGTCTTCTTCAGACATGCAAGCGTCTGTTGACAAACCGGTACATACTTGACCGCCGGGCTACTCTCTCCGCTTCTTCTTGCTCTTCGGAAGTTCTCCTATCCAAGGAAATGGACAATCTGTTGTGCCCATGCTGGAGCTTGTGGCTCGACAACAAGGACTAAAGGCACATCTGCTGCTGCGGGAACATCCGCTTCTATGGCGAGAACCTGCGGCTCAGCCGGAGCTCGATGTTCCCCGGCAAGTTTGCCGGAGCAAAACTTGTCGGGAGCGTCTGCTTCAACGAAACAAACCCTAGGGCTTGTCGGAGCAGACTGCTCCTCAGCACTCTCGGTGTTGATCTTGGGGACCTTTTTGGTGGCGGCTTCGGGAAGCTCTGCCGGAAAATAGTCACCAGAAATCAACTTCCTCTTCTTGTTCTGTCCAGTTGATGGCATTACAGTCGGTTGGGTCAGATTGAACACAAAAATCCCTGGTTCCACAGGTAACTTGAGTGCGGCGCACTTTGACAGGCCATCAGCAATATCATTCTGAGTTCTTGGAACATGTTCCATCTGCAGGCCGTCAAAATGCTCTTCTAGCTTTCTCACTTCATCAACATAGGCTTCCATCAACGGACTCTGATCATCTTCGTTCACTTGGCGGACGACAAGCTGCGAGTCGCCTCGACAATGAGCTTCTTGATCCCAAGGTCTCTGCGATCTCGAGACCGCAAGCAAACCTTCATACTCTGCAGTATTGTTTGTTGCTTGCTCCTTGGGAAAGTGCATTTGGACTATGTACTTGAGGAGCTCTCCGTGGGCGCCGACTAGCAAGACGCCAAGACCGGCGCTTTGCAGCGAGAAGGCACCATCAAAGTACATCAGCCATTCTTTGCCTGCCTCCTCGACGGGATGCTCGCTCGAATTTCTTCATCCTGCGCTACGCCCATTCTGCTATAAACTCTGCCAATGCTCGCTTTGGATAGTTCAAGTGCTTTCAAACTTGAGGCCAAAGCTTGACAGCCCAAAGGCCCACTCTACAATCCCGCCTGCTGCTTCGGATTTTGCAATATCTCTTCGTGGGAAAGCGAGTGACGATCGTGGATTTCATGTGCTGGAAGTAATGGCGAGCTTTGTCGAGGCCATGAGAAGGCCAAAAGCAACTTCGCACACCGAGTACCTTGATCCGCCCCCGCAGAAGGGAACCGACAGTAAACCGGGCGCTGCACCATCCTTTTCTCGTGATCTTCTCGCACGCTCATGCAGATCCATCCTTGTCGGGACCAGAGCTTGCGGTGAAGCCCCTCGCTTGTCGCTGGATGCATTTGCCATGGTTGCCAGCTCATCATCCGCCTCCCTCTCCGCTACTAACGCAGCACTAACCACTTGATTGGTTGCCGCTAGATATAACAGCAACTTCTCTTGTGGCCTAGGTGCGACAAGTATTGGAGTGGAGGATGTATCTCTTTAAGTCTCCGCAGCGCAGCCTCCGCTTCGGAGTCCATTTCATTGACCTGCCTTTTTCAAAATTTTGAAAATGGCGGTATGCGCCAGCAGATCTAGAGATAAACCTGCCGAGAGCAGCCACGCAACCGCAAGTCTCCGACATCCTTGACGCGCTTCGGTGCTTCAATCTGCTCAATGGCTTTGATCTTGTCGGGATTGGCTTCAATTCCCGCCGAGACACGAAGAACCCGAGAAGCTTGCCGGAAGGACTCCAAACACACACTTTCGGGTTAAGCTTGAGGTTGATCTTGCGCAGATTTGCAAAGGTCTCATCTAAATCTTGAACCAGAGTTGCCTGCCTTTGCTTTTGACCACTATGTCATCCATATAAGCTTCTACATTTCGTGTATTTGCGGCTCAAAAGCCGCCATGGACTAATCTTGCAAACGTTGAACCGCATTCTTTAGCCCAAAAGGCATCCAGACAAAACAAAGTATGTGCCACATGGGGTGATGAATGCGGTTTTCCTCATCCTCTTCTCGCCATGAAGATCTCGATGATATCTCGAGTATGCATCAAGAAATGAAAGCAAATCACATCCACCGTGGAGTCAACAATCTGGTCGATGCGCTGCAAGGGAAATGGGTCTTTGGGACAAGCTTTATTAACATCTCGTGAAGTCGATACAAAGTCTCCATTTCCCATTTTCCTTGCATACAACTACAGGATTGGCCAACCACGAGGATGGAGCACTCCCGACAAGGCCTCGCTGCTTCCAATTTCTTGATCTCTTCGAATGAATTCTGGCGCCCACCGCCGCTTCCTCGACTTTCTCGCTTGACGGTCGTGCATGAGGACAGATAGCTAGGTGATGCTCAATTACTTTCCTGGAACACTGGGATGTCGACAGTTGCCATGCAAACACGCCGACGTCGCCGCAGAAAGCAACGAGCGCTTTCCTATTTAGGGTCGAGAGTGGCACCGATGGTGAAGGTACCACCAGGCCGCCCTCCTTGGCGGGCACCTTCTTGGTTTTTGGTGGAGCTGCCATCGCCTTTCTTGCACTTGCCGGTGGAGCTCGATGGTGTGTCTCGACGGTAGCGCAGCACCAAGAGGTGCGCTTCGAGTGGGCATCGAGCTCTGCCGGACTTGGTCTTGACTTTCTTCTTCCCCGGAGCTTCAATGCAAGTGACTTGCTATCTGTTGCGCTTGCTGCCTCCGGTAAATCTTGTCGGCCGCAGATAAGAGCATCATTCTTATCGCCATGGACAGAAATGACACTTATCGGGCCTGGCATCTTGAGCAAGTTGTATGCATAATGAGAGGCTGCCATGAACATGGCGAGTGCTGGACGGCCGAGTATCCCATTATAAGGTAATGGAAAATCAGCAACGTCGAACGTGACCCTCTCAGTCCTGAAGTTCAGCTCGCTGCCAAATGTCACCGGCAACGTGATCTTCCCCTTCGGCTTGCTCCTTCCTGGATTGATTCCTTGAATGTGCCGCCTCTTCGAGCTCGCCGTCGTGGATTTGGAGTTTCGAGCACCGCGAGGAGATCAGGTTCAAGCCGCCCGCCATTAACTAGCATCTTAGTGACCTTGAGGTTGCGGATAGTTGGTGAAACCAACATCGGCAAGCACCGACCACGCTTATGTGATCGTGGTGATCCTCAATATCAAAGATGATAGGCGGCTGGACCATTTAAGAGGCTTATGTGACTTTACGGATGGTTCTGCTGCATTAACTTCCCGCATCCTTTGCTTGAGTTGGCGGTGTGAAGTATGCGAGAAGCACCGCCAACGCAGAGGACCTATGTGGCTTTCTCGAACTCCCGCTCATCGGTCTCGCTGCCTTCCATATCTTCATCGCCGCCGTGGTCTTCATCCTTGTCGCGCCGCTGGAGGTCTGCTCCTTGCCGCTGCTTGGCCTTTGCCGCGCCCTCCCCGCCGGGTCGCTCGCTTGCCAACTCCCCAAAGACCTTCCTCGGCCTTCTCCTTGTTGCGCTGCTCGACTCAGCCTTCGCTGTTCAACAAGCTGCTCGACCTTCTTGCAGCTCGAGGTCATGGCCCTTGGTGCGGTGGATCTTGCAATATCGCTTGTTGGAGTTGTCCCGCTTGTCGGTGGCCGCCACAGTCGGCGGCCGGTGCCGCCGCAACCTCCTTTCCCGAGCCACCAACTTCGCTTTCTTGGCGGCACCACCGCTGCTTCGGACTGCTCGATAACCAGCACCTCTTTGCCCTTCTTCCTTCGTTGTTCCGCCGTCGGTTCTTCTTAGCCGAGCAGCCTCCTCACTATCGATCATGCTTCGCATTCTCTCCTCGAGTCTCTTCCTTCCTCAAAGACGCGCACACTTGTCGGCCGTGGCATACAGCTCATCGACGCCCTGACTTTGCACATCGCCATCTCCTCCTCATCCTGCGGTTCCGCACGCTCGATGGAACGCACCGATCACCGCGGCAGGTGGACATCCGGATGTTGTAGTGTACACGGCTGAACCTCTGAATTAACTTGCGCAGAGACTCTCCTTCCTTCCGGCGCAGCAGATGAAGGTCACTCTTGGCCATGAGGTTTGTGGTCACCGTGAAGGCGCCGACAAACTGATGGCATAGATCTGCCTAAGAGGACATGGATCCGCTCGCAAGTGCATGAGCCAGATCTCGACATTGGGCTTGAGTACCAGCGGGAAGTAGTTGGCGAGGATCTTGTCGCTCGCGCCCTTGCAGCTTGCACCGCGATGGTGTAGATGCCGAGGAACTTCGACGGATGCGCCCCGCCATCGCATTTCTCCGCACGCCTCGCTTGAAATTCTTCTTGCCGGGCCACCGACTTGCCGCAGCTCACGAGTAAACGCAGGGCAACCTCATCACAGACGGCAAGTCGCCTAGTTCTCGGGCGCATGCATATCGACAGAGGGCCCGCCACGGTCGGATTGACGCCGCGCTTTTCTTCGCGCCGATGCGCAGTTCGAAGCGCCTTCTTGTTGCCGCTCTCGAAGAACTTGGCGCTGATCACGGCGAAGTTCGTGGATCCGGCGACGCGTGGAGTCGCTGCCGAGGTGGATCCGCGAAGTTGGCGATCTTGGCCTTCGGGTGGAGAATGCATGGTGGTTGCACCCCACAGGTTTCTGCCGCCACCGCTCGTGCCTTTGTCGCCTTGCCGCGGCAGCGATGTAGTTGGTTGCCGCGGAGTGTCACCGCTGGCAAAGCCGATGAGACTGATGGTGGCCTCCATTCATCGACTTTTGTCGGCTGTTGGAGGGTAGTCTAGGAGCAGCTTGAGCTCGCCAAGGCTTCCGCCGAGTGGCGGGCGGCAGGTGAACGGTGCGAGGAGCGGATATGCTCGACTTCTAACTATGTTAGAAGGAGCAGATCCCGCCCAGCGACCGCATTTCGCCATGCCAAGATGTTGGCGGCACATCGGTCTTGAGGGCCTCGCGATCCTCCAGCCGGTCTTGATCCAACGAACATATGGTATTGTGAATACCATGACGCTGTCGGTCCCGCTGCCTCGAGACGGGCGCTGTGCATGTACGGACGCCGAGGTCCGCGCGCCTTGTCCTTGACTTGGCAGCGCCATGAGCTCCCTCGCCGGCGCCCGCTTCTTCCGCCGGTGTTCACCCCACCACCCATTTGCTTCGGTGGTGGCGGATCGACGGATGGTTTCGCTGCCGCCAAGCCTTCTTCTTCGTGGCATGTTGATGAAGATGATGAAGATGTTGCTCGGTGAACGCCGGATCAGGTTCACACAGCCTCGACGCCTCTACCGGGCGCGCCAAAGATGTCGGGAAGTTGATCGAACCCACTAACACCTATGGGACCGGGCGGACCGAGCCCCTTTCGTTCGGTGGGCGGGCGGAGGTCGCACGAAGAGCAGATCGAGGCGATGCACACGAGCAGTTTACCCAGCTTCGGAGCTCTCCGGAGAGATAATACTCCTACTGTTGCTTGTCTGATTGTATTGTGTTCTTGCTAGAGAGCCATGGGAGCTACATTACCTAGCATGAGTGTCTCTGGTTTCAATGAGCTGAACCCCCTCACGCTATGCATGGGCCTCCTTTATATGCTCAAGGGGTCACCAACAGTGGCAACGTAGACAAGGGCGTAAAGGGAAATGAGTTGCGGTTGGTACAACTACTTGTACAAGTGTATTCTACCTAACCCCGACGGCAGGGGACAAAAGCATTAAATGCCCGCCCATGTCGCCTAAACAAAGGCAACAGGGACCATCAGGGCGCCACCGCTGCCATGATGGCAATCTTGTCGCCGCCATTACGCTGTTTCCCACGTCAAGACAGCCTCTTGACACGCTGCTACCGAATGGTCCCATGGCGACATGTTGGTGGATGAGCTGGAGCGAGATAAAGAGGAGTTGCTCGCCATGCAAGCGCCTTTGCCGCTGCTGAATCTTGTCGCGTCCGGAAGCTTGTAGCTCGGGCCTTCCCTGCAAGCTCCTCTTGCCGGGTCTTGTCTTCAGCGTGCCCTCGAGTATTCTTCCCGCAAGCTCCTCTTGCCGGGCCTTGTCTCCTTGGCTTAAATACTTTGTTCTTGAATGGCTCCAAATGAACCACGGAGTACCTTGGCGGTCACCAGCAAGCCTCGCCGCTGGTGTCAGAATCGCAGGCACGAAGTTCGGGATACTAGGGTACCCCTACTCTAGTACACCGACATCGTCATTTTGATCTGAAGCGCCGGATTATAACATGTAACACGAAAAAATGCCACATGACAAGAAATCATAACCTCACTGCCCAAAGGAGACAACATGAATCCCGACGGACAAACTAGACGAGGAACAAAGCTCAAATTAAAGATAAACTCATAGAAAAGGTGTCTGTCGATAGATGTCCTAATTAACATAGCTGGCTTGCCTAGATGGCAGCCGAGTAGTCACTGTTCGTGCATGTGCCCCCAATGACTATCCCAACTCAGTTGTCGCTGTTTAACCTTCGCAGTGATCCGAAGCACATGACACCTAATTTCGCAAGATGACAAGAAACCTTTTTTTTTAGATTTCTCACCACAACTATAGCCATGTACAACACAACCTGCACGATATGTAGACGATAGCCAATCCAGGCGTGTCTGCTGGATTCTGGTCACATGCATGGACAAACTGATCTTCCGTGTCTTGCAGGGATCGCCCAGCACCAGCGTAGTACAACACTTCTCTAGTACTATTGATCGCCTCCTCTTCTATTAAGTCACCCGACTTGTGGCCGGGAGTGTGCCTATGGTCGGTTCTCAATTGTCGCCCACATGT
Source organism: Aegilops longissima (assembly GCA_021605205.1). NCBI lineage: Eukaryota > Viridiplantae > Streptophyta > Magnoliopsida > Poales > Poaceae > Aegilops > Aegilops longissima. Next base: position 466,464,793 of record CM038682.1, read on the forward strand.
GTGTGCAAACGCAATATGACGACGCTCCATTTGAGAGCAGCGTGCTGCATCGACCGATCGTCTGGGTGCGACGCTAACGCGACGTATGCGGTTGTATAATTCCGTACATGTGTACCGCCATTTTCTAGACGCTTGTTCCATGGCGCGAAAGAATCCATGGATACAAAATTAGTATATTGTATACTATTTAAAAGTCGAGGGCGGGGCTTTTCCCGCGCGGTAGGCGGCGGGGCAGTTCCACCTAGTCGGTTTAACAGAGACGCGAGAAGACGAGGGAGTAGGCTGCTGCGAACGTAGGGCTGTGTGATTTGACAGCGAGTTACTGCTGGACAGGTGGGGCCCTGAGATTTGACTTGCCATTGTCATTTTAACTGCGGCGCTACGACGGCATGAGTCTCCTAATTCCTGACCACCTCCATACAGGTGCCTCTCCCAATGCTCCACCATGTAGTAGAGGCTGGCTCTTGCATGAGAGCCCACTTCTCCAGTTTTTCCTTGCCTCTCTTTCCTCCACATATGCAAAAATGCCATGTAAAGCGCACTATTGTACTTACTTTTTCTTGCTCCTACAGGTGCATAAAGTCTGATGTGGCAAGTTAATCAAGAAGAGAGAGACTAGTTTCGTGACCCAAGGAAGAAATGGTGCTAAGCGCGTGTACCAAGGTGAAAAGACAATTTTGAGTCTAGAGCTAATTAAATGAAGCAAACTTAGCAACACCATTTCATTGGAAGAGGTCACCCTTGGCAAATGCAATAAATACTAGTACTCCCGTGTCCCATAATATAAGAACATTTTTGGCACTACACTAGTGTCAAAAACATTCTTATATTATGGGACGGAGGGAGTCGAAGAAAGAGATAGAGAGGATTAAAAAAAGATACACTTATAGCCAACCTTATAGCCAACCTTGTTGTAGTATGAGTGACTAAGTGATGACTATGTATGACATGCCAACATCAGATAGCCTAACACACCGTGTTAAATCTCCAAGGGCGCGACCACGCGAGCGACGCGACAGTCGTGGTAGGCGTCGCCGTTCTGGGAACGGGGGTACTCAGACTTGCCTGGCTGCAGCCTGCGGCGTGGCTCAAGGGGTGGCCCAGTATGGCCCATCTTCATCAAGACAAGCTCAAGACCCTTGCGAGGGGGCTGAGACTGGGCGGATGACAGAAGCTTCCTCAAGCACGGCCTCACAGTGGCTCGCGAGGAGACTGAGAGATCAAGGCGGGTACCTCACGAGGTGCCCATGACGCAAGCCATGATTTACCAAGGGCGCCAGTAGCGCCAGCCCGCAGAAGTGTCCTCATTTCCTCTTGGTGCAAAGGAGGCAAGCGCAGCGAGAGTATCAAGCAAAGGCATCCGCTTGGTGCAACAAGACCAAGACCATCGCAACGACAGGAAGGAGGTCATCATGGAGCCCAAGCCAAGGCCACCATCGGAGCCTTTGACAAAGAGGACCAACTTTAGTCGATAAGTGTACTAGATGTTCCCTTCAAATGGCCAATTGTTGGCGCCCTTCCCGCTCAATATTTGGGAAGAGGCCCAGGGCCCCTGCCTATAAGTAGAGCTAGCCACCACAGTAGGGGGGGGGGATGGATCCGGACATCTCATCTTAGCTTGATCCAATCCGATCGAGAGCCTAGCCACAAGAACACCTCACCCTCGCAAGGTTGTTCTTCCTTGTATTGTTCATCATAAGCCCAAGAGGCAATCCACCACACCACACACTGGAGTAGGGTGTTACACCACAATGGTGGCCCGAACCAGTATAAACCTTGTGTCTCTTGTGTTATTCCTTTGGTAGTTTAGATCCTAGCGAGGCGACGAGGTGCATGTAGGTAGGGGGTGAGATCTCCGTGTGCACCCCAGAGTTCGAACCTAAAGGGTCTGCCGGAACCCGAAATCCGACACAGCCCTTGGATCTAAGATCAAACGGTCGCATGCTAAGTTGCTGAAAATTTGCAGAATAACCCTCCAAGATAGGATATTCACCCATAGGTCTAGAATCACGCCATGCAACCGTTCGATCTCAGAACCAAGGGCTCTCGGAAGCCCGTGTCATGGGAGAATGGGAAGCCACTACCCTGCCGTTTGCACGCTGGCAGTTCGCTCCTACTCGTCCCCGCACGTCCTTCAATACTACGGCGGTTTGCTCCTAGTCGTCCCATCCATTCACATTACGGCAGTTCCACTAATCCTAACCCTCCTCCCAAATCCATGGCATCCCAAATCTCCACGATCGACAGTGAGTACAAGGTTAGAACCATCACCAGCGATGAGTTTGACGTCATCTACACCCGTTCTTCCGCGACGGTGAAAGGATGCCTTTCTCGCTTCAGACGCATGTTCAAAGACACAGATGATGAGTGGGTCGCTGGGCTAGATGTTGAGTACACCACAGTCCTGGGACGAGAGAAGGATCTAAAGGACGAAGAGAGGAAGAAGCCCGCCGTGATCCAGGTTTGCGTGCATGACTTATGCTTGGTCTACCACATATGCCATGCCGACGTTGAGTGCCAGGATTTTAAGGACTTCCTCGAGGGCAACCTAGTCAAATTCATTCTGTAGACTTTGGTAACGACAAAGAAGTCTCTGGTCGGATAGGCCTCGTAGGAAACACCTTCGACCTCCGTAAGAATCGGCTGGTGTCCTCTCGTCACCTTCACGCTGACCCGGCAGAGCCATGGTTCATCCTTCATATCAGAACCGGAGAAACCTCCATACACGTTTCATCGCCATGCATGGCAGCGGAATGTACTAGATATAGACCACATCCACTACGCTGCAATGGATGGCTACCTTTTCTTCAATATCTACAATGGTTGGATGAAGAACAACAGCCAAGTGTGCGGTTCAAGCAAAGAAGTATCGGCCAAGAGGAAGAGGGACACGGACGAAGTCGAGGACGTGGACGAGGATTCTGAGTAATGTGGCAGTGTCATTGCTCATGGTGGTTCTAAGGCAGTGTCTATCGGAATAGTTGCAAAGTTTAATTTCAGGTGTGCTTAATTTAATTTGAGGGGTGTGTTGTGCTGAGCCCCCAGCAGAACTATGTTATGTTTCTTCTCGTTACTTTAACTCTTCAGTATGTACATACTAGTATTTCTTACTTTCATCTTTTAGTTGTTATAGTACTACCACTCGTCTCTTCACATTATATACGTACAATATATATGGCCAACATCATATAGCCAGCAGTTTAGTTGTCAAAGAATTTCAGGGTGCGAAGTTTTGTCAAAGAATTCCAGGATGCTTAGAGGGTGCTTGGATCCAAGAGACTTATTTTAGTCTGACTAAAATAGTCTCTTTAAGAGGCTAAAGTTCCAAGCACCCCCGACTAAAGAGGGCTAAAACTAGTCTTGAGACTAAATTTTTTAGTCGGGGTACCCCTACTAAAATGTGGATTAGTCCTCTCTACTCATTTAACTCCTCTTCTTTAACACAAAGTAGTTCTGGATTCGAGGGTTTGGAGGATAATAAATGCTCATTAACTTGATTTTAGCCTTTTAGTATTTGGATCCAAGCATGGGTGAGGCTAGCATGTTTTAGTCCCACTACTTTTAGTCATGGGACTAAAACGTATCCAAGCACCTCTTAGTTTTATTTGAGGGTGGGTTGTGCTGGACACCATTATTGTGACTAGCCTTTTAATAGTACTATATGCATAATTTGGCGTGAGCGCCTCTATATGTACCACCTTTTTAAATTTCAAGTTTTGCTCCATGGCGCAATCCATCGATACTCTTGCTGTACAAAAGTATACATTTTTAAAAGGCTAGAGGGCGGGCAGTCTAGCTTGGTCGGTTTCACAAGAGGCGAGGCCATTGTGATTTGATGGCTCATTACTGCTGGAAGGCGGGCCTTGTGATTTGACTGTCAGATAAATGAGCCAACGACCTGATCGAGGAGGAGCAAAGAACCGTGCGGTATACTCAAGTTTTCCATCGGAGTAGTATCGCGACGGAGGAGCCTGAAACACGGCAGCCCAAATGCCATATGGCGATAAAAATGATCTAATTTTCTAGTCATCTCATTGTTAGCATTGTTCTATTCATTCCCTAAAAACCATAGTTCTATTCATGCCTCGCAGAAAACGTGACACGCTTGGTGAAACACCAAGCAAAAGATGAAACACGGGAGCAAAAGAAGAAGGAAGATTATCACCCCAAATGATCTAATTCGCATGGAGTCGTGAATCGCTTCTTCATCGCCCCCACGACCTCCATCTCCTGCGCGCCTCCTCCGCCATCTTCTTCATTCTTACCATGACGCGAGATTTCTCGCGCGAGCCTTCATCATCTGCTCCACGGCCGCATTACGTACCTTGACAAGAGCGGGTGCTCGATGCGAGCTTCGCCAACTCCTCCTTTTGTTCCATGAGGAGGGCCTGGAGCATCTTCATCGAGGAACTACTATTCTCATGCAGCTTCTTCCCGCTTGGCGTTCTTCTCCTTCAACAGGTCGATCTCGTGGCGTAGTTTCGCCTTGTCCTCCTGGTCGCAGGATTTCGCGGTCGCTTTTTCTCCGAGGCAATGCTCTTCTTCAGCAGCATCACCAAGCCGGGCGGTCAACTCCCCGCTGATTGAGCTCAGCGGGCATGTCGTCGAGGCTCTCCTTCAACAAATCCATCAAGCCTTGGATGAACTCCTTCTGCTTATTGAGGTGCTTATTGAGATGATCGGGCATGCCGTCGAGGGATAACGACTCCATCTCCGCCGGCTCGGCATGTTCGCCTCTACGGCTCTCCTAGGAGCCATCGCCTGCCCGTGAGAGATCTTTCGAGGTCTCTACGTGGTGGCGAGCCCTCTCTTTTTTTTCCGCAGCCTTGGTTGCCGCTCCCTTGTTACGAGTAGTTCTCGACCTAGAGCTCTGCTCACCGGCCATGGCAACGACGGACGAAGAAGAAGCACTTATGAGGAGGAAAGGTAGAGTAATTTTCGGTTAGGTAGTTCCCCTTTTTATAACCTAAGTACTAGCACTAGTACTAATACCTGCATAGTGGGAACACGTTCTGGTTTGGTACGTACTAGTAGGTGTGAGCAGGCTTTCGAATGTGATGAGAACAAGGTAAAGATTAATTGATGGTTTTGGTTTCGAGGCCCGAAACGGCTCCCGATGAGTTTAGCGGAACATAAATTTCAAGTACTACACTGCTCAAATGCGTAAGTATTCTGTTACTGTCAAAAATTGGCACAAAATACGAAGGAGACCAATGGAAGTACTACTAGCAACCCATGATTTAACTACTTGCATGCGCACAGTGGAGTAATGATGTCTTTCTTCCGCCCTCACGTCCACTCAATTTGCATGCGCTGTATTAATTGACCATCAATGAAGTGAACGACTTTACACGCGTCAAATTATCACATGGGGTGGATCTTGGTACAAAATTGCATCCGCTCGTGTACCCGCGTGTGCGTGCAAGGGAATAAGTGCATGCGTGGCGTGCGTGCACTTCTTCACTTCGTGCATGTACCGCCAGTATGGCTCAGGGAGGACGAGTACATTCTTATGGAACCAGCAGCACGTCACTGTGATCAATCCACGCAAGGAGGTCGCGACAATGCCTCCACATGTGCCACGTGGCTTCATGAACTGTAAGAGAGACACTGTGTGGCGTGCCATCGGTATTCTAATTTACATGTTTTGCACATACTCGAAGTACTAGTAAGGTACACGTGCATTGCACGCATCAGATTTTGCAACCAAATTATGAATAAATACCACACTATAGAATGTAAGCTCTGAGTCATATATGCCTGATGTAGCCCTTCGTTTAATTCTTATAGTTCATCTCATTCAAAATCAATTAGTTTTTATAAAAAAGCTAAGAACGCGGGAATAGGAAAAACATGGGATTATAGTGGAATGTCGCCTTGAATCCTACTGTGATTGTACGAGTGTTTGATTGTGCATAGAAAAATGCAGAATTCTTTCAAAGAGGTTTGAGTGGATGGGATGTTTCCTATGAAATCTAGTGCAAATGAATCATATGGAAAAATTCCTATGGTTTACAATCCTACGAATCAAACAACCAAGATAGGAAAAATTCCTAATGATTAGAATCCTCCAACATTCCTTTGAGAATCCTTTGAATCAAAGAAGCCCTTAATCTATTTTATGATTCATGGAATTGTGCGTTGTAAAGCATAGAGTAAAAACAAACAATGGCAATTCAACTACAAAAAAAGTTTGGGCAGTTATGATACGGAAGATTCTAGAACAAAAGAGAACCACTGTTGTTTTGAGGTTTGTGCATTATGCTTAAGTTCAACCATGGAGTCTGCTAGATTGTACATGTGGCAAAATCCGGTGGGGGGCTAGAAGATGGTGCGAGGGGCGAGTGGAGGAGACTACGAAGGAATGCACAAGTGCAAGATCGATATTTAGAGAGAGGGGCGAACACGCGCGCTTGTTGTAACGATGGCGGAGCCATGAAAATTAATGAGCTAGGGGGCCAAGCATTGCTAATCCTATACGAGGAGGGTTAATTCATGAACTTAAACCATTTTTAGCAGCAATTGTCTAATGGTCACATTCATATTAGCCTCGATATATAGTGATGTTAGGGGGGAGGGGGGCAGGGCCCTTACTGCCCCTGTCTTCGCCATTGTGCATGCGTCTGAGAGATGAAGCGGAAGGCTGTAACACCCCGAGATTCATGCCACAGTAATCTCCCACTAATCAGGCCATGTCATCAGGATTAGCTTGCTAGTTGCCACTTGTTCAAAACATCAAGTCCAAAATTCAAATTTATCAAACCTGCAAACTAAAATGTTCAAAGTGTGGCAAATATTCCATAACTAATTATGGTGGTGACCCCACACTTTTGTAAAGTATTAAAATGCCCTTTTGTGAATATAAAGTGGGTTTAACAATTAATTAAATGCCTTTTCTAATTTATAAAATATTGAACTATTTTATTTGAGCCAAACTTTTTCTGCCATCTAAGGACATTGTCTAGTATTTATATGACATGATTCACATTTTACAAAAATTGTTTGGTGAGTCAACTAAATGCAAAACAGAGCTCAAAACAAACAACCACTTAAATTGAAAAACAAAGGTAAAAAAGCAAAAGGAAACAGCCCACCCCTTGTCCCCATGGGCCTTAGCCCACCCACCGCCCAACGTGTCAGCCAGCCCACCTACCCCATCGGTCGCCTTCGCCTCGTTGTTCTCTGGCGCGACCGCTTCTGAGGACACGCCCCCGTCGGACCAGCTACATGGCGCCGCCCGAGGGGATAAGGCGTCGCCCCTTGACGCCGAGCCCTCCGCCCACTCACCGCTCCCCACTTGCGCCGCCTCTCTCTTGCCCACGCACTCGTCACCTCCTCCAGATCCATCGCCGCCTTGTCGTTGCCGCTTCGCCTCACTCGCCATGGCAGCAGCACATCTTGCCTCGCCGTTCGCCCACAAAGACCGCCGTCGTCCGCTGCGTCTACTACGGAGACGAAATGAGCCGGAACCCCTTCCATCGCCGAGCCGCCCTCTTCTTCCACCTCCGCCACGAAGGCCGCCGTCGTTCTGCTGCACCGAGCCTCCCCGAGCCCGCCATGCACATCTGCAGGTCCGCGGTGAGCAACAACGCCGATCCCCTTCTTCCTGCTGCTTCCCGTGCTGTAGACCTCGTTGCCGCCATGGTCGAATCTGCAACCGCCGACGAAGTTCGCCGTCGTGGCCTCGGCCGCCGTCGCGGCGCCGACGAGCTCACCGTCGAGCTCCTGTGATTCCAAGGAGCCCGACGGCGCACGCACGCAGCCCCATGAACCCCCTGCCCCCTGCGCCGACCTCACCGAAGCTCCAACTTCGGCTGCCCGGCCCTTCTCAAGGCGCACACGCGTCGCAGGCAGCAGACACAAGGCCGCCCAGCTCGTGTGCATGCAGTTGCTGCTCTACTGAATGTACTGCTGCTGCTGAATGTGACTGTAGCTATATGGCTAGCTTTAGGAATTTTACACCGACTAACCTCCTAGACAGCCTCTAAACTGCTGTTAATTAATTGTTGACAAGACTAAAATAAATATAGGTAGAAAGTATAGTTGACAAACTTCATTTTACCCCACTGGACCAAATCCATTTGATGTGCGGTTTAAATGCTTTGAAAATCACAAATTGCTACCTTCGGTCAATAGAGAACATAATTAACACCTAGCATAGTGTGTTGCGTGTCGTGTGTGGTCTGTGCGTGTGTGCACAACCAGCCTCACGGCTGTGCCACCAGGCCAGCCCTTGTTTAGTTTAGTTGGTAATACTTTAGTGCTCAATTAGTATAACAACAAATGACATGTGGCCTCTTCTAGATTATTTAGTCTAGGTACTTTTATTAGCTCTAGTGACACTTACATGTGGGTCCGCTTGACCCAGTTGACTAGTCAACATGCACTCGTCAACTGCTATTGACCCCGCTTGTTGGACCACCCCCGACCCCCACTGTCATACACAGTGGCTAGCTGCCGCTTCGTGATAAAAAGTTATTACACTGTTTTCATTCGAATTTATTAGTTAAGCTAAATTCGGAAAATGTTTGAAACTTAGAAAATTAATATAAAATAAATCGTAGCTCGGATCAAAAAACTTTCTACATGAAAGTTGATCAGAAAAACGAGACGAATCTGAATAAGCAGTCCGTTCGTTCACCACACGGCCCTAACATAGCGAACATGCAAAAATCCACCTCCGGTTCTTCTATCCGAAAACGTCAAACACCGGAATGCTTTCCCGGATGTTTCCCCCCTTCGCCGGTATCGCCTACTACTACGTTAGGTCACCCCTAGCACCGCATATTTCCATGTTATGCTTTGTGTTGCTTTGATTGCTCTATTATTTATTTGTGTTCCCTCTCTGTTATTTTCTTTCTGGTAGACCTCGAGACCGCCGCCGATACCCCGGTGATCGACTACGTCGACGACGACCCTTCTTCCCTTTCAGCATAGCTTCCAGGCAAGCCCCCCCTTTGATCATCCCGCTATCGCCCATTCCATTCTCTCATGCTTGCATTATATTTTGCTACTGTTATTGTTTGCACCTATTCTGATGCATAGCCTGCTTTTGTATCTGCTGTTGTACCTTACCCTTATCCTAAACGCTTAGTATAGGTTGCTTAGAGATCCATCGCTGACCCGCACTCTGTCCCGATCGCCTACTGATAATCGAAGACCGATCAACGGGATTGAAGACCAGGCACCGACACCGCACATCACTTCCCTTAGTTGCTCGACACTCTTCGGGTTACTATCGAGTACCGAGGGTGAAACCTCTCAGACACCGATATTAACCCTGTAGTATAGCTATCCGGTCGTGGTCATCGAGGGTGATTTCCTCTTTAACCACTTCCGATCACGAGTGCTGTCGTGCAACCCTCACGTGTGGACCTCGAGGGTGAATCCTCTTACGCTCACCTTGATGACTACATCGAGTGGAATTCACCGGGGTGATTCCTCGGTTTTCCCTTGATGTTTAGACACACCGCTACTTTGATTACTATGACTTTACACTGAGCCATGTTACTAAAGACGGGTCGACCCTGAGGGGTGCCCGCGCGAGTTTAATTGCGAGTGACGTGGAGTCGGGTTGACCTGGAGGGTGCCCGCGAGATAATTATGAGGCGTGGCCGGGCATTCCTAGCCCTTGCCGCAAGTCCTCGAGATGGGGCAACGGGGTCACATCTTTCGTGAGTCTCTGCTTGTTACCGCGTTCCTAATCCACTACGATTTGGATATTTGATCCGAGGGGCCTCGCCCGATAGCACTAACCATCACGTGGGCATAGTATGGGCGTTCGCGTCGATACATCAGCGAAGCTTAATAGACGCTGGCCGACCGAGCGCGCGCGGGTTGGACTGCGTAAGCACCTGCCTTGTTTAAGGAGGTAGCTAGGTCTGCTCACCGCCGCAGACGCAATGTGCAGGAGTTCCGGGAGATGGCCCATGACCCCGGGGCATAGGTTTAGTCCGGCGTCTGGCCTCTCTATTAAGCCTAGGTCGGGTTGCGGCATATTGTTTGGCGAGGCCGGCATGACCTCGGAAAGTGTGTCGGCGGAGTTAAGCGGCGTGGTGGGTAAGTTGGTGCACCTGCAGGGAAGAAAACATCTATTGATAGCCTGTCCTACGGTAACGGACACTTGGAGTTGTATCCCGATCGATACAACTAGAACTGGATACTTGTGATGAGAATTGGATGGTGATGAGAACTGGATTGTGATGATAACTGGATAGTATGGCTCTGGGTTTTCTTTCTCGCAGGGAGTCGAGAAAGGATCTCTGGCCGAGGTTCATAACACTACTACTACTTTACTTTATGCTAGTCTACTCCCTCCTATTTGCTGAAGATGGTGGTTTCCAGAAGATGCTAGTCTTCGATAGGACTAGGCCTTCTCTCTATTCTGGCATTTCTGCAGCCCAGTCCACATATACAACCTTCCTTTGATAATGTTGCATATGTAGTGTAGATCCATGCTTGCGAGTACTTTGGATGAGTACTCACGGTTGCTTTGCTCCCCCTTTTCCCCCTTTCTTCTTCTTTCCGGTTGATGCAACCAGATGTTGGAGCCCAGAAGTCAGATGCCACCGCCGATGTCTACTACTACGTCGAGGCCGCGACGACCTGGGAGTAGTTAGGAGGCTCCCAGGCGTGAGGCCTTGCCTTTTCGATCGTTGTTGCTTTTGTGCTAGCCTTCTTAAGGCAAACTTGTCTAACTCATGTCTGTACTCAGATATGGTTGCTTCGCTGACTCTTGTGTTTTCGAGCTTATGTATTCGAGCCCTCGAGGCCCCTGGCTTGTAATATAAAGCTTGTATTATTTTAATTTGTGTCTAGAGTTGTGTTGTGATATCTTCCCGTGAGTCCTTGATCTTGATCATACACATTTGCGTGTATGATTAGTGTACGATTGAATCGAGGGCGTCACAAAGGCATGGATGATGAGAGGGGGACGTTGGATATATAATTAATGTGGGTGTATTAGCTATATATGTTAATCCTATATAGAGAGGTATAGATTGATCGATGTGGACGTGGGAAAGAGGGTGAGACCTCACTGGATATATCGATTGATCGGTTTCTGTGGAAAACTATGAAAGACCTAGATGTATACACCCATACATAGAGGAACATCGATCGTTGCACATGAAGGAAATATGCCCTAGAGGCAATAATAAAGTTATTATTTATTTCCTTATATCATGATAAATGTTTATTATTCATGCTAGAATTGTATTAACCGGAAACATAATACATGTGTGAATAAATAGACAAACATAGTGTCACTAGTATGCCTCTACTTGACTAGCTCGTTGAATCAAAGATGGTTAAGTTTCCTAACCATAGACATGAGTTGTCATTTGATTAACGGGATCACATCATTAGGAGAATGATTTGATTGACATGACCCATTCCGTTAGCCTAGCACTTGATCGTTTAGTATGTTGCTATTGCTTTCTTCATGACTTATACATGTTCACGTAACTATGAGATTATGCAACTCCTGTTTACGGAGGAACACTTTGGTGCTACCAAACGTCACAACGTAATCGGGTGATTATAAAGGAGTACTACAGGTGTCTCCAAAGGTACATGTTGGGTTGGCGATTTCGAGATTAGGTTTTGTCACTCCGATTGTCGAGAGGTATCTCGGGCCCTCTCGGTAGTGCACATCACTATAAGCCTTGCAAGCAATGTAGCTAATGAGTTAGTTACGGAATGATGCATTACGTAAAGAGTAAAGAGACTTGCCGGTAACGAGATTGAACTAGGTATTGGATACCGACGATCGAATCTCGGGCAAGTAACATACCGATGACAAAGGGAACAACGTATGTCGTTATGCAGTTTGACCGATAAATATCTTCGTAGAATATGTAGGAACCAATATGGGCATCCAGGTTCCGCTATTGGTTATTGACCAAGAATAGTTCTAGGTCATGTCTACATAGTTCTCGAACCCGTAGGGTCCGCATGCTTAAGGTTTCGATGATAGTTATATTATGAGTTTATGAGTTTTGATGTACCGAAGGAGTTCGGAGTCCCGGATGAGATCGGGGACATGACGACGAGTCTCGAAATGGTCGAGACGTAAAGATCGATATATTGGACGACTATATTCGAGTTCGGAAAAGTTCCAGTGATTCGGTATTTTTCGAGTACCGAGAGTTACGGAATTCGCCGGGAGTATATGGGCCTTATTGGGCCATACGGGAATAGAGGAGAGAGGCCAAAGGAAGGAGGCCTGCGCCCCCCTCTGGTCCGGTGGACAAGGGGCAGCCCCTTTCCTTATTCCTCTCCCCTCTTTCCCTTCTCCTACTCCAACAAGGGAGGTGGAATCCTACTAGGACTAGGGAGTCCTAGTAGGACTCCACATGGCGCGCCCTCCTAGGGCCGGCCTCCTCCCCCTTGCTCCTTTATATACGAGGGCAGGGGGCACCCCATGACACACAAGTTGATCTACGGATCGTTCCTTAGCCGTGCAGCGGTGCCCCCTCCACCATATTCCACCTCGGTCATATCGTCGCGGAGCTTAGCGAAGCCCTCGCCGGTAGAGCATCATCATCGCCACCACGCCGTCGTCGACGGAACTCATCCCCGACGCTTTGCTGGATCGGAGTCCGGGATCGTCATCGAGCTGAGCGTGTGCTGAACTCGGAGGTGCCGACGTTCGGTACTTGGATCGGTCGGATCGTGGAGACGACGACTACATCAACCACGTTGTCATAACGCTTCGCCACGGTCTCACGAGGGTACATGGACAATACTCTCCCTCTCGTTGCTATGCCATCACCATGATCTTGAGTGTGCGAGGAAATTTTGAAATTACTACGTTCCCCAACAGTGGCATCCGAGCCTGGTTTTATGCATTGATGTCATATGCACGAGTAGAACACAAGTGAGTTGTGGGCGATATAAGTCATACCGCTTACCAGCATGTCATACTTTGGTTCAGCGGTATTGTGAGATGAAGCGGCCGGACCGACATTACGCCAGACGCTTACGCGAGACTGGTTTCACCGCTTCGAGCACTCGTTGCTTAAAGGTGACTGGCCGGTGTCTGTCTCTCTCACTTTAGTTGAACCGAGTGTGGCTACGCCCGGTCCTTGCGAAGGTTAAAACAGCACCAACTTGACAAACTATCGTTGTGGTTTTGATGCTTAGGTAAGAACGGTTCTTGCTCAGCCCGTAGCAGCCACGTAAAACTTGCAACAACAAAGTAGAGGACGTCTAACTTGTTTTTGCAGGGCATGTTGTGATGTGATATGGTCAAGACATGATGCTATATTTTATTGTATGAGATGATCATGTTTTGTAACGAAGTTATCGACAATCGGCAGAGCCATATGGTTGTCGCTTTATTGTATGAAATGCAAAAGCCATGTAATTGACTTACTTTATCACTAAGCGGTAGCGATAGTCGTAGAAGCAATAGTTGGCGAGACGACAACGATGCTACGATGGAGATCAAGGTGTCGCGCCGGTGAAGATGGTGATCACGACGGTGCTTCGGAGATGGAGATCACAAGCACAAGATGATGATGGCCATATCATATCACTTATATTGATTGCATGTGATGTTTATCCTTTATGCATCTTATCTTGCTTTGATTGACGGTAGCATTTTAAGATGATCTCTCACTAATTATCAAGAAGTGTTCTCCCTGAGTATGCACCATTGCCAAAGTTCGTCGTGCCCAGACACCACGTGATGATCGGGTGTGATAAGCTCTACGTCCATCTACAACGGGTGCAAGCCAGTTTTGCACACGCGGAATACTCAGGTTAAACTTGACGAGCCTAGCATATGCAGATATGGCCTCGGAACACGGAGACCGAAAGGTCGAGCGTGAATCATATAGTAGATATGATCAACATAGTGATGTTCACCATTGAAAACTACTCCATCTCACGTGATGATCGGTTATGGTTTAGTTGATCTGGATAACGTGATCACTTAGATGACTAGAGAGATGTCTATCTAAGTGGGAGTTCTTAAGTAATATGATTAATTGAACTTAAATTTATCATGAACTTAGTCCTGGTAGTATTTTGCAAATTATGTTGTAGATCAATAGCTCGCGTTGTTGCTTCCCTGTGTTGTTTGCTTCCCTATGTTTTTATATGTGTTCCTAGAGAAAATTGTATTGAAAAATGTTAGTAGCAATTACACGGACTGGGTCCGTAACTTGAGGATTATCCTCATTGCTGCACAGAAGAATTATGTCCTTAATGCACCGCTAGGTGACAAACCTATTACAGGAGCAGATGCAGACGTTATGAACGTTTGGCTAGCTCAATATGGTGACTACTTGATAGTTTAGTGCACCATGCTTAAACGGCTTTAGAATCGGGACTTCAAAGACGTTTTTAATGTCATGGACCATATGAGATGTTCCAGGAATTGAAGTTAATATTTAAGCAAATACCCGAGTTGAGAGATAGGAAATCTCCAACAATTTCTATAGCTAAAAGATGGAGGAGAATCGCTCAACTAGTGAGCATGTGCTCAGATTGTCTGGGTACTTCAATCGCTTGAATCAAGTGGGAGTTAATCTTCCATATAAGATAGCGATTGACAGAATTTTCTAGTCACCATCACTAAGTTACCAGAACTTCGTGATGAACTATAGTATGCAAGGGATGACGAAAACGATTCCCGAGCTTTTCATGATGATGAAATCGATGAAGGTAGAAATCAAAAAGGAGCATCAAGTGTTGATGGTTGACAAGATCACTAGTTTCAAGAAAAGGGCAAAGGAAAAAAAAAGGGAACTTCAAGAAGAACAGCAAGCAAGTTGCTGCTCAAGTGAAGAAGCCCAAGTCTGGTCCTAAGCCTGAGACTAAGTGCTTCTACTGCAAAGAGACTGGTCACTGGAAGCGGAACTACCCCATGTGATTGGCGGATAAGAAGGATGGCAAAGTGAACATAAGTATATTTGATATACATGTTATTGATGTGTACTTTACTAGTGTTTATAGCAACCCCTCAGTATTTGATACTAGTACAGTTACTAAGATTAGTAACTCGAAACGGGAGTTGCAGAATAAACAGAGACTAGTTAAGGGTGAAGTGACGATGTGTGTTGGAAGTGGTTCCAAGATTGATATGATCATCATCGCACACTCCCTATACTTTCGGGATTAGTGTTGAACCTAAATAAGTGTTATTTGGTGTTTGCGTTGAGCATAAATATGATTTGATCATGTTTATTGCAATACGATTATTCATTTAAGTTAGAGAACAATTGTTGTTCTATTTACATGAATAGAACCTTCAATGGTCATACACCCAATGAAAATAGTTTGTTGGATCTCGATCGTAGTGATACACATATTCATAATATTGATGCCAAAAGATGCAAAGTTAATAATGATAGTGCAACTTATTTGTGGCACTTCCGTTTAGGTCATATCGGTGTAAAGCGCATGAAGAAACTCCATGAAAGATGGATTTTCGGAATCACTTGGTTATGAATCATTTGATGCTTGCGAACCATGCCGTTTGGGCAAGATGACTAAAACTCCGTTCTCCGGAACAATGGAACAAGCTACTGACTTATTGGAAATAATACATACCGATGTATGCGATCCAATGAGTGTTGATGCTCGTGGCAAGTATCGTTATTTTCTGACCTTCACAAGATGATTTGAGCAGATATGGGTATATCTACTTGATGAAACATAAAGTCTGAAATAGTTGAAAGGTTCAAAGAATTTTAGAGTGAAGTGGAAAATCATCGTAACAAGAAAAATAAAGTTTCTACGATCTGATCGTGGAGACGAATATTTGAGTTACGAGTTTGGTCTTCATTTGAAACAATATGAAATAGTTTCGCAACTCACGCCATATGGAACACCACAGCATAATGGTGTGTCCAAAAGTCCTAACCGCACTTTATTGGATATGGTGCGATCTATGATGTATCTTACCGATTTACCACTATCGTTTTGGGGTTATGCATTAGAGACAGCTGCATTCACGTTTAATAGGGCACCATCTAAATCCGTTGAGATGACACCGTATGAACTATGGTTTAGCAGTAAACCTAAGCTGTCGTTTCTTAAAGCTTGGAGTTGCGATGCTTATATGAAAAGGTTTCAACCTGATAAGCTCGAACCCAAATCGGAAAAGTGTGTCTTCATAGAATACCCAAAGGTAACTATTGGGTACACCTTCTATCACAGATCCGAAGGCAAGTTATTCGTTGCTAAGATGGATCCTTTCTAGAGAAGAAGTTTCTCTCGAAAGAAGTGAGTGGGAGGAAAGTAGAGCTTGATAAGGTAATTGTACCTTCTCCCAAATTGGAAAGTAGTTCATCACAGAAATCAGTTCATGTGATTCCTACACCAATCAGTGAGGAAGCTAATGATGATGATCATGAAGCTTCAGATCAAGTTAGTACCGAACCTCGTAGGTCTTCCAAAATAAGATCAGCACCAATGTGGTACGGTAATCCTATTCTAGAAGTCTTGTTACTAGACCATGATGAACCTACGAACTATGAGGAAGCGATGATGAGCCCAGATTCCGCGAAATGGCTTGAGGCCATAAAATCTGAGATAGGATCCATATATAAGAACAAAGTGTGGACTTTGGTTGACCTGCTCGATGATCAGCAAGTCAATTTAAATAAATGGATCTTCAAGAGGAAGACGGACACTGATAGTAGTGTTACTATCTACAAAGCTAGACTTGTCGAAAAAGGTTTTTGACAAAGTTCAAGATGTTGAATACAATGAGATTTTCTCACTCGTATCGATGCTTAAAAGTCTGTCCGAATCATGTTAGCAATTGCCACATTTTATGAAATCTGGCAAATGGATGTCAAAACTGCATTCCTTAATGGTTTTCTTAAAGAAGAGTTGTATATGATGCAACCAGAAGATTTTGTCAATCCTAAAGGTGCTAACAAAATGTGCAAGCTCCAGCGATCCATCTATGGACTGGTGCAAGCATCTCAGAGTTGGAATACACGCTTTGATAAGTTGATCAAAGAATATAGTTTTATACAGACTTGCGGTGAAGCCTGTATTTACAACAAAGTGAGTGGGAGCACTACAGCATTTCTGATAAGTATATGTGAATGACATATTGTTGATCGGAAATAATGTAGAATTATTCTGCAAAGCATAAAGGAGTATTTGAAAGGAGTTTTTTCAAAGAAGGACCTCGATGAAGCTGCTTACATATTGAGCATCAAGATCTATAGAGATAGATCAAGACGCTTGATAAGTTTTTCAATGAGTACATACCTTTACAAGTTTTTGAAGAAGTTCAAAATGGAACAGTCAAAGAAAGAGTTTCTTGCCTGTATTACAAGGTGTGAAATTGAGTAAGACTCAAATCCCGACCACGGTAGAAAATAGAAAAGAGAATGAAAGTCATTCCCTATGCCTCAGTCATAGGTTCTATAAAGTATGCTATGCTATGTACCAGACCTATTGTATACCTTGCTCTGTATTTGGCAAGGGAGTACAATGGTGATCTAGGAGTAGATCACTGGACATTGGTCAAGAACATCCTTAGTGAGAACTAAGGAAATATGTTTCTCGATTATGGAAGTGACAAAAAGGTTCGTCGTAAAGGGTTACGTCGATGCAAATTTTGACACTAATCTAGATGACTCTAAGTCTCGGTCTAGATACATATTAAAAGTGGGAGCAATTAGCTAGAGTAGCTCATGCAGAGCATTGTAGACATAAAATTTGCAAAATACTTACGGCTCAATGTGCGAGACCGTTGACTAAGCTTCTCTCACGAGCAAAACATGATCACACCTTAGTACTCTTTGGGTGTTAATCACATAGCGATGTGAACTAGATTATTGACTCTAGTAAACCCTTTGGGTGTTGGTCACATGACGATGTGAACTATGGGTGTTGATCATATCTGAGATATGAATATTGGTGTTAAATCACATGGCGATGTGAACTAGATTATTGACTCTAGTGCAAGTGGGAGACTGAAGGAAATATGCCCTAGAGGCAATAATAAAGTTATTATTTATTTCCTTATATCATGATAAATGTTTATTATTCATGCTAGAATTGTATTAACCGGAAACATAATACATGTGTGAATAAATAGATAAACATAGTGTCACTAGTATGCCTCTACTTGACTAGCTCGTTGAATCAAAGATGGTTAAGTTTCCTAACCATAGACATGAGTTGTCATTTGATTAACGGGATCACATCATTAGGAGAATGATCTGATTGACATGACCCATTCCGTTAGCCTAGCACTTGATCGTTTAGTATGTTGCTATTGCTTTCTTCATGACTTATACATGTTCCTGTAACTATGAGATTATGCAACTCCCGTTTACCGGAGGAACACTTTGGGTGCTACCAAACGTCACAACGTAACTGGGTGATTATAAAGGAGTACTACAGGTGTCTCCAAAGGTACATGTTGGGTTGGCGTATTTCGAGATTAGGTTTTGTCACTCCGATTGTCGGAGAGGTATCTCTGGGCCCTCTCGGTAATGCACATCACTATAAGCCTTGCAAGCAATGTAGCTAATGAGTTAGTTACGGAATGATGCATTACGTAACGAGTAAAGAGACTTGCCGGTAACGAGATTGAACTAGGTATTGGATACCGACGATCGAATCTCGGGCAAGTAACATACCGATGACAAAGGGAACAACGTATGTCGTTATGCGGTTTGACCGATAAATATCTTCGTAGAATATGTAGGAACCAATATGGGCATCCAGGTTCCGCTATTGGTTATTGACCAAGAATAGTTCTAGGTCATGTCTACATAGTTCTCGAACCCGTAGGGTCCGCACGCTTAAGGTTTCGACGACAGTTATATTATGAGTTTATGAGTTTTGATGTACCGAAGGAGTTCGGAGTCCCGGATGAGATCGGGGACATGACGAGGAGTCTCGAAATGGTCGAGACGTAAAGATCGATATATTGGACGACTATATTCGGAGTTCGGAAAGGTTCCGAGTGATTCGGTATTTTTCGAGTCTGGGAGAGTTACGGAATTCGCCGGGAGTATATGGGCCTTATTGGGCCATAAGGGAATAGAGGAGAGAGGCCAAAGGAAGGAGGCCTCGCCCCCCTCTGGTCCGATTGGACAAGGGCGCAGCCCCTTTCCTTATTCCTCTCCCCCTCTTTCCCCTTCTCCTACTCCAACAAGGGAGGTGGAATCCTACTAGGACTAGGGAGTCCTAGTAGGACTCCACACATGGCGCGCCCCCTCCTAGGGCCGGCCTCCTCCCCCCTTGCTCCTTTATATACGGGGGCAGGGGGGCACCCCATGACACACAAGTTGATCTACGGATCGTTCCTTAGCCGTGTGCGGTGCCCCCCTCCACCATATTCCACCTCGGTCATATCGTCGCGAAGCTTAGGCGAAGCCCTGCGCCGGTAGAGCATCATCATCGTCACCACGCCGTCGTGCTGACGGAACTCATCCCCGACGCTTTGCTGGATCGGAGTCCGGGGATCGTCATCGAGCTGAACGTGTGCTGAACTCGGAGGTGCCGTACGTTCGGTACTTGGATCGGTCGGATCGTGGAGACGTACGACTACATCAACCGCGTTGTCATAACGCTTCCGCTTACGGTCTACGAGGGTACGTGGACAATACTCTCCCCTCTCGTTGCTATGCCATCACCATGATCTTGCGTGTGCGTAGGAAATTTTTGAAATTACTACGTTCCCCAACAGCACATGCACGCGTGAGAGATAAAGAATGACCGATATTATGGAGAGGGGGGTGTGTGCGGGTGTGTGCCTTCATGGGAGACCGACCTGAAGAAAAAGATTGCATGCGTGCGATGGATAATGCCGACTAGTAGTGTGTGTTCATGCATGCACGAGAGAAAGTTAGTGGTACAATTATAAAGAGAAGACTACTGTGTGGGTGTAAAAGAATAGGTGAGGTCATAATCAATGTAAAGTTGAATTCAAATATTTGAATAAGAGGTCCTGATGTTTGAAACCCATGCATGCATGAATATAACGGAGATCTGCGTGGTGTGGTTTGGAAACGAGCATGTTGTAATGTATACACATTGAACAAGGTCAGACTGATTTGAATTTGAGATACCGATGGCAGACATCATTTGGCCACGTCGCATCCGTGCATGGACACACTATTCTAATTGGAGATGAGGGGCGGCTTTCGCATCACATATCTATATCTATACCCCTATATATATTTTATATTTTATATTTTTTTATATTGTGTGTGGGTAAATTTAACTTTGAAAGATGGTCATTGGATGAGGCGAATCCGATGGTCCAAAGATGGAAAATTTGAGCACTACTGGCCGTTGGATATCATCTAGATTCCACCAGATTTGGACACATGCATAATCTAGAAGACTCCATGGTTGAACTTAAGCATAATGCACAAACATCAAAACACAAGCACTTCTTATTTGTTCTAGAATCTTCCGTATCAGAATTGCCCAAATGTTTTTCTACATGATTTGCCATTATTTGTTTTTACTTTATGTCTTACGACGCACGATTCCATGAATCTTAAAATAGATTAGCTTTCTTATAAAAACTAGATGATTTTGAATGAAATGAAATATAACAATTAAACGAACATCTACATCAAGCATATATGACTCAAAGCTTGCATGCTATAATGTGGTATTTATTCACAATTTGGTTGCCAAATCTCATGCGTGCAATGCACGTGTACCTTACTCTAGTCTAAATGGTGTTTGTGTGTTTGTTGTGCGTGTTGAGGTGCAAATTGTCTTTTTTGGGTACACATTAAGCTTGTTCTTCCGAAATTTCAAGCCGCGCCTTGTTATGCCGAAAATTCAAGCTAGCTTCTCTGTCTATCGTGCTGCGAAACTCCCGCCTCTTCAACATGCGCCTTGTTAGCCCGAAATATTTAAGATATATCTTTGTCTCATTGTGCTCCAACAACTCCCTCCATCTCAACCCGCGCTTTGCTATTCCGAAATTACAACGCGCGCGAAAACTCCCACCTCCTGTGAAATCCCGACACGCGAAATGCCCATGGTACCCCTGAACCGAAAGAACCGCCTCAAATCGGTGGGGGTAATTTCGTAACTTACCCCACATTTCGGACAAGCGCGTCTCTAAGCCACGGTTCCCCACTGCCATCCCATCCGCCCACCCATTTACACCGAGGCCACGAAAACACGCGACGAAACCCCACACCCTGCTCCGTCCGCCACCCAGTCGGAGCCTCTTCCCCGACGACGTCGTCCACAGCAACACCTCGACGTCCCTCATCCACCGTACCGGATGAGGATCCATCGTCGATCTCATCGTCCCGCCGGTTCAGCCACCCCGTCCTCCACCTCCAAGGAGCTGCCCCGACGTTCCCCTCGTCTTTCGCGCCACCTCCAATCCCACACCGCCATCTTCACCTGCACCACCGGAAGAGCATCATCATCACCGTTTCCTCGGATGAAGCTGCGGCCTAATCGGCGCCACCAAAGAGATTGTACACTAATCTCCGCATTTTCTTCTTGATTCGATCTCACGCCGCTGCCGGCGCTCGGTCCCGAGCCGACACGGTGCGGCTCCATCCACGGCAGCGTCGCAGGCCACTTCCTCCATGGCGTCGCTCCCTCGGCGGCGACGTCCACATCAGTAGGAGCTGCTGCTGCTTTAGCTCTCGCTCGCGCTGCTGCTCTGCTCTTGCTCTCGGTCCCCTGCCTGGTCTGCTCTTTCCATTGCTCTTGCTCACGCTGCTGCTCCCGCTCTTGCTCTTGCTTGCGATGCTGCTCCGATTTAGCTACACTTGATCGTTGAATCGACTTTTGGGTCATCGATTTTCAGGGGTGGGGGGACTCGCCAGGTGAAGGAAGAACCAGCCGAGCGGGAGGGTGGCTCACGGAGAGGTACCCCACTATCTACCTTAGGGTTCAGGATGGGGCGGTGGTCGCGGCGATGGCGGGCGTTAGCGGGGCGGTGGCATTTGGATCGCCGGAGAAAAAGCTCGGCACGGGGGGCCTAGAGGGATGGCCGGGGCGGCGGCGGACCGGCGGTGGGGAGTGTTCTCGGGGCGGGCGGGGCGGCGCACCGCCGGTCGCAGGTGGCGAGGGGCTACTGTTTGGCCGGTGGTGGCTGGCGGCTCAGGGGAGTGGAGGTTGAAGATGAACCGCAGGCCCTTGATTTCGTATCCAACGGCTGCAAAATCGACTGACCAGAGATGAAAAAGTCAGTCGACGGACGTGTAGCCTCACCTTGCTAGTGCGTTCAGTTTCGACAGCAAAATTCAGTTTTGACAGTTAAGTTCAGTTTCGACAGTTAAGTTCAGTTCCGACAGTTAAATTCAGTTTCGACAGTTAAGTTCAGAGATGAGCGGCTGATGTATTTTACATCTAGCGCTTTGTGGTTATGTACTTTACGTCATGTATTGGAGATGCTATTAGAATTCCACTCAGGTTGACGTTGTTCGTTGTCTCTCTTGTCCTGCTTCAGCCTCAGCGTCGTACAACTCACCGGAGCTGCTCCAACGACGAAACCCTCCATCACAGCGGAGCAATACCTCGGGCTCCATCTCCAGACGCCTAAGATCTTCTTCCCCTCCTCCAACAGCCAAGTCAGCCGGAGCATCCTCACCGGCCAACACAATCACGCTGAGATCGACATGGCTTCACCAAAGAGGATGTACACTTGTTGCATCTCTTTTTTACTCTACATGTTATATATATTGTCCACTGAGCACTCGTAGTAACGGGAAATACGATTATTTTATCCTACTATATGACAAGCAGTGAGGTACCAGGAAACTTAGCTATCCGTGATGGACTCTCTTGAACGCCATCATTATTTATCTCTGCGCGTTTGAGCTGTACATTTGTTGATGGGCCTGGGAGTTGAGCTAGTATGGTAGTGGCTTGGGTCCAAAATAATAGAAGTAGCACAAAAACATTTTTTTAGTGTAGGATTTTCCTTGCTCAAGCCTTCCTACTAGAATCGCCGGTGCTTGAAAGGAAAAGTGAATGAAAAACATCGGAATTGGAAAGTTTCCTATGGTACTAATTTTCATGAATTTGGTGCAAAGGAACAGAGCAAAGGAAAACTATAGAATTTGTTCCTTTAGTGTCTCCTTGAAAGAAAAACCGTAGGAATTCTAATTTCCACTTCTCCTACTTTTCATATTCCTATCCATGAAGCACAAGACTAAGACATAGTAGCATAATAGCATTATAACCGTACATTTTCTTATGGTTTGACTTAATCTCACCATGCTTTTTTGCATCCTGTGATCTTCCAATTGTTGTGAATCAAACACCCAGATTGGCAGAAATCCTGTGTTTCTAAATTCTCTGTTTTGCACGTGCATTCCTATCCTATTCCTGTCTATTTCCTATCCCTACATTGTCAGAATCGTCAAATTCAAACAAGCCCTTACTCAATTACTTCTGTTACAGATATGTGTCAAAGAAAACCTTGTGTGGTTTGTCCTGCTCTCTGGCGTTGTGTTCCACCCAGCTCAGCTGCTCCAACGATGGAAGGGTTCACCACAACAGGGATCCGCTCTCCAGACTGTCTTTCGCCGCCTCAGATCTTCTTCCCCTCCG
The DNA here is from genome assembly GCA_021605205.1 of Aegilops longissima. Taxonomy (NCBI): domain Eukaryota; kingdom Viridiplantae; phylum Streptophyta; class Magnoliopsida; order Poales; family Poaceae; genus Aegilops; species Aegilops longissima. Next base: position 466,488,325 of record CM038682.1, read on the forward strand.
CAGTCAGCCACGGCAACTGCATTACCACCATCAACTGAGCAGATGAACTTGAGGACTACATGGGTTCGCAAGAGAGGTCGCACTCTTCCGTGTCTACTTATGTTATGCATCGCTTAATATGATGACATGCTACATTATCGTCGTGTTCACCTATTAGACTCCGAGTCAGGTCCAAACTAATGCTGAAACTTGAGTTTTTAAATGGTTGTGGGGTACATATTGGGGCAGCAATCATTACTATCTGTCTACTATCTGGTTTATCTCCGGTGTCTACTATGAGTTTCATGTTGGGTGCAAACAAACATTAAAGGAGCCATTATCTGTATTTTTTAACTAAAGCTATTATTTACCTGCTATCATTGGTTTTGGGTATATCCACAGTTTGCTACCATCACTTTGGATTTGTGCATGCACTCCTTACATAATCTCACTATGTTTTATTCCTATGCAAGCCAGTTATTGTACAAAATGGAACTGATCATGCAGAGCAAAAGAGACGAGCCTTGCGTGGTAATAAAATTTCATGCAGACGTCGTTCCATGGTGGGCGCAAAGGCAGCCCCCCCTCCACCCATTTTGGATTGTAATCAAGAGGAAGATAACTGTTCTAAGGGGGATTCAGAAGGAGAAGACCACTCCTATTTACCCCATGAGGTCTTCGCTCTAACTTGGCATGCTGATGTTGGTAATATCATGCATATGGTGCCTTGCATTGCTTACTGTATACATTAAAGATGTCATCTACTTAGTTTAGACATGCTTTGTGTCAATGCCATATGTTTAGTTTCTTTATCGTATATGTGAATCATGCAATGCCATCTTGTCTAGCCAGGCATCATATATGTGAATATTGCAATGCCACCCTGGTTAGCTAGTCATCTTATATGTGAATTATATCATGCCATCATTTTTTTATTATGTGTTAAATTTGTCAACAATTTTAGTACATTCAATTACTCTTCCTGTGCATCAGCCATTCGGCACGGTCATGGAAAAATCTGGAGTGGAAAGAAGGTCTTCAGAGCAGACAATGCTATCTGACGAAGCGCATGTCTTGCTGGTTACCGATAGCTCCTCAGAGGAGGATTCAGAGACAGATGACCAGTCATATTCCCCCCCCCCCGAGGTGCATGCCCTAACTAGGCAGGGTTATGTTGCTCATATCGTGCGTATGGTATCTTGCATTGCTATGTCATTTGCTTAGTTTAGACATGCTTTGTGTGAATGCCACCTGTTTAGTGTCTAATTACCATATATGTGAATTATGTAATACCATCTTGTTGCAAGACATTATATATGTGAATTATGCAATGTTATCTTGTTGCAAGGCACTATGTATATGAATTATGCAATGCCTTGCTGTTTAGGCAAGCGTCATATATGTGAATTATATCATGCCGTCTTTTTTTTGTATTTCTCATTGCTTTTGTCGACAATGTTTGTATATTCAACTGCTCTTCCTGTGCATCAGCCATTTGAATTGGTGATGGAGAAATCTGGAGTGAAAACAAGGTCTTGAGCAGACAATGCTACTCTTTCAAGCAGATATCTTGCTGGTTACAGATAGCTCTTGAGAGGAGGATTCAGAGGCGATGACCAGTCCTATTATCCCCCGAGGTGTATGCTCAAACTTGGCAGGGTTATATTACTCATATAATGCATATGTTGTATTGCAATGCTTAGTTTTTACATCATATGCACAATATTGAATGCCATCTCCTTAGTTGACACATCATATATGTGATTGCCCTCTGCTCACTTCCTTAGTATATAAATCATATATTTGAATTATGTCATGCCATGATGTTTACATAGACAACATGTATCTGAATTATGGCATGCCAACCCATTTTCTAAAGACATAATATAGTTATATCATCTCATCCTGTTTACATAGTCATCCTATTTTAAATTATGTCATTCTATCCGTGAATTATATCATGCCATCATGTTTCCATCGACGGCATGTTTGTGATTTATGGCATGCCAACCACTTTAATAGACACATCGTATAGTGATATCATGTCATCCTGTTTACATAGTCATCATATTTTGAAGTATGTCATTGTATCCTGTTTAGTTAGCCATCATACATGTGAAATTGTGTCATGCTATCATGTTTAATTAGCCATCATATATGTGAAATTATGTCCTGCTATTCTGTTTGCTTAGACAACATAAATGTGAATTATTTCATGCCTTGTTTTCTTCCCTACTATCCATTGCACCTGTCTATCTTACAATGTCTGTACATTCAATTACTTTTCTTGTTTATCAGCCATTTCAATTGGAGGGAGTGATGGCAGTATTTGTGGGAGTAAAAACACGGTCTTCAGAAAAGATCGTGCTACCTGTCGATGCAGATAGAACCACGGTTGTACTTGCCCAAGAACCAGCCCCACCATACATAACCCACACTCATGCAGATTGTACCCCTACCCAGTTGGACAGAGAACCGGCTACACCCCTTCTAACCCCAACCCCAGCAGATAGACACCCAGTTCCCATTGACAAAGCACCGTCTCCACCACAGATCACCCAAACACGAGCAGTTAGTAAGGCAACAGCAGTGCCCAAATCACGAGGACCACCACTCCGAACCCGAAGTCAATGCTTAAAGCAGAAGAATAATGTTCTCAGGTCAGGTTTCTTAGCTATGGTTCATACTACACTACTAGGGAAAAGCTTATACACAGACACTTACTAGTAGCGAGGGTTAAAAACCCTCGCTACTGCTACTTACTAGTAACGCAGGTTTTTAAACCTCGCTACTACTAAGTTGATAGCAGTAGCGCGGGTTTTTAACCCTCGCTACTACTAAGCGGTCTCTACCGTGCCCCTCGGGACATGCCATAGTAGTAGCGCGGGTTTTTAATCCTCGCTACTACTAAGTTGATAGTAGTAGCGTTGGTTTTTAACCCTCGCTACTACTAAGTGGTCTCTACCGTGCCCCTGGACCATGCCATAGTAGTAGCGATGGTTATAAACCCGCGCTACTACTAAGTTTTTACCCCTCGCTACTACTAATCGGTCTCAACCGTGCCCCTCGGGGACATGGCATAGTAGTAGCGAGGGTAAAAACCCGCTACTACTAAATCTGGGTTTCAAACTCTACCCCGTGGATCGCCTTTTCAGTTTTAAAAAATAAAGGAAAATGATGAAAATGTCAAAAAAATAAAAGAAAATAAGTTTCCCATGCGATATTTGGTCTAGTTGTTGGGAAAATTTGCAAATATGAATTTCGACTTTATTTGCAAAATCTCTCGAGAATTTGTAAAAATGGGCATAACTTTTGCATCCTAACTCGGATGAAAAAGTTTTTTATATGAAAAATCATCTACTCGAAAAGTTACATCCAAATTTAACCGGGGGAACGATGTTAAACATTTTCAAAATCCTCAAAAACCTAACAGAAAAAAGTTACGGGGCTTTTAAGATCTGGAGGCAAAAAAATTCAAAAAAAATCAGTATTTTTTAATTTTTCTTAAATCTAGTCAAACTATGGTCAAACTAATTATTCAAGAATATTAGTGTTACTAAATAATTATTTTAGTTTTTTAGAATTTTTGTTAAATCTGGTCAAACTATGGTCAAACTGTGGTCAAACAATGGTCAAACTAATTATTCAAGAAATATTAGTGTTACTAAATATTAGTGTTATTTTTTAGAACAATAGTCTCAAACTCAAACAGTGAAATGTGTGACTTCATGCTCAAGCTAAATTCCTGAGGTTAATAGGATTGACATCTTACTATTGTCAGGAAAACAACAAGTGCAGAATTGGAAACGAGGGAGAATAGAACCCGGAAGTTAAGCGTGCTCAGGCTGGAGTAGTGAGAGGATGGGTGACTATTCGGGAAGTTAGATGATTTGGAATGATGAGGGGTGATTAGAGATTGGAGGTTAAAATAATTCAGAAATTTGAAAATTAGGGAAAAAAATCGAATTTTTTTTTCGAAAAAATTCAAAAAAAAAACAGAGGTTAGAAATTAGTAGTAGCGCGGGTGGCATCCGTGCTACTGCTATACGTTAGCTGTAGCGCCTTATTAGTAGCGCCGGCCCCCGCGCTACTAATAGGCCCAAAACCCGCGCTGCTGCTAGGCTTTTCCCTAGTAGTGCTACTTTGCTCTTGCATCACTCTATTTACTGATACCAACTAATTTCAAATTTGAAGGATGCAATTGAAACTCCAATGGCGCAACAGGTATGTTTTAAACCTGTTTCTTCAACGTGTTTGGCTGTTTGGTGTTGTAACTTACTCTATGTTGATTTCAGTTTCAATTGAATAAACAATTATGTTCTCATGCCATGCACATTACAAGTGTTGTTATTGCTGTGTAGTTTCCCACACTTATATTCATGTCATGTTGCTTTGTCTTAAATGGATATGATTCGAACTGTATCTATCTTGATTTGGCAACATAAACTAGAATGATATAGACCATACAAATGACCATACTACATAGATATATGTTTGTTTCATCTGTTATCCTGTCCACCTTATTCTGAACTGGTTTACAAAAATGAGTTTCATATACTACATTGTAAACCTGAGATGTGTTTCTTTGTTTCTCTTTTAGAACTAGGATAAAATATTGGAGAAGAGTACCCTGTTATGCAATGGTAAAGGAAGTAATGCGGATAAGGTTCAAGATAGTGAGACATGCCTGTTGGTCTCCAAGAAAGCTGATAAAAACAATATTGAAGACACTGAGACAACCCCAAAGTCCTGTCTTGATGTAGTGTTTGAGTTACTGGCTACCACTGCTGGCACCAGCTCTTCGAACTCGTTGCCTGAATCAGTTCGGCTTCTTGAGTCTCAACTTCAAGTTGAAAGACATCGATCCGATGTTATGCGACAGAAGTCAAGGACCGAGGAAGTCCTGCAGAATTCAGATGCATACTTTCGGTGCAACAAAGCAAGCTTTGGAGGACTTAAGCGCCAAACAAGAGAAAGTTAATAAGCTTGCTAAGCATCTTGCCAAGATTATGGGTACCTGTGATATTGTTTCTTGAGCTCTTCAAGTGGTTTCAGTTCGGACTTGTTTTGCTGCTTGGCGTTTATATGTCTTGTGTTCCCTATATTTGCACCGGTGGCGAACTTTGATGCCCAATGGATGTAATATATGTAATAGCCGTGATAGCCTAGTGTAAGTTGCTTGCTTATTTATTTCATTGTTGTCTTGTTTATTTGTTTTCTTGTAGTCAGTGCAGTTCTTTTTCTGCGGTTTGCTAGTGGCTGCAATAACCTATTTTTTAAAACTGGGCCACAATAACCATGGGCTAATATTTATCGTAGTGACCTTTGGGCCTCCTACGGGCCATAGAAACGATGGGCCTTCTACGGGTCAGAGAAACATGGGCCTTCTATGGGCAGAAACATGGGCCTTCTATGGGTCAGAGAAACAATGGGCCTTCTACGGGCTGTAGAAACAATGGGCCTTCTATGGGTCGATCATCAATGGGCCTTATACGGTCAGATGATCGATTGGCCATACATGGGCCAAACAGACCGCATTCTGGCCGTAAACGAGCTAGAGTTGGAATCGTCCGTTCATGGGCCGACCATAACGGGCCATCGTTAATAGGCAGTATTTGATGACGCTATGAAAATGGCCCAACGTATTAACGGACCACAAACGGGCCGACTGTAACCACGGGCTGAATTTGGCCCACAAGCAGAAAATGACAGTAACGGGCCGTAAGAAAACGAATGCTGTAAAATAGCCCAAGAATAAATCGGCTCTGAGATGGCCGAAAGATAACATGGGCTGGAAATGGCCCAACGGAATAGCGGGCCGTTAATGGGTATAAAGTGATACACTGTTCTTTACGTGCCAGTTTCACCACGGGCCGTCAATGGGTGTAAAGTGATACACTGTTCATTACGGGCCAGTTTCACCACGGGCCGTTAATAGGCCAAGAGTTACATAGGGCCTCATATGGGCCGAAAGACGTCATGGGCCATACATGGGCCAAAAGTGAAAACGGGCTAGAATCATATTGGATGGCCCAGATGACGCTACCGGTCCTAATTCGAATAGGGCGTAACGAGCCTTGGGTTAGCGGGCTGTAAATGGGCTATATGCGAACATGCCGTTAACAGGCTTTCCATGGGCCGGCCCGCCACCTTTTGACCAAGTCAAACGGGCCGACCTTTTCACAAGAATGGGCCTCTGTTGGGCCGTTCCACGTTTCGACGTATCATAGGTGCCTTCTGTCCAATGAGTGGATGACATCTGTCCCAGCGATGAGCCGACACGTGTTTCCTCCAGCCAATGATGATTTTACACGTGGAAAATCCCCATTGGTCGGGGCTGTTAACGGGTTATCGGATCCAAAACCCGACCCGATAGCTTAACGGCGTTCCTTTACGGTGGATGCCATGTGTCGGTCACCCTTGACGAAAGCACTTCTGTGACGCGCGATTTATCGTCATGGAAGTGGACACTTCCATGATGATAATTTTGGTAATGTCATGAAACACTTCTACGACAGCACAGGAATGACTATCTTGATTCTGTCATAAAATCGTCATGGATGTACATGCATGACAGAAAACTCGACCTACTGTGACAAACATGTATCATCACGGAAGTGTTTTTTTTGTAGTGATGTCCTACTGTGTGTGAGCTAAGTGTGTGAACACGATTTGGTAAAGGTAGCGGTGAGAGGCCATGTAGGAGTACATGGTGGGTTGTCTCACTCAAACTGTCCTCAGGAACTGAGTTCTGTGTTTGTGATCCATGAAACAGCTACTACCACACGTTGGGCCTAGAAATATGACCCCGCTCGACTTATTAACCGCCCTTGTCCTCTATCCAGGAGTTGCAACTAGTTTCTGGTGTTTGTAGGATATGTGTTGGAGGCCGTGCGTAGCGCTGACCCTAGGGGTGGGCTATGATGCGGTAGATACACCATGGCTGTGTACAGGCGCCTGCTTGGTGTCTCGGGAACCCCGCACACATCGCTTGGGGCTGTGAGCGAAACCCCGGACGGATCTCCTCGCGGATGGAACCCGAATAGGCGATAAACCTGGACTAGAGACTTGTGTGGTTAGTTAGGTTGTGGTCTACACCCATGTCAGTTTTCGCTTGAAGTCTGCCGAGCACATGTCGTGTGCCGAAGCTAAGTGGTGGAAACATGTGTGAAGAAGTACACCCCTGCAGGGTTATAAATGATCTATTCGAATAGTCGCTCCACAGTAAAGGACTTCTGGGTTGCCTATAATAGTTCATAGACAAGTGGAAGTGGATACTCTAAAATGCGCAAGACAAGCGTGAGTGCTATGGATGGCGTTCTCGTAGGGAGACGGGAGCGGATCCATAGTGGTGTATTGATTGGTGAATATGTGGACTCATGCGCGCCACCTCAAAAGAGTTACTTGCAGTCGTAGTTCAGGATTGCCACCGAGTCAAAGCAGGCTTGCTGCAGTTAAACTCCACCACCCCCCTTTATTGATACCGATGCATATGTAGATACTTCTGATGTAAGTCTTGCTGGGTACATTTGTACTCATGTTTGCCTATTTTATGTTTTGTAGAAAGACTTCAGTCTCGCTATTAGTTCCACGTGGATTTCGACGTTTAGCTTGTTACCTCAGCTACGATCCTGTGCCCTCGGCAGGGTCTTGTAGATAGTTGGGATTCTCCGCCTTTTCATTTGTAGTTGTCTATACTCAGACAAGTTATGTTTCCGCTTGTGCTTGTTGCTTGTATGCTCTGTATGTTGGGTCATGAGACCCATGTTTGTAATATCTCGCTCCTCGGAGCCTATTGATTAAATACCTGCATTGTAGAGTCATGTTGTGATGCCATGTTGTATTTACACATATCGGGCATATTGTGTGTATGATTGAAATGCTTGGTATGTGTGCGATCCGACAACCTAGTTGTCTATCCTTGGTAGCCTCTCTTATGGGGAAATGTAGTCTGGTGCTTCCACTGAGCCATGGTAGTCTGCTACAGCCCGGTTTACCGGAGTCCTGTTAGCCCGATTATTCTTGCTTGAAAAACTTAGGCTGGCGGCATGTGTCCTTCCTCGATCTCAGGTCTGCATCCTTCGGGAAATGTCACGCGGTGTCTTTCGGAGTCCTGTTAGCCTGCTACAGCCCGGATTCCCGGAGTCCTGCTAGCCCAGTTGCTACAGCCCGAATTCACTCGCTGATGACCGACACGTTCGTTGCTGGGTCATGTATGCCTGTCCCTATAAGTTAGTGCCACTTTGGGTTCACGACTAGTCATGTCGGCCCGGGTTCTTTGTCATATGGATGCTAGCAACACTATTATATACGTGAGCCAAAAGGCGCAAACGGTCCCAAGCCAGGTAAGGTGGCACCCATGGGAATACCGTGCGTGAGGCCGCAAAGTGATATGATGTGTTACATGCTAGATTGTTGTGACTTAGGATCGGGGTCCTGACAGCTTTGGTATCAGAGCCTGACGGCCTGTAGGATTACCAAGCCAAACTGGTCGAAGTTGAGTCTAGAAATGCTTTAGTTATATGTAGGGGAATTGATTGTGGGATGGAATGTAAGGCTCTTTTTACTCCTTATACCTCATGCCCTCTGATCCGAGTCATCTTATCTTTCCTACGGGGATTTAGAACTAGGCCTTCTCATCTATCTATCAGGATGACATGTTACTAATCCATAGACTTATAAGATTGTTGGATTTAAGCCCCAGTTCAGTTTCTACTACTTACGTGTTCATATTTGGTATCGGAACCTTGATATTGTGCTTGTGAGTGGTTATGCCACCATTTTTTCAGGATGTCTCAAATCCTTTGAGCCTTTACAGCCGTTATGCTGTCCGAGTCATCCCAGGTTTCTAAACCATCTGATGCATTTGCAAAATCCTCTCCCTCTGGTTTTGTTGTTTTTTTAGGCCAGGTTAATCACACTAATTGCTGAGTTGAGGTATTCTATTGCCTCGACATATATGTTGGAGTTATTATTACGACCCTAGGAGCCTTAGAAGATTACCTAGTAAACTAGCCATGTTCTGTGTTCCCGGTGTGATGATTCTGGCCATCATTCTCGAAAGCATCCCGTGATGCCATTTAGTAGTAGGTATTCTACTCCTGGGTTCTTGACCCAAGATTCAGTCTACTTACCTCGTGTTGATAGTGTTGCTCGTACCTTTAGGATATTAGTAACCTTGAGATAGTCTTCGAGGTCCGTGGTATATCATTCTTCCAAATACCATGAACCATCCTTGGTAGGAGTTCCTTTGAACCAAAAGATCACAATAAGAGTGCTCTCGATGAGTTTCCCATTCTATATTGTGACTCTGCCAATCCTACCTCTCTGCATGGGTTATTCAGAAGAAATATGTTGAATTTGTTCGGCATACTAATCCATGCATCCACAACTCAGAAATCAGATGTTCTTTTGAGTTGTCCCTCTTTAGTTGTTTTCTGGGCCACGTCTATCAATTGATAGTAAGGAGTAGTTGGCAATCGTGTTTATCGATGCCTATTACTCTAGTGGCCTGTCAATCCATTCTATTTAAGAATGACTAGGAGAAACAAACTCCAGTACCTCATCCATATCTAGGATTGGGTCAAAGTAGTTGTATTTCGCAGATCAAAATGCCGATCCAGCTTTTGATTCTATTCTACCCTGAAGTGTTACCGTCTTATGTCAAGAATGTCTTGGGAATTGCACACCATCTTATGAATTCTTGATACAATGATACCTCTCGCCATCATTGTTCATTCCTCGGTTCTCGTGTTGCTGCAACCGGAATACCGACAAGTGAATCTTGATGTGTGAAATCAATACTCCTAGCAACTGTGTTGCTTGGTAGTTAAAGGACAATATTCTCATTCTTAGCATGTTGGTTATTGAATCACCATCCTAGGACTGATCGTGCTACCTAGTCCTTATTTCTTGTGCACTCTTCGACCAATGAGTTAGGATTATTAAATCCCTCGCTTATTTGATCATATCGTCTTGCTCTGAAAAGCAAGATTGTTCTCGAGCTTAGTAACATATCGGTGGTTCGTGATGTTTCGAATATCTTCTCGGAAGTATTACCAGATTGTCACCTGACCGCTATGTTGAGTTCGTGATCATGTTGGTTTTCCTCCAAACTACCCATTCTCCAAGAACCTGTGTGGGATACCACTGAGCTAGTTGGTTAAGCCAAACAACAACTTGGAGAGTTGGAAGATAAAAGCTTGTCTGACTTAGTTCATTAAGGGATATCTTTTTGTATGTGCGATTGTGTTGAAGAAAGATGATATCTCCATCGATTGGTCCTTGTGATCAGTTGTTGCATCTATTGCCTTGTCAAAACTTTGACTTGAGTATGGGCTATCGTCAAGTCAAATAAGAACCAACGATGTTCGTAATGTTGTCTTACTCGTGGTTGATCCCTCGAGCATACACCATTACATCTTTTGGTCTGACCAATGCTATCACCTTGTTCACATAATTGTGGGATTCCATCTTTATGGAAACTTGGATGAATTGTTGTTGAGCCCATCGACAACATCCTTATCTTCTCCATGATTTTGTTGAACATTAAGCTAGTGTTGGAAACTTCTATAAGCATTATCTTCATGTCCCATTCGTGAAGCATATGTTGGATGAAAGAAGTGACTTCCTCTCATTCACGTGCATTTGGTGCAAGTAGCCACCGAGAGTTCAAGAAAGATTGTTTTTGCTTCCTTTGGTATCATCCCAAGTCAGTCATGCATGTGCAAAGTATTCTATGGTCTGATAGGCTCGCTACCTCCATTCCATATGTATCCCTAGCACACCAAGCCACTGATTGATCTGTTCAAGGATAATAAGTTCATCGATAAGTATACAAGGACTTCGATATCCTCATTGAGGGTTCCCCTCCTGAACTCGGTAGTGTTTTTTTATAAGACTACTATGTGGTCATGCTTGTCTAGGAAAGCGTGTTCACATGTGTGTAGCAGAACCGTCTCATGTTTTGGAGCTTACTATTGTAGTTCATTCCCCGAGAATCTCGCCACGCCATCTCGTCGATTTGTGTTGCAAACTTTCATTTTTCTTTCTAGACTTATGAGTCTGGAATATCCTATTACCAACCAGATCTGAATCTCAGGCAGATATGGTGGTTGGAACTTTTTCAAGATCTACGATGTAGGTCCCAACAAGGTTGATGTTCTGGCCGACACACCTAGCCGGAAGATCTATCACTATAGTATCTTGATTGAGCTATTTGACCATCTTCTCCATGAGGATTTCGTGCAACTTATTCTAGAAGTTGTTCCTTAGGGGTCCTTGTACTCTCGATTTCCTCGATTATGCTATAACCATTCAAACAAGGGAATCACTCTCGTCTGTTGAGCCTTTCCCCAGTCACTAGAATCATTCCCAGTATTTGCATTTTGTTCCCAGCTTGCACCCGTCATTGTGTCAGTCTACCATGGGTCCCATCCATTTCCGATGATAAGAAAAAAATCATCAGTTGCGTTATCTTCAACAAGGTAGTTCACATCATCCATTCTAGTCTGAGTATGCCATTCTTTCGAACTCCGTCAAACGATCATTTATGATTTGCCTTAAGATGGTATAGAGAGTTTCTATAATCTAGATATCAAAAGTAATTATTTTTGCCACTTAAGGGAATAATTCTACGAGTCACCTCCCCAAGGTGCCCGTTATGGAATCATGGCAATTCAGTCCTCGCTACGTTGAAATGTACCCACCATCTACTTAAGCGTGGAATTGTGGCCTACCAAATCAAACTTCATCATATGTTACCATCCATCCCTCTCGATGTGTGTTTTATGTCTCAACTCAAGAGATGTTCCTACGTTTCACTCCATGAGCTGATCCTGAGTGCTCGATCTTTGAGGAGATCGATTTCGTAGAGTTTCTCTCTGTCGTCATCATGATGGATGAAGATCTTGGAAGCAAAGACATCAATATCAATTGGAGCAATGAATCAACATCCCCGAGGAGGGCAATTGGATCATGAAGATTGTGTTAGCCTTGAGTCCCTTCTGTCTTCTTACCTCACGTCTTGAATCTTGGGACGAGATTCTTGTTTAGTGGGGGTGAGTTGTCACAGCCCTAGATTAGTATTTGTTTGTATTTGCTTGATCATCATGTCATCATGTTTAAATTCAAAGGAAATTTGAATTGGGGATGACCAAGCCCTGGCACTAAATCAATTCCATAGGTTGAACTAAAAAATATTTTCAATGAACCTAGAATGACCTCCAAAAATGTTCATTATTTATGGAAAAGGGTGAAAACCTTAACCAATGATGATTCACATTTTTCTACGGCATTTATGGTCTCTGAATTAATCCAATAAGTATTTGCATTGGAGTTATAAATTCCTATAATTATATTTTTAGCTCCAATAATTCTGAAACATTTTGTGGGTCTCCAGAATAACCCATCTAGCTCCCACAATATTTTTTAGAAGCAACAAAATTGAATTGGTTTCAAAACCAAATTCAAAACACATATGCAAAACAGAAAAACAGAAACAGAATTGGGGAAAGAGGGAACTAACCTGGCGGCCCGCTGCTGTACCTGCTGGCCCAACCCACCTGGCCCTCCTGCCAGTCATCTTCCTCCTCTGCCAGTAGGCAGAGGCAGGACAAAGCGCGCACACGCCCGAGCGCGCCACGCCTCCACCTGCTTGCCTGCCTCCCCGCCAGCGCAACACCGCGAGACCTCTCCGCGGTGCCGTCAGGATCGAACCTTCCCTCTCTTTCATTCTCTCTCTCTCTCTCTTCCTCGCCTCTGCACCGCCGCGGCCAAACGCTGCTGTCGCCGCCGCTCGTAGTTGTCGTAGCCACCGCCTCCCTCTCGCCTCTCCGACGTATCCAAGAGCTCCACCGCCTCGTCTACGTCCTCCTCACTGATCCACGTGACCTGAAGGGCACCGAAGCACCATCCCTGACCTTTCTTCCCCGTCCACGGCCGCCGGATGTCGCCGTCCGATTCGCCGTCTCCGCCGCCTCCCCAAGCCCACTGAGCTGCTCTACGACCTTGCTGTGAGCCTCTGCACCGAACCCCTCTCTCCCCGCGCTATTTTGCTCTCTCTAGATCATGGTTCCACCGGAGCCGAGAGCCGGCCGCCGCCGTTCTTTTCGTCGTCGTAACCATAGCTAGCTAAGCTCGTGCCCGAGAACGACTACGTACTCAGCAGCACCACAGCAAGCTAACTCCGCCACCAGCTCGTCCTCCCGTGCACCATAGCGCTGCGCCGCTCGAACCCGAGCTCCAGCAGCCGCCGCGGGCTCCACTCCGGCGAGCTCCGGCCTCCCCGCGACCCAGCACCTGCACAGTTCGACGCGCGGGAGCAAGGGCTTTCCAACGCACCCAGGCACGCTTCGAACGAGGCCCTGTAGCATTTTTCTGAGCCGCGCCGCCGTCTCGGCCCTCGCCGGCGGCTAAACGCTGGTGGGTTTGACCTTTTTAACAGGGGGTTTGACCACCTCGGTCACTAACGTGTGGGCCCAAGCCTGTAACTAAATTAGGTTAGTGTTAACCTAGTGCTAATTAACCCTATTAATTAGACTAGACACTGACACACGGGTCCCACCAGTCAGTTTGACCTGGGCCGCCCCTGTTGACTTGCTGACGTCACACCGACGTCATGTTGACGCAGTTAATAATTTTTTGGGTTTAAAATAATTCAGAAAATTCCAGAAAATGCCCAAAACTTCTAAAAATCATAGAAAATTATCTATAACCCCAAATAAGATAAATTATATATATAAATGATCAGAAAAATCCAATCTATCCATTTGTACTGGTTTCATGCATGTTTAAACAAGTTAACTTGCTGTTTAGTTCAAAACATGATAATTCACAATTTGAATTCATAGTTTGAATTTGAATTTGAACCTTGAGTTCAAATCAACCCAAACCCTTCTGTTACTAGCTGCATTAGCTCAAATCACAACATATTGCCATGTCATGATCATGCATCATATTGTGCATTGCATTGATCATGTTTCTTCTTTGTTTGCCGGTGTTGTTCCCCCTCGGTAGACGCTGTTCCGACGTTGTGATCGATGACACCGATGAAGAACTTGTCACACCCTGATTTTCATGGCACAACACTTAAGATGATAAATCATGATAAATTGTGGTTTGACAAAAACCTTTGTGTGATTTGGTCTTTGCTTGATTTGATTTTGTCTACTGTTTGCAAGTGCTCTAAAAATCAAATAAATCCTCCAACTCGTATACTCCTTCTCCTTGATCCAAAACTTCTGCCCAATGATCATGCCATGTGTACATAAAAAAATTTTCTTGTAAAAATATTTTGGCCAAAAAGTATTTTCTAAATTTAGTTTTCCAAGAACCCCTGAATTGAGGTTTGCACTGGAAGTACTTGATTTGGGGTATGAAAAATATTTCAAAAAGTATATTTGAGACCTATTAGATAAAGGAATCCCATAAACCACAAAAATATAATTTTAAAAGTTATTTTACTATTTTAGTTAAAAGCTTTTTCTTAAGTCCGGAAATGGTCTTTAATAGGTTAAAATTATTTTTATGCTTTAAAAATATTTGAAAAAAATCAGGGAAACCCAGTGGGCATATATTTCCCATATATAAGAGTTTTAACACATGGTCATGTTCAAAATATTGGTCAAATCCCTCAAATACCCTTTCTGGATATTTCAAGCTTTTGAAATATTTACAAAGGAAATATTCCCCAACAATTCCAAGAAAATTCTAGCATGTCACATATGAAATGCTTGATGATCTTGCCAAGTCTCATGTCATGGAGAATAGTATAACCCCATGAAACCCTATCAAAACCATTTCTGTCCATTTTGAAGTTTGAGCAACTTTACATTGCCAAACATGTCCAAATGTTCTCAAACCTGGTGAACATGCTCAAGTTGTCTAATAATTCATCTAGACCAAATGGAACAAGTTGGAGAACAAGTTAACTTGATCAAAGAGCCCCAAAACCCTCTCTGACCAGAATCAAATTTGAACAACTTTGTACTACCAACTTTCTCTCCTTGACCCCAACTTTGGTGAGCATGTTCACATGACCAAATAAGGCCACCAAACCAAGTGGTGCATCAAGGAGAAGTGATTTGCTCAACTAAATCTACACAAGTCCATTTCTGCTAATTTCTAGGGTTTACAAAAGTTGCATTGGCAACTTTGCCCAAATGAGCTCAAAATGGGAGGAAGGCCCTAATTACAAGTGCCATTTCACCCTCTGGAGTGTCATGACAAATGGTAATCATCTACTTCCCCAAACCTAAATCAAACACCTTCAGGCAGAATTTCAAAATGCAAATTCCAGCCTCTTCCCCTAATCTCCTTGTGCCCCACTTTTTACCACATCCCCTCCTAGTTCCCCTCTAGCACCTGGATGCTTTTCTGCACGAGGAAGCAATGATGAAGGAGGGGAGAACCCCATTTTTCTTCTCTGGACAACAAATTCCTCCCACTCTCTCAGCTTCCTTCTCTCCCCTCAGCTTTCCAGAGCATCCAAGGCTCTCCCCAGCTTTTGCCCACACCCCCTGCAGCCTCCAGACACTAGTGGACACGCGCGGACGCGGGAAAACCGCGGATGCCGGCCAAGGTCACGATCTGGAGCGCCTGGCAGGGCACCCGACCGTTGAGGCCGCGTCCCCCGACCACCTCGAGCCTCCCCCTTGCGCCAGTCGAGGTGCCTCGACATCCGCAAAACGCCACCTCGTTGGCCCCCTCCTTCCCCTCTCTGTCCTACCCGTGCCGCGCGTGCCCAGAGCCGCCCGAGCCAGCCAATGCGTGCGCGAGCCCGTGGCTCCACTAGGAGCTCGCCCCTCTCTCTCTCTCCCTTTCCTACACCCAACACCACCCCCACGAGCGCCGCAGACAGCCCCAAGCCTTCTCCCGTGGCCACCCTAGCCATTTCCGCGGGCACCCGTAGGCCGCGTCCACAGTGAGCTATGAATTGGCTACTTAAAGCCGTCCCAGGCCCTCCTCTCTACTCCTTTGCCTCTCTCTCCCTCCCAGAGACCCCCTAGACCAACTCACTCCTCTCCCCGCGCCCTCCATAGCCCTCCATGGCCGGAGAACCGCCGCCGGCCTCCACCTAAATTCATCCAAACCCGAGCTCTTCTCCCTCTCCTCTCTCCACCAGCAGGCTCCCCGGAGCAAGGCGGAGCTCCCACGCTCTTTCCCTCATCCGAGGACGCACCGTAGCACCATGCCCAATCTCGCCCGATGCCACCGTCCGCCGGCATCCAAGCTGCCGTCGCCTCGACCATCCCTGGCAGCCGTGGCATACACCAATGGATGCGGCGCTCGATGCCGAGCTCATCCATAGCCAGAGCATCGCCGGACGTGCTCCATGGCGCCGGCAGTCGTCGTCGGGGCTCCCTGCTCCCTCGGCCAGCGAAGGCTGGAGGAAGACGAAGACGATGGCTGCGGCGGGCCCGCTCTTGATGGCCCAGCCACGGGCCACGCTGGCAAGTGGAGACGGGCGGGCGAATACGCCGACGTCGCTTTGTCGTCGCGTGGCGAGCCATCGCGCCGCCCACAGCTATCTCTCGCCAAAGCGCAGGATAAGGGTAATTCCTTATATTTCTTTTTATTCTTTTCCAGTGAGTTTCTAAAATCCATAAACAATTCAAATGGACTCCAAATTTGATGATTCAAATTTCTAGTGACTCTATAAATCATGATCTACCTGTTGGCGCAACATGCACATTTTTCCATAGACCTTTTCTTCACAAATATTTATCAAATCCTATTTTCCCCATTTTTGTGATGAACTTTAGAAAATCACAGAGAGCTCAAAATTGATCCAAATGCCATGATTCAAATTCCTAGATGCTTCTAAGTTCATAACTTAGTTTATGAACATTTTTGTTAATACTTTCTGTACCACATAAAACAATGAGCCATTTCTTCATATTTGTCAACTTTGCAAATTCATAGGAAGTTCATTTGAACTCCAAATCCAGTGAAACCAACTCCTAGATGCTTCTAAAATCATGCTTTGTTAAATGGGTGACTTTGCTCATTTTTCAAAATTATATTTCTGTAGACTTCTTGCAAATTCATAAACCCCTTGATTCCATCATATTGAAATGTTCAGTAATATTCACTAATCCAATTCCAATGAAACCACCCTGGTTATTTTTCATATGACCAGGGATGTCCTAGAAAAGTCCAACTTGCAATTTTAGAGCACTTTTATTTTTGCCCTGTTGTGTTGCTTATTGTGATTGTTTCCGACGTTAGTTGACGAAGTAGACGGAGTACATGGAGAAGGACCAGAAGATTTCAAGACTCGGATGAACCAGCAAGCAGCCCTTTGACCATGTCCATGAAACCCTTTTATGCATGTCATATATCACTTATTATTGTTGCATCGGAATCATGATGAGATGGTAAACCACGTTGGTTGGTTGCTTCATTACTTCCTCATTGATACTTGCATTGTGCATGAACCTACCTCCTTATGAGGGTTATGCGGTGGGAGTAGATAGGATGCTAAAGTAGTTGCTACGCAAAAAGGGACGGGAATATGCATGGTGATGGAGGCAAATATGTTCCCAAAGACTTTTTGAAAACCCCGTCGGGTGCCACTAATGCCCGAGGGAGATGTTGAGCTAGGTAACCACTTGACAAAGAAGTGGTGTACCGGAGAAGGATATGTGAGTGTGGTTTCAAAAACAGATTGGTTTAAGTTGCGACCGTTATTCCAACCTTACATGCGCAACCACTCTACCCTTGTATGGGAAAGGGCATTATTGATTACCTAGGCCGATACTAGCTTGGAGCCCGCATTACTAGTGACGGGGGATAGTTGGTGCTCTCTCTCGGGACGGGTCGTGCGGTAGGGTGCCAAGAACATTTTATGGGGCACCGGACACACCGTTGGTACCCGTGCCAGTGGTATGTGATGAATATGGGAGCGAGGCTCCACAATTTTAAGTTGTGAAATGTTGGGCACGTGGGTTACTACCAATCGAGTGGACTCCATGTTAGTGTCGTCTAGGGAAAAGTAGTGATCAGGTGCTTACCCCGGGTACTTGAGGTATCGCGGGTCGTGGATGACACGGAAGTTCCCCGGATCTTGTGGGTAAAGTGTGCAACCTCTGCAGAGTGTAAAACTATTCGAATAGCCGTGTCCACGGTCAAGGACAGTTGGGTAACCGCTCTTGGGCTACGTCCATATGTTTAGAAACCTGGTGAGTATGTATGGATGAGCGGAGAGAACTACATGGGTCAAGTCCAAGGACTTGACATGATTGAGTTGGGTTGGTGCCCACTCCATTTATGTTGATATCTATCACTTGTCCTCATGGATTACATGAATCCTCTTGATGCATGCTATGCAAGTTGTTGAACATGTCATTGCACTCAAAACCAGCTTTCTGCAAAAATTTACCTATATCATGCATTGTTGAATCTTGAACCAAAACATGGGTTGCTTGCGAGTACATTCAAAGTACTCATTGGCTTGCCACAGGTTATTTTATTGGCCAGGCATGAAAGAACTTGATGTGATGAAGAACACTTGGGTGACGAACATGCGAGCTAGGACGCTTTCCCAGTCAGAATGCCTGTAGGGTTAAGGCAGATGACATGGGTCCAAGTTACCAACGAAGATTTCCGCTGCAATGTTATACTCAAGACTTGACCATAATGGTCCTACTTGTGTAATACGGTATGTATGGATCTAAGCCTCTTGTTATTCAGCTTCTGTGTGTTCAGTGAGCATTGATCTCTGGGATCACTGTACACGTGCATTCGGTGATCACGACTTATGAGTTGGGGTCCCCACAGAGCTGGTATCAGAGCCATCCTGACTGTAGGAAGCCTTAGTTAGCAAGGTCGTTAGTTAGGGTAAAACTATTTTCACAACTATCGCTAGTTTTCAAAAACTGTCTATACTTCCCTTCCCTTCTCAGTTTTTCGAAAATTAAGGTATACTTTCCCCATCAACCTCTTCCCCTTCAAAAACCTTTGGTCGTTATAATCCTTACGTGTAGCGACCTGACCCAAAATCGGTCAAATCTCTGTGTCTGTACCATCCCAAGATCATGCTGGTACTCACAGTACATCGATAAAGTAATCAAAGTTCAATCACACCTGAATATCATTAATCGATTCTCATATAGAGTCTTTATTACAAGGGAATAAATTCGCTCAAGGCCAACTCATGAGAAATAAACTACTAATGCTGCGGAAGCGTCGAAGATAAGCGAGTCCATCCGACTCAAAGGGCAATCGCCAAGCGCGAGCGTAGCCTCACTCCCGATCGGAATATATCTACGCAACATAATACGTTGCAGCCATGTAGGTCAGCTTTTGAAATAAGTGGCAAGTCATGAAGAATAACAATAATAAAGTTACTAACTCTATATGCATTTTTTGGCTGTGGAGCTCTAAGTTTCATCATTTTGCGAAAAGCAAATTTTATCCTACTACAGTGGACTTGCTTGCAAATTACTACAATTATTGGTAGTTATTGAGATGGTTCCGCCAACCAAAATCTCGTTCCCAATTATTATTAAGTCATAAACCCTCAAAATTAATCCATTAGTTTTTAGTGTTGAGTTATCCGAATACTTCCAAGTTCCAGAGGCTCAAATGTCCGTAATCGGGACACGGCTAATCGATTAGATCTTTAACTCTGCAGAGGGTTGCGACTTTCCCGCAAGAATCATTCCCTCCTTTAAAGTCTTAGCACTTCATGGTGTTTGAAGACGGACGAATGAAACAGGGTCTTCCAAAGAGTTCTTCCGCCACCGCCGGTACCCATCCAATCCTACCGTTCGTCTACTTCTCGTAGTACCGCCCAGCCAGCATCACTACTAGGGTCAACCCAGCCAGAGCCCATAATGGCTTGCGGCTGCACTGTAAGCTTCCGGTCATGGGGCATCCATCCTTCTCTTCGTGGCTGGGTGAAGCTTTCGCAGGATGTCATGGCGCTTCTCCATGCATCCCGCCACCACTGGTGCTCCAGGTGCCCGTCAACCGTCCTCCATCCAGAGTGATTTTCCAAAGTCCATCTTGATCATTGTAGTTCATGGGGTCATCATCATCATTGACTCTCACATCTTGCTTATGAATTTCACTCATCCCAAATCCGTCTCTGAGCATAGCAAAATAACTACTACGTCCGGGGTCATGGTAACAAGGGGATTGGTTCATCCTACCACATGATACTACTCAAGTTTAATGACTTCAAGATTTCACTACTGCATGCAATGGTGGGGTGGTGACAACTACTAATGCACAAAAACATAGGTATAGAGTAACATGATCAAAACTTGCCTTGCTGATGATCCTCGTAAGCTAAAGAGTCGTAGTAGCAAGCTTCGCACTCCGGAAACTCTACCGAGACAAACAATAGCACAATAAGCACAAAGAAAGAGGATCACACAAGATAACAAAAGTAACATAGCACAACAAAACAATCAAAGCCAAATCCAAAAGAAAAACTCAAAGAAACCAATTCAAAGTTTTCCCTACTCCAAACAATAGCAAAAATTAGTTTTTATAAAGCAAAAATTCCTTAATATGACCTAATCATGGTTTTAGGTTAACTTAACAGAAAAGGATTCACTAAGCAACTAGGAGCAAAAAGAATTAATTAAAAAGCTATTATAAAACTCATTTTAGGCCTAATCCAATTTCTATTAAGAAAATTAATTTAAAACTTTTATTAATTATAAATAAAAGTTCATCTACTATCATGACAGAAACTAACCTAGAATAACTAATCACAAGTTAAAATAAATTAATTTACTAATTAATTAATTAGGAAAACAGGAACTAGTTAATTAATTAGGATTAATAGGATTCTGTCTAAAATTAATTATTAATTAATCCTAAAATACCAAAATTAATTTCTAGGGTTTTGCAATGTTGAAATAAAGTGGTGACAAAATAATCATGCAAAAATAATTTTTCTAACTAAAATTATAGCAGATTTACTATTCTGACTAAAACAATATTAAAGCATTTTTAATTACTTTTAACATAGCTAAATATATATTTTTCAGAAACTACATAAAATTTGCAATTCAACAAAAAAAGAATCACTCAAAAATATTAAACAGAATAAAAGATATACATTTTTGAAAATTGAAACTATTCGGCTAAAACAGAAAATCAAATAAAAAGAAAAAGGCCTAATGGGCCTAAACTGTGCCCTGTGTGTTAGATAGCCTAAACGGGCTCTAGGGTTTAAACTAAAAGAACCGGGCCTAAAATAAAAACCTAAACTAAAATTAAACCGATCGGAACCGGCCGGTTTTCTAACTAAAACCTAACCCTTCGGGGTTCTAATCCTAGCCCTAGATCTACGATCGGACGGGAGGGGATTGCAGTGACTTACGGACTGACGGCAGGGCGGCGGGCGAAAGTGCTCAGGCGTCCGGACGTCGGCGAGCTCGGCGACTCGTCGGGAAGACGCGCACGGGTCGGGGGAGGTTGGTGGTGTTGGGGGGTCGGGGTGCACCAGGCGACGGCGGCAACAATGGCGGCGGGAGGGGTTCGGGACTCCGCGACGTCGAGCGGGAGGAAGAGGGGTGCGGCGAGCTCGGGGGAGGAATGGGGTGCGGGAGCTCGGCCCTTTATAGCCGGGGTCGGGCTTGCCTCGGAAGGGCATCGGGCGGTCGGGTATCCGGATCCCCGGGATCCGTGAACCTCCAGCGAGCTCGTGGCGTGGGCGAGGGGAAGAAGAGGGGGGTCCCACGGGTCAGCGAGAGGAGAGAGGCGAGGGGTCGGGTGGCGAGGCCTAGGCCTTTCGGGTGTGGGGAGGAGTCTGCTGGCTGGGCTGGCCTGGTGGTCTTGGGCTGCCAGTTGGGCCGGCTCATTTGGTTGGCTTGGGCAGTGAGGGTGAGGCGGCGCTGGCTGGGCCTGGGGTGGCCTGGCTGGCGCCCCGGGGTTTTTCTTTATTTTTTTAAAATAAAACTAAAACAAAAATAAAACCAAATCTAGAAATAATTTATATAGGGTATATATATACCAAAATGATCAGGGGAATATTCCCTTTCATTTGAACATTTTTCCAAAGGCAAAATCCAAACTTCATAAAAATCTATTTTTTTCAAATTCAAATAAAATTCAGATTTGAATTCCAAAACTTTTGGCATTGTTTCCTCTGATATTTTTGGAGTGTCATGTTTGCTCCTCTCATACTTTTGATCAAGTATTTATCAGGCTTGGTTTTTGGAATGTTTCACACATGCCAAAGTTTGAAATTCAAATTCAAAACTCAAATTGCTCTGAAACTTCAAATGGCATTCAAATTCAAACAGGAGTGCATAGGATGCTTATCTATAATTGTAAAACATTCCAAATAGGAAATTTGGGATGTTACAAACCTACCCACCTTAAGATGAATCTCGCCCTCGAGATTCGGGTTGGCTAGCAAATAGGTGCGGATGGTCTCGACGAAGATCTTCTTCGCGTTCCCAGGTGGCTTCTTCCTCGGTGTGGTGACTCCACAGCACCTTGCAAAATTTGATGACTTTGCTGCGGGTGACTCTGCTTGCAGTCTCAAGAATACGGACGGGTTTCTCCTTGTAAGTCAGATCACTGTCAAGCTGTATGGCCTCTAGGGGCACTGTGTCTCTCAACGGAACATCGGCCATGTCGGCATGGCACTTCTTCAAGCGAGAAACGTGGAAGACATCATGAACTCGGACAATCCTTCCGCAATTCCAACTTGTATGCAACTTCTCCACGACGTTCGAGGATTTTGTAGGGCCAATGAATCGGGTGCTAACTTTCCTTGACTCCAAACCTCTTGATTCCACGGCGGAGACACACGAAGATATGCTCGGTCTCCCACTTCGTAAGTCACTTCCTTGCGCCATGTCGGCATAACTCTTACGTCTCGATGCGTGCTATCTTGAGCCTGTCTCGAATCAGCTTGACTTTCTCTTCGAATCCTTGATAAGGTCGGAACCGAAAAGTGATCGATCTCCAACACTATCCCACAGCAATGGTGTTCTGCACCTCCTTCCGTATAGAGCTTCGAAAGGGGCCATCTTCAAACTGGATTGATAACTGTTGTTGTATGAGAACTCTGCGTATGGCAAATTATCATCCCAGCTAGACCCATAGTCTAGTACACAAGCTCTCAACATGTCCTCCAGAATCTGATTGACTCTCTCGATCTGTCCATCTGTCTGCGGATGAAAAGCTGTACTGAATTCCAGCCTCGTACCCAAAGTTTCATGCAATTGCTTCCAAAACTTCGAGGTAAACTGCGTTCCTCTATCTGACACGATTTTCCTCGGAACTCCATGCAGACATACGATCCTGGTCATGTATATCTTGGCCAACTTGGCACTGGTATAGGTAGTCTTCACGGGAATGAAGTGAGCTACCTTAGTCAAACGATCAACCACTACCCAGATAGAATCATAACCTGAACGGGTCCTGGGTAATCCTGTGATGAAATCCATACCAAGTTTCTCCCATTTCCAATCGGGAATCGGCAAAGGTTGAAGTAACCCTGCTGGCTTCTGATGTTCTGCCTTTACGTTGGCAAACATCGCATCTGCTACGTACTCGGCAATGTCCTTCTTCATTCCTGTCCACGAAACTTTGCTTCAAATCCGGTACATCTTGGTGTTGCGGGATGAATCGAGTACGGTGAATCATGAGCCTCTGAAGAATTAGCTTCTGAGCTCGGGATCATTGGGCACATAAATCGATCCTCAAACCATATAGTTCCATGTTCATCCTTACGGAATCCTTTAGCTTTTCCTTCCTCCATCTTTTGCTTTATCTCATCGATTTCCTTGTCCGACTTCGGGCTTCACGAATCCTTTCGGTCAAGGTGGACTGTACTTCGAGGTTGCAACAAATCCTTTGGAACTATCTCGATCGGAGATCTCGAGGTCATCGACTAACTCTGGGTAATCCTCCTGCTGTAAGAGTATTCACATAACTCTTACGGCTCAAAGCATCTGCTACAACATTAGCTTTACCGGGTGGTAATGCAATCTCATGTCATAGTCCTTTATCAACTCTAGCCATCTCCTCCGCTCGAGGTTCAATTCCTTCTGCGTGAAGATATATTTCAAACTCTTGTGATCTGTATAGACATCACAACGGTTTCCGATGAGGAAATGTCTCTGTGTCTTGAGTGCATGCACTACACTGCTAACTCCAAATCATCGTGGCATAATTCATCTCATGAGGCCGTAGCTGTGCGGAGGCATAAGCTACAACCTTACCTTCCTGCATCAATACTCCTCCGAGTCCTTGACGAGAAGCGTCTAATAAACCTGGTATTCCTTGTGTATGTCCGCAAAATCAACACTGGGCTGTGACCAACCGTTTCTTCAATTCCTGAAAACTGGCTTCACATTCCTCGGTCCAAACATACTTGGCTTCCTTCTTCAACAGCTCAGTCATGGGCTTGGCAATCTTCGAGAAGTTCTCAATGAACCTCCGATAATACCCTGCGAGTCCGAGAAAACTGCGGATCTCCTTGACTGAGGTGGGTGACTGCCAATCGGTGACTGATTCAACCTTGGTGGGATCAACTGCTATTCCTTCTCCTGAAATAACATGTCCGAGGAATCCAACTTCCTTCAACCAAAATTCACATTTGTTGAACTTGGCATACAGCTGATGTTCTCGAAGTTTCTCCAGAACTAGACGCAAATGCTCCTTATGCTCTTCCTCGCTCTTGGAGAAAATCAATATATCATCGATGAACACCACGACAAACTTGTCCAGATATTCCATGAACACCTTGTTCATCAAATTCATGAAGTATGCAGGAGCATTAGTCAATCCAAATGACATGACGGTATACTCATATAAACCATACCTGGTAGTGAATGCTGTTTTGGGTATATCCTTTTCACGAATCTTCAACTGATGATACCCTGATCGAAGATCGATCTTAGAGAATACCTTGGCTCCAACAAGCTGATCAAACAAGTCATTGATCATCGGCAGAGGGTACTTGTTGTTGATGGTTACTTCGTTCAATGCACGATAATCCACAACCATCCTCAAGCTCCCATCCTTCTTCTCTACCAAAAGAACTGGGGCTCCCCAAGGTGATGAGCTTGGACGAATATATCCTTTCTCCAATAACTCATTTATTTGATCCTTGATCTCTTTCAACTCATTCGGTGGCATCCGATAAGGTCTCTTGGATATTGGGGCTGTGCCGCAATAACTCAATCAGAATTCAATGTCCCGTCCGTGGCATTCTGGTAATTCCTCCGAAACACATCGGGAAAGTCTTGCACCTCTGGCACTTCCTCTGAACAACTCCGTGAGGGAATGCACTGATTCTTCATCCGGCTGTGCTGGCTACATACTTGATCCTCTTACGCTCCGGGGTGGTGAGCAGAATAGACTTCTTGGGCACATCAATGTTCCTTCATACTTTGACAACCAATCCATGCCTAGGATTACATCCAAGGTCTGAGTTTCCAACACTATGAGTTCCACGGAAATTTGTGGTTCCCGATGTTGAGGGTTGCGGGACAGCTTAAACCTGCCATCATTTCTCCTCCCGCGGCCCGACGCGAAGGGGCTTCTAAGGGTTCTAGTGCGTAATCCGTACTTATCCACAACTACCCTTGATATGAATGAATGCGTTGCACCAGAATCAAATAGAACCAAAACTGAACGTGAATTCAATAAAAACTTACCAACCACAGTGTCTGGCTGATCATAGACGTCCTCCACGTCGATGTGATTCACTTGAGTGCGAGGGAAAGGATTGGGCTTCTTCGCTGAGCCTCCATTGCCATTCCCGTTCCTCTGCTTGGCCTCCGGGCAGTCGGTGGCGTAGTGCCCTGTCTTCTGGCACTTGAAACAGGTGATGTGGCTCAGATCCTTCGGAGCCGGGGCAGAACGGTGCTGATTGCCATTACCATTGCCATTGCCATTGCCATGGCCTGACTTGTTGTCCTGGCTGCGGTTGTTCCCATTACCTCCATGGTTATGACCTCCATGGTTATGATGGGTGTGCCCTCCTGAGTACGGTGCATAGCGGGGCTTCTGCTGAGCTCCTGAGTTGTGCTTCCCCTGGCTGTACTTCCGCTTGCGGCTTTCTATCTGCTGCTGCTTGCCTTCCAGAATGGTGGCCTTGTCTACCAACTCCTGGTAGTTGTTGAAAGTAGCCACAATAAGCTGCATGCTCAATTCATCATTGAGTCCCTCAAGGAACTTCTCCTGCTTGGCGGCATCTGTGGCCACATCATCAGGGGCATAGCGAGCAAGCTTGCTGAATTCATCCACGTCTTGTGCCACAAGACGATTCCCTGGCGTAAGTTGCGGAACTCACGCTTCTTGGACTCATGGCTCCAGTGAGACATGAGCGGGCGGAAAACCTGCTGGAATTGGTCCCAAGTGATGGCACCAATGGGAAAAGTGGCGGTGTAATTCTCCCACCAAGAAGCTGCAGGTCCATCCGGTTGATGCGTGACAAAGCGCACCTTCTCACAAGGTGCATCCAACGGTGACTAGCTCTCTTCCGATCTTGCGGAGCCAATCATCAGCCACAATTGGCTCAGTGCTACTAGTGAACACTGGCGGATTCAACCTCAGAAATCGAGTCAAGTTGTCCACAATGGGTGGTGGTGGTGGCGGTGGATTGTTGGCGGTGTTGTTACGATTACGAATCGGAGCTGCATCAATGCATTTCGCTGCTGGAGCAGCTGGGTGAGCTCGGCGGAAACCGAGGTCACGTCTCGGAGGCATCTGGTGTTTTGGAGTGGGTGAGAAAATTAGAATAGAACAATGGTCTATGAGAAATAACACTACCCATATGAATGCACAATCATAACACACCAATCATTTATTTATTCCACTCAAACATGGTTCAAACTCGATTACAAAAGCTCATGACTAATCGAAGGAAATCATCGGCCTAACTGATCGACGAAAAAGTAAAAGATAACATGGTGGTCGACTAAAAGTCTTCATCAGTGGCGCCTCCTCTTGGGGTTTCCTTGGTGGTACTCCTTCAAATCCTGATCATTGCTCACGAGGGTGCTTCATCTCCACTCGGGTAAGGTCCTCTCCCAAGTCCATCTTTTCCTCTATCGCGGCAAGCTTCATCTTCAGATCGTCGACTATCTCCATGAAGTCCGTGATTTCTTCCTCATGGCCAAGGAAGTCTGCGCGTGCCTTCTCCTCCAGCTCCAGTTCGCGGAACAAAAGCTTCCGGTGTGTCTTCGAGTTACGGCGAGTCTGAATCTCCCGCTTCCTGAGAAGACACTCCAAGTCCTGGATGTATGAGAGAGTGGAATCATCCTCAATGGTACGGATGATATCTCCATTCCTTGCCCTGCGAGAAACCATGGCGAGGTATGAGTGATCGAGCTCGGCCCTGTACTCCTCTCGGAGATGTCCAAGTGCTCGATAGATCGCCACGTCCCTTCCGATGATCCAGTTGAACTCGGTGAACTCAAAGTTGATAGGCTCCGTGTGTCCTCCAAAGGTTCTCCCTGGGATATGCACCTCAATCCTGTAGCGGGTGTCCGTCGGAAGTGCATTAGTGGGTTTCCCGGTGATCGAGGGTAGAGCTATCTTCAGCTGCTTCACCATCTGGACCAGCTTTCTTCCAAAGGGCATCGTCTCATCGGGCTGGCAGAACTCCGGTAGCAAAACTGGGTTGAACTCGGCGGCCATCTAGAATGTTGCAAAGGGAGAAGAGTCAGAATTGAACAGGGAAGAATTATAGAATGAAAAGGGGTTCAAAGTAAATGGTCTCTGCTTATGGCTTTCCGATCCTAGGGGTTACGATCCTACGGTCAGCGTGGGCTCTGATACCATCTCTGTAGCGACCTGACCCAAAATCGGTCAAATCTCTGTGTCTGTACCATCCCAAGATCATGCTGGTACTCACAGTACATCGATAAAGTAATCAAAGTTCAATCACACCTGAATATCATTAATCGATTCTCATATAGAGTCTTTATTACAAGGGAATAAATTCGGCTCAAGGCCAACTCATGAGAAATAAACTACTAATGCTGCGGAAGCGTCGAAGATAAGCGAGTCCATCCGACTCCAAAGGGCAATCGCCAAGCGCGGAGCATAGCCTCACTCTGATCGAATATATCTCGCAACATAATACGTTGCAGCCATGTAGGTCAGCTTTTGGAATAAGCTGGCAAGTCATGAAGAATAACAATAATAAAGTTACTAACTCTATATGCATTTTTTGGCTGTGGAGCTCTAAGTTTCATCATTTTGCGAAAAGCAAATTTTATCCTACTACAGTGGACTTGCTTGCAAATTACTACAATTGGTGGTAGTTATTGAGATGGTTCCGCCAACCAAAATCTCGTTCCCAATTATTATTAAGTCATAAACCCTCAAAATTAATCCATTAGTTTTTAGTGTTGAGTTATCCGAATACTTCCAAGTTCCAGAGGCTCAAATGTCCGTAACCGGGGACACGGCTAATCGATTAGATCTTTAACTCTGCAGAGGGTTGCGCACTTTCCCCGCAAGAATCATTCCCTCCTTTAAAGTCTTCGCACTTCATGGTGTTTGAAGACGGACGAATAAACAGGGTCTTCCAAAGAGTTCTTCCGCCCTTGCCGGTACCCATCCAATCCTACCGTTCGTCTACTTCTCGTAGTACCGTCCAGCCAAAGCATCACTACTAGGGTCAACCCAGCCAGAGCCCATAATGGCTTGCGGCTGCTGCAGTAAGCTTCCGGTCATGGGGCATCCATCCTTCTCTTCGTGGCTGGGTGAAGCTTTCCGCAGGATGTCATGGCGCTTCTCCATGCATCCCGCCACCACCGGGTGCTCCAGGTGCCCGTCAACCGTCCTCCATCCAGTAGTGATTTTCCAAAGTCCATCTTGATCATTGTAGTTCATGGGGTCATCATCATCATTGACTCTCACATCTTGCTTATGAATTTCACTCATCCCAAATCCCGTCTACGAGCATAGCAAAATAACTACTACGTCCCGGGGTCATGGTAACAAGGGGATTGGTTCATCCTACCACATGATACTACTCAAGTTTAATGACTTCAAGATTTCACTACTGCATGCAATGGTGGGGTGGTGACAACTACTAATGCACAAAAACATAGGTATAGAGTAACATGATCAAAACTTGCCTTGCTGATGATCCTCGTAAGCTAAAGAGTCGTAGTAGCAAGCTTCGCACTCCGGAAACTCTACCGAGACAAACAATAGCACAATAAGCACAAAGCAAGAGGATCACACAAGATAACAAAAGTAACATAGCACAACAAAACAATCAAAGCCAAATCCAAAAGAAAAACTCAAAGAAACCAATTCAAAGTTTTCCCTACTCCAAACAATAGCAAAAATTAGTTTTTATAAAGCAAAAATTCCTTAATATGACCTAATCATGGTTTTAGGTTAACTTAACAGAAAAGGATTCACTAAGCAACTAGGAGCAAAAAGAATTAATTAAAAAGCTATTATAAAACTCATTTTAGGCCTAATCCAATTTCTATTAAGAAAATTAATTTAAAACTTTTATTAATTATAAATAAAAGTTCATCTACTAGCATGACAGAAACTAACCTAGAATAACTAATCACAAGTTAAAAATAAATTAATTTACTAATTAATTAATTAGGAAAACAGGAACTAGTTAATTAATTAGGATTAATAGGATTCTGTCTAAAATTAATTATTTATTAATCCTAAAATACCAAAATTAATTTCTAGGGTTTTGCAATGTTGAAATAAAGTGGTGACAAAATAATCATGCAAAATAATTTTTCTAACTAAAATTATAGCAGATTTACTATTCTGACTAAAACAATATTAAAGCATTTTTAATTATTTTAACATAGCTAAATATATATTTTTCAGAAACTACATAAAATTTGCAATCCAACAAAAAAGAATCACTCAAAAATATTAAACAGAATAAAAGATATACATTTTGAAAATTGAAACTATTCGCTAAAACAGAAAATCAAATAAAAGAAAAAGGCCTAATGGGCCTAAAGCTGTGTATACGTATGCGTTAGATAGCCTAAACGGGCTCTAGGGTTTAAACTAAAAGAACCGGGCCTAAAATAAAAACCTAAACTAAAATTAAACCGATCGGAACCGGCCGGTTTTCTAACTAAAACCTAACCCTTCGTGGTTCTAATCCTAGCCCTAGATCTACGATCGGACGGGGGAGGGGGATTGCCGGTGACTTACCGGACTCCGGCGACGGCGGCGGCGGCGAAGTGCTCGGGCGTCCGGACGTCGGCGAGCTCCGCGACTCGTCGGGAAGACGCGACGGGAGGGGAGGGAGGGTGGTGTTGGGGGGTCGGGGTGCACCAGGCGTCGGACGGCGGCAACAATGGCGGCGGGAGGGGTTGGGACTCCGCGACGTCGAGCGGGAGGAAGAGGGGTGCAGCGAGCTCGGGGAATGGGGTGCGGAGCTCGGCCCTTTATAGCTGGGGTCGGGCTTGCCTCGGAAGGGCATCGGGCGGTCGGGGTATCCGGATCCTTGGATCCGGTGGACCTCCAGCGAGCTCGTGGCGTGGGCGAGGAAGAAGAAGGGGGGGTCCCACGGGTCAGCGAGAGGAGAGGGGCGAGGGGTCGGGTGGCGAGGCCTAGGCCTTTCGGGGGAGAGGAGGTCTTGCTGGGCTGGGCTGGTGGTGGTCTGGGCTGCCAGTTGGGCAGCTCATTTGGTTGGCTTGGGCAGTGAGGTGAGGCGGCTGGGCTGGGCCTGGGTGCTTTGGTGGCGCCGGGGTTTTCTTTATTTTTTAAAATAAAACTAAAACAAAAATAAAACCAAATCTAGAAATAATTTATATAGGGTATATATATACCAAAATGATCAGGGGAATATTCCCTTTCATTTGAACATTTTTCCAAAGGCAAAATCCAAACTTCATAAAAATCTATTTTTTTCAAATTCAAATAAAATTCAGATTTGAATTCCAAAACTTTTGGCATTGTTTCCTCTGATATTTTTGGAGTGTCGTGTTTGCTCCTCTCATACTTTTGATCAAGTATTTATCAGGCTTGGTTTTTGGAATGTTTCACACATGCCAAAGTTTGAAATTCAAATTCAAAACTCAAATTGCTCTGAAACTTCAAATGGCCTTCAAATTCAAACAGGAGTGCATAGGATGCTTATCTATAATTGTAAAACATTCCAAATAGGAAATTTGGGATGTTACATTACGCCCCTGACCACTGGATTCCTTGTAATCCTCGTGGATAATCTAGAAGGAAGATGCCTTGCCAGACATTCACCCACATCTCCTGAACACAAGATTGGCGACATCACAACAAGACGATACCAACAGGAGATACACCCTCGAGGAATGAGGACCTGAAGACCCAGGAGATGGAGACACCCTTGACGCTGCCCCAGGATGATGCAACCTTGACCTATGATGACCAGGGCATGGGATATGCAAGATCATGAAATACATCACTAGTAGAGCAACCCTGTCCTTATCATTGTTGCATCGGCAACCACCGGTGGATGAGAACCTAGCCATTTGGTCCGCCTCACTATAGTGAGCAGGAAAACGGTTCTCTTCATCCCCCTCTCTCGATGATGATACTGGCAACAGTATATCCGGCAGATTGGACCGCTACTATGCTTTGTTAGTGTCATTACATAAAGGATTGCCTACCTGGTACACTCGACGCCTTAGAAGGCAAAAGGGATCGTCATGATTAAGAAGACAAGAGGAGACCATGTCAATGCCATCTACAAGGAGCCACCTTCACCCCATCACTCCAACAGGCGAGAAGTTGTTGAAGACTCTTCAAGCTCAACCGATATCGTTTCATCGAACAACTACAAGATACGTAGCAACACCTGAGGAAAACCCGGAAGACTGCACGAGGCACAAGGCACGACTACTGAGTCTGAGGACCCCTAGGGTAGGATAAGTCGTGTACCCCCTATGCACAGTCGAGTCCGTATGATGGTTCGAATAGAACCATGATTGTGTGTTGCTTGTTTTTAATTGTTTATGTTTTGATATCAGTCGCAACTTTTGCCCAAGGCAACAAGTACGTGACTATATCACCTTCCTTACCTTGTTTCTTTTGTTTGGCCTTTCGACACTTGTTTGTTTGCACTTGCACTATAGAACCCCCTTTAGGCAACCCACCTCCTCTATGCTACTTTTCCCTCTCATCTCTCTCCTCAACTGAAGACCGGTAAGATAAGCTACACCAAGAATTCTACTTCAACAACCAACTAGCACTGGAGACTTTTGTTGTAGCCTCCTCGACCAAAGTGCAACCCAGTAGCGTTATGTCTACTCCTCAGGATTAGAAGCCCATCCCTAGACCCTTCTAGACTTCACGATATACCCAAGCTCAAATCCTTAACCATGTTCTTAACTACAAATTGCAAGAAAACCAGTTAGGCCTCGGTAACCTTGCACAACACTGGGTTCATTATGGAACTAGTGGATGTAATGAGCAAGCACATTAGCATCCTAAGATAGCACCAAAACTGATGATGCCATAGGAGAGACCAATTTGGGGATATAGGAACGGAGGACAAATGACTTGATGAGTTTATATCAGAGACCCTGAGGAATTGACTGGGACTTTGGTAGATCACAAGGCTTTCATGTTGGTAGATGAACTTGGTGGGATCATGATTATAGATTAGCATGGCTTCCATTATCCCTGAGTAAATTGGATTTATAGGACAATTATGATCGCAAGCTGAAACTCCTGGAAGTGCAAGGATTTGACTGGATCAGATGATATTGATAGGAGATAGTTGATATTGCGTAAATAACTTGAGGGAGACATGTAGGATTCCTCGTTGGATATGAGGTTTGGATTAAATAGGTTACCCTAGTGGAGTATGGATGCAGAGTAATTTTACATGGTTTGGAGTAAATTGGATTTAGACTGATGATCTTGATCATGATACCATGTTTCTCGGTGGACCATAACTAGGAGATTGGAATAATTGTCAGAGTTTATTTAGGGATCTATATATGCTTGACCTTGGAGTTTACATGACCATGATGATGGAAATTGGTGGACTGACTATAGCGAGGTAGCCCTTTCAAGTATTTGGTGATTATAGGACATTAGAAGATCATGTGGGACACCATAGACATTGGATTTGTAGAATTAATGAATTATGTAGCTAATGGGCTTTTGGAGTTGACCTATGCTAGATGATACTTTCGGAGGCATAAGGTGATCTGTTTGGGGGACTAGATAGAACAATTTGCATCTCAAGAACTGTGCTCAAGGATGGGATGATGAACATTCACTCGCACACTGGAATCCTTGAAACCCTTACGCCCTACCAAGCCACAACATGGTCGGATCCTGACCTTGGGCTTTGGCTCTAGATCGATAAGACCTTTGCCAATACTCAACCGTGACCACCACCAATGCCTCAGCCCACTTTACGCACCCCATAGACTTCATGGAGTGCTTGGACAAGTTAGTTGACATCTTTCTTTGATGACATACTCATCTACCCGAAGACGGAAGAAGAATCATTGAGCTGGTCAAGGAACATCTGAAGACCGTCATGTCTAAGAGGAAGAACTACACCAACCACCATCTTCAAGAAGTATACTTCCGCGTCAAAAACCATGTGTATCTGCAAGCCACTCCTCTCTAAGGAACCAAGCATTTCCATGACAAGGGAACCCACACCAAGATTCATCGGCCCCCTTCGAGATCACTCCAAGATTTAACAATCCCCTCTGAGATCACTACAAGACGAAGAGAAGACAGTTACCAGCTGGAATTGCCACCTGAGTTACCTGGTGTGCACAACGCTTTCCATGCATCACAACCCCGGAAGTGTTTCCAACTTCCTAACTTGCCCGATCTCTAAGAGGGCAATGACCACCGAGCCATCGACCCCTAGCCCAATCTAACCTACCGCGAGCTACCCATTAGCAACCTGGACCAAGTAGAACATTATATACGAAGCCACACCATCAAGTACTTCAAGGATCAAAGGAGCACCGCTTGGAAGCAGGAACAGTATGAGGACGTGAAGACCACCCCACATCAAAGTTTTTGCATCCCTTCCCGCGCCTAGTTTGGGAATCTCGGGGACGAGATTCTTGTAAGGGGGGTAGGTCGGTCACACCCTGATTTTCATGGCACAACACTTAATATGATAAATCATGATAAATTGTGGTCTGACAAAAACCTTTGTGTGATTTCGTCTTTGCTTGATTTGATTTTGTCTACTGTTTGCAAGTGCTCTAAAAATCAAATAAATCCTCCAACTCTTATACTCCTTATCCTTGATCCAAAACTTATGCCCAATGATCATGCCATGTGTGTAGTACATAAGAATATTTTCTTGTAAAAATATTTTGGCCAAAAAGTATTTTCTAAATTTAGTTTTCCAAGAACCCCTGAATTGAGGTTTGCACTGGAAGTACTTGATTTGGGGTATGAAAAATATTTCAAAAAGTATATTTGAGACCTATTAGATAAAGGAATCCCATAAACCACAAAAATATAATTTTAAAAGTTATTTTACTATTTTAGTTAAAAGCTTTTTCTTAAGTCCAGAAATGGTCTTTAATAGGTTAAAATTATTTTTATGCTTTAAAAATATTTGACAAAAATCAGGGAAACTCAGTGGGCATATATTTCCCATATATAAGAGTTTCAACACATGGTCATGTTCAAAATATTGGTCAAATCCCTCAAATACCCTTTCTGGATATTTCAAGCTTTTGAAATATTTACAAAGGAAATATTCCCCAACAATTCCAAGAAAATTCTAGCATGTCACATATGACATGCTTGATGATCTTGCCAAGTCTCATGTCATGGAGAATAGTATAACCCCATGAAACCCTATCAAAACCATTTCTGTCCATTTTGAAGTTTGAGCAACTTTACATTGCCAAACATGTCCAAATGTTCTCAAACCTGGTGAACATGCTCAAGTGGTCTAATAATTCATCTAGACCAAATGGCACAATTTGGATAACAAGTTAACTTGATCAAAGAGCCCCAAAACCCTCTCTGACCAGAATCAAATTTGAACAACTTTGTACTACCAACTTTCTCTCCTTGACCCCAACTTTGGTGAGCATGTTCACATGACCAAATAAGGCCACCACACCAAGTGGTGCATCAAGGAGAAGTGATTTGCTCAACTAAATCTACACAAGTCCATTTCTGCTAATTTCTAGGGTTTACAAAAGTTGCATTGGCAACTTTGCCCAAATGAGCTCAAAATGGGAGGAAGACCCTAATTACAAGTGCCATTTCACCCTGTGGAGTGTCATGACAAATGGAAATCATCTACTTGCCCAAACCTACATCAAAC
Organism: Aegilops longissima; assembly: GCA_021605205.1. Lineage (NCBI taxonomy): Eukaryota > Viridiplantae > Streptophyta > Magnoliopsida > Poales > Poaceae > Aegilops > Aegilops longissima. Next base: position 466,523,549 of record CM038682.1, read on the forward strand.
ACCTTCAGGCAGAATTTCAAAATGCAAATTCCAGCCTCTTCCCCGAATCTCCTTGTGCCCCACTTTTTACCACAGCCCCTCCTAGTTCCCCTCTAGCACATGGATGCTTTTCTGCCCGAGGAAGCAATGATGAAGGAGGGGAGAACCCCATTTTTCTTCTCTGGACAACAGATTCCTCCCTCTCTCTCAGCCTCCTTCTCTCCCCTCAGCTTTCCAGAGCATCCAAGGCTCTCCCCAGCTTTTGACCACACCCGCTGCAGCCTCCAGACACTAGTGGACGCGCGCGGACGCGGGAAAACCGCCGATGCCGGCCAAGGTCGCGCTCTGGAGCGCCTGGCAGGGCACCCAACCGTTGACGCCGCATCCCCCGACCACCTCGAGCCTCCCCCTTGCGCCAGTCGAGGTGCCTCGACATCCGCAACACGCCACCTCGTTGGCCCCCTCCTTCCCCTCTCTGTCCTACCCGTGCCGCGCGTGCCCAGAGCCGCCCGAGCCGGCCAATGTGTGCGCGAGCCCGTGGCCCACCGGGAGCTCGCCCCTCTCTCTCTCCCTTCCCTACACCCAACACCACCCCCACGAGCGCCGCAGACAGCCCCAAGCCTTCTCCCGTGGCCACCCTAGCCATTTCCGCGGGCACCCGTAGGCCGCGTTCACGGTGAGCTACGAATCGGCTACTTAAAGCCGTCCCAGGCCCTCCTCTCTACTCCTTTGCCTCTCTCTCCCTCCCAGAGACCCCCTGGACCAACTCACTCCTCTCCCCGCGCCCTCCATAGCCCTCCATAGCCCTCCATGGCCGGAGAACCGCCGCCGGCCTCCACCTAAATTCATCCAAACCCGAGCTCTTCTCCCTCTCCTCTCTCCAACAGCAGGCTCCCCGGAGCAAGGCGGAGCTCCCACGCTCTTTCCCTCATCCGAGGACGCACCGTAGCGCCGTGCCCAATCTCGCCCGACGCCACCGTCCGCCGGCGTCCAAGCCGCCGTCGCCTCGACCATCCCCGGCAGCCATGGCATACACCAATGGATGCAGCGCTCGACGCCGAGCTCATCCATAGCCAGCGCATCGCCGGAGGTGCTCCATGGCGCCGGCAGTCATCGTCGGGGCTCCCTGCTCCCTCGGCCAGGCGAGCGCGCGGGAGGAAGACGAAGACGATGGCCTGCAGGCGGGCCCCGCTCGTCAGTGGCCCAGCCACCGGGCCATGCTGGCAAGTGGAGACGGGTCGGGCTAAATATGCCTTCGACGTCGCCTGTCGTCCGCGTGGCCGAGCCGCTGGGCCGGCCCACAGCTATCTCTCGCCGGTGCGCATGATAAGGGTAATGCCTTATATTTCTTTTTATTCGTTTCGAGTGAGTTTCTAAAATCCATAAACAATTCAAATGGACTCCAAATTTGATGATTCAAATTTCTAGTGACTCTATAAATCATGATCTACCTGTTGGCGCAACATGCACATTTTTCCAGAGACCTTTTCTTCACAAATATTTATCAAATCCTATTTTCCCTATTTCTGTGATGAACTTTAGAAAATCACAGAGAGCTCAAAATTGATCCAAATGCCATGATTCAAATTCCTAGATGCTTCTAAGTTCATAACTTAGTTTATGAACATTTTTGTTAATACTTTCTACACCACATAAAACAATGAGCCATTTCTTCATATTTGTCAACTTTGCAAATTCAGAGGAAATTCATTTGAACTCCAAATCCAGTGAAACCAACTCCTAGATGCTTCTAAAATCATGCTTTGTTAAATGGGTGCCTTTGCTCATTTTTCAAAAATATATTTCTGTAGACTTCTTGGAAACCCATAAACCCCTTGATTCCATCATATTGATATGTTCAGTAATATTCACTAATCCAATTCCAATGAAACCACCCTGGTTATTTTTCATATGACCAGGGAAGTCCTAGAAAAGTCCAACTTGCAATTTTAGAGCACTTTTATTTTTGCCCTGTTGTGTTGCTTATTGTGATTGTTTCCGACGTTAGTTGACGAAGTAGACGGAGTACGTGGAGAAGGACCAGAAGATTTCAAGACTCAGATGAACCAGGCAAGCAGCCCTTTGACCATGTCCATGAAACCCTTTTTATGCATGTCATATATCACTTATTATTGTTGCATCGGAATCATGATGAGATGGTAAACCACGTTGGTTGGTTGCCTCTGTTACTTCCTCATTGATACTTGCATTGTGCATGACCCTACCTCCTTATGAGGGTTATGCCGGTGGGAGTAGATAGGATGCTAAAGTAGTTGCTACATAAAAGGGACGGAATATGCATGGTGATGGAGGCAAATATGTTCCCAAAGACTTTTGAAAACCCGTCGGGTGCCACTAATGCCCGAGGAGATGTTGAGCTAGGTAACCACTTGACAAAGAAGTGGTGTACCGGAGAAGGATATGTGAGTGTGGTTTCAAAAACGGATTGGTTTAAGTTGCGACCGTTATTGCAACCTTACATGCGCAACCACTCTACCCTTGTATGGGAAAGGGCATTATTGATTACCTAGGTCGATACTAGCTTGGAGCCTGCATTACTAGTGATGGGGGAGAGTTGGTGCTCTCTCTCGGGACGGGGTCGTGCCAAGTAGGGCGGCCAAGAACATTTTTATGGGGCACCGGACACACCGTTGGTACCCCATGCCAGTGGTATGTGATGAATATGGGAGCGAGGCTCCACAATTTTAAGTTGTGAAATGTTGGGCACGGGGGGTTACTACCAATCGAGTGGACTCCATGTTAGTGTCGTCTAGGGAAATGTAGTGATCGGGTGCTTACCCCGGGTACTTGAGGTATCGTGGGTCGTGGATGACACGGAAGTTCCCCGGATCTTGTGGGTAAAGTGTGCAACCTCTGCAGAGTGTAAAACTATTCGAATAGTCGTGTCCACGGTCAAGGACAGTTGGGTAACCGCTCTTGGGCTACGTCCATATGTTTAGAAACCTGGTGAGTATGTATGGATGAGCGGAGAGAACTACATGGGTCAAGTCCAAGGACTTGACATGATTGAGTTGGGTTGGTGCCCACTCCATTTATGTTGATATCTATCACTTGTCCTCAGGGATTACATGAATCCTCTTGATGCATGCTATGCAAGTTGTTGAACATGTCATTGCACTCAAAACCAGCTTCCTGCAAAAATTTACCTATATCATGCATTGTTGAATCTTGAACCAAAACATGGGTTGCTTGCGAGTACATTCAAAGTACTCATTGGCTTGCCACTGGTTATTTTATTGGCCAGGCATGAATGAACACGATGTGATGAAGAACACTTGGGTGACGAACATGCGAGCTAGGACGCTTTCCCAGTCAGAATGCCTGTAGTGTTAAGGCAGATGTCATGGGTCCAAGTTAACGACGAAGATTTCCGCTGCAATGTTATACTCAAGACTTGACCATAATGGTCCTACTTGTGTAATACAATATGTATGGATGTAAGCCTCTTGTTATTCAGCTTCTGTGTGTTCAGTGAGCATTGATCTCTGGGATCACTGTACACGTGCATTCGGTGATCACGACTTATGAGTCGGGGTCCCCATAGAACTATACTATCTTCAGAAGTGCCAGCCAAGCAAAACCCCCTTGTTCATTCCGATACAATCCCACTCTCTCGCTTCTGCTCTCTTTTACTGCATTAGGACAACAACGTTACAACTGTTACATGCTGCGGTAGCTGAACCCCTTTTCCTCTTCATGACCTGTCATTGCCGCAGTAAATAGATGAAACCCACTAGCATGGGTAGGAGTTGTTTGAGCCCTGATGTGCCTACTCATTCATGCTTGTTTGTCATGCCTACTACTGCTTAGAGTTGAGTCAGGTCTGATTCATCGGGGATGAATTGGAATGGTGATGAACATGTCCTACTGTGTGTGAGCTAAGTGTGTGAACACAATTTGGTAAAGGTAGCGGTGAGAGGCCATGTAGGAGTACATGGTAGGTTGTCTCACTGAAAGCGTCCTCAGGAACTGAGTTCTGTGTTTGTGATCCATGAAACATCTACTACCACACGTTGGGCCCTGAAATATGACCCTACTCGACTTATTAACCGCCCTTGTCCTATGTCCAGGAGTTGCAACTAGTTTCTGGTGTTTGTAGGATATGTGTTGGAGGCCGTGCGTAGCGCTGACCCTAGGGGTGGGCTATGATGCGGTAGATACACCGTGGCCGGTGTACCAGGCGCCCGTTTGGTGTCTCGGGAACCCTGCACACATCATTTGGGGCTATGAGCGAAACCCCGGCTGGATCTCCTCACGGATGGAACCCGAATAGGCGATAAACCTGGACTAGAGACTTGTGTGGTTAGTTAGGTCGTGGTCTACACCCACGTCGGCTTTCGCTTGAAGTCTGCCGAGCACATGTCGTGTGCAGACGGTAAGTGGTGGAAACATGTGTGAAGAAGTACACCCCTGCAGGGTTATGAATGATCTATTCGGATAGTCGCGTCCACGGTAAAGGACTTCTAGGTTGCCTATAATAGTTCATAGACAAGTGGAAGTGGATACTCTAAAATGCGCAAGATAAGCGTGAGTGCTATGGATGGCGTTCTCGTAGGGAGACGGGAGCGGATCCATAGTGGTGTATTGATTGGTGAATATGTGGACTCATGCGCGCCACCTCAAAAGAGTTACTTGCAGTCGTAGTTCAGGATTGCCACCGAGTCAAAGCAGGCTTGCTGCAGTTAAACTCCACCACCCCCCTTTATTGATACCGATGCATATGTAGATACTTCTGATGTAAGTCTTGCTGGGTACATTTGTACTCATGTTTGCCTATTTTATGTTTTGTAGAAAGACTTCAGTCTCGCTATTAGTTCCACGTGGACTTCGACGTTTAGCTTGTTACCTCAGCTATGATCCTGTGCCCTCGGCAGGGTCTTATAGATAGTCAGGCTTCTCCGCCTTTTCATTTGTAGTTGTGTGTACTCAGACAAGTTATGTTTCCGCTTGTGCTTGTTGCTTGTATGCTCTGTATGTTGGGTCATGAGACCCATGTTTGTAATATCTCGCTCCTTGGAGCCTATTGATTAAATACCTGAGTTGTAGAGTCATGTTGTGATGCCATGTTGTATTTACACATATCGGGCATATTATGTGTATGCTTGAACTGCTTGGTATGTGTGGGATCCGACAACCTAGTTGTCTATCCTTGGTAGCCTCTCTTATGGGGAAATGTAGTCTGGTGCTTCCACTGAGCCATGGTAGTCTGCTACAGCCCGGTTTACCGGAGTCCTGTTAGCCCAGTTGCTACTACTCCAGAACACTTAGACTGGCCGACATGTGTCCTTCCTCGATCATGTGTCTGTCCCTTCGGGGAAATGTCACGCGGTGTCTTTCGGAGTCCTGTTAGCCTGCTACAGCCCGGATTCCCGGAGTCCTGCTAGCCCAGTTGCTACAGCCCGAATTTACTCGCCAATGATTGACACGTTCGTTGCTGGGTCATGTATGCATGTCCCTATAAGTTAGTGCCACTTTGGGTTCACAACTAGTTATGTCGGCCCGGGTTCTTTGTCATATGGATGCTAGCGACACTATAATAAACGTGAGCCAAAAGGTGCAAACGATCCCAGGCCAGGTAAGGTGGCACCCGTGGGAATACCGTGTGTAAGGTCGCAAAGTAATATGATGTGTTACATGCTAGATCGGTGTGACTTATGATCGGGTTCCTGACAGTATATCTACTTAATGAAACATAAGTCTGAAACATTTGAAAAGTTCAAAGAATTTCAGAGTGAAGTAGAAAATCATCGTAACAAGAAAATAAAGCTTCTACGATTTGATCGTGGAGGAGAATATTTGAGTTACGAGTTTGGTATTCATTTGAAACAATTCAGAATAGTTTCGCAACTCACGCCACCCGGAACACCATAGCGTAATGGTGTGTCCGTACATCGTAATCGCACTTTATTAGATATGATGCGATCTATGATGTCTCTTACCGATTTACCACATCATTTTGGGGTTATGCATTAGAGACAGCTGGATTCACGTTAAATAGGGCACCATCTAAATCCATTGAGACGATAGCCTTTGGCAAAGAAACCTAAGCTGTCGTTTCTTAAAGTTTGGGGCTGCGATGCTTATGTGAAAAAGCTTCAACCTGATAAGCTCGAACCCAAATCGGAGAAATGTATCTTCACAGGATACCCAAAAGAGACTGTTGGGTACACCTTCTATCACAGATCCGAAGGCAAGATATTCGTTGCTAAGAATGGATCCTTTCTAGAGAAGGAGTTTCTCTCTAAAGAAGTGAGTGGGAGGAAAGTAGAACTTGATGAGGTAATTGTACTTGCTCCCTTATTGGAAAGTAGTTCATCACAGAAATCAGTTCCAGTGATGCCTACACTAATTAGTGAGGAAGTTAATGATGATGATCATGAAACTTCAGATCAAGTTACTACCAAACCTTGTTGGTCAAACAGAATATGTTCCGCACCAGAGTGGTATGGTAATCCTATTATGGGAATCATGTTACTAGACCATGACGAACCTACGAACTATGAGGAAGCGATGATGAGCCCAGATTCCATGAAATGGTTTGAGGCCATGAAATCTGAGATGGGATCCATGTATGAGAACAAAGCATGAAATTTGATTGACTTGCCCGATGATCGGTGAGCCACTGATTATAAATGGATCTTCAAGGGGAAGACGGACGCTGATTGTAGTGTTACTATCTACAAATCTCAAATTGTCGCAAAAGGTTTTCGACAAGTTCAAGGTGTTGACTACGATGAGATTTTCTCACTTGTATCGATGCTTAGAGTCTGTCCGAATCATGTTAGCAATTGCCGCGTTTTATAAAATTTGGCAAATGGATGCCAAAGTTGCATTCCTTAGTGGATATCTCAAAGAAGAGTTGTATATGATGCAAACAGAAGGTTTTGTCGATCCTAAAGGTGCTAACAAAGTGTGCAAGCTCCAGCGATCCATTTATGGACTGGTGCAAGCCTCTCGGAGTTGGAATATATGCTTTGATAGCGTGATCGAAGCATATGGTTTTATACAGACTTGTGGTGAAGCCTGTATTTACAAGAAAGTGAGTGGGAGCACTACAACCTTTCTGATAAGTATATGTGAATTACATATTATTGATCGGAAATGATGTAGAATTTTCTGGAAGGCATAAAGGAGTGTTTGAAAGGAGTTTTTCAAAGAAAGACCTCGAAGAAGCTACTTACATATTGAGCATCAAGATCTATAGAGCTAGATCAAGACACTTGATAAGTTTTTTCAATGAGTACCTACCTTGACAAGATTTTGAAGTAGTTCAAAATGGAATAGTCAGAAGGAGTTCTTGCCTGTGTTGCAAGGTGTAAAGTTGAGTAAAGACTCAAAACCCGACCACGGCAGAAAAATAGAAAGAGAATGAAAAGTAATTCCCTATGCCTCAGTCATAAGTTCTATAAAGTATGATATGCTGCGTACCAGACCTATTGTGTACCTCGCCACGAGTTTGGCAAGAGGGTACAATTGTGATCCAGGAGTGGATCACTGGACAACGGTCAAAATTATCCTTAGTGGAATAAGGCTATGTTTCTCGGTTATGGAGGTGATAAAGAGTTCGTCGTAAAGAGCTACGTTGATGCAAGCTTTGACACCGATCTGGATGACTCCTAGTCTCGATCTAGATACATACTGAATGTGGGAGCAATTAGCTAGAGTAGCTTCGTGCAGAGCATTGTAAACATAGAAATTTGCGAAATACGTACGGCTCTGAGTGTGGCAGATCCGTTGACTAAATTTATCTCACAAGCAAAACATGATCACACCTTAGTGCTCTTGGGTGTTAATCAGATAGCGATGTGAACTAGATTATTGACTCTAGTACACCCTTTGAGTGTTGGTCACATGGCGTGTGAACTATGGGTGTTAATCACATGGTGATGTGAACTATTGGTGTTAAATCACATGGCGATGTGAACTAGATTATTGACTCTAGTGCAAGTGGGAGACTGAAGGAAATATGCCCTAGAGGCAATAATAAAGTTGTTATTTATATTTCCTTATATCATGATAAATGTTTAGTATTCATACTAGAATTGTATTAACCGGAAACTTATTACATGTGTGAATACATAGACAAAACAGAGTGTCCCTAGTATGCCTCTACTTGACTAGCTCATTAATCAAACATGGTTATGTTTCCTTACCATAGACATGTGTTGTCATTTGATGAACGGGATCACATCATTAGAGAATGACGTGATGGACAAGACCCATCCATTAGCTTAGCATAATGATCGTTTAGTTTTATTGCTATTGCTTTCTTCATGACTTATACATGTTTCTTTGACTATGAGATTATGCAACTCCAGAATATCGGAGGAACATGTTGTGTGCTATCAAACGTCACTGGCGAATCGGGTGATTATAAAGATGCTCTCAGGTGTCTCCGAAGGTGTTTGTTAAACAGCATAGATCAATATTAGGATTTGTCACTCCGTGTATCGAAGAGGTATCTCTGGGCCCTCTCGGTAATGCACATCACTATAAGCCTTGCAAGCAATATGACTAATGAGTTAGTTGCGGAATGATGCATTACGGAACAAGTAAAGAGACTTGCCGATAATGAGATTGAACTAGGTATGAGGATACCAACGATCGAATCTCGGGCAAGTAACATACCGATAACAATGGGAACAACATATGTTGTTATGCGGATTGACCAATAAAGATCTTTGAAGAATATGTAGGAGCCAATATGAGCATCCAGGTTCCACTATTGGTTATTGACCAGAGACATGTCTTGGTCATGTCTACATAGTTCTCGAACCCGTAGGGTCCGCACGCTTAACGTTCGATGACGATTTGTATAATGAGTTATGTGATTTGATGACCGAAGTTTATTCGGAGTCCCGGATGAGATCACAGACATCACGAGGAGTCTCAAAATGATCGAGAGGTAAAGATCAATATATTGGAAGGCTATATTCAGACATTGGAAAGGTTCCGAGTGATTCGGGTATTTTTCGGAGTACCGGAGAGTTACGGGAATTCACCAGGGGAAGTAGTGGGCCTTAATGGGCCATACGGGAAAGGAGAGAAGGGCCTCAAGGGGTGGCTGAGCCCCCCCATGGGCTGGTCCGAATTGGACTAGGAGGGGGCGGCGCCCCCCTCCTTCCTTCTCCACTCTTCCTCCTTCCCTTCCTTCTCCTAGTTGGAATAGGAAAGGGGGGGCGAATCCTACTTGGATTGGGAGTCCAAGTAGTACTCCCCCCTTGGCGTGCCCCCTCTAGGGCCGGCCTCCTCTTCCTCCCTCCTTTATATACGTGGGTAGGGGTGACCCCAAAGGCACTCCAAGATTTGTCTTAGCCGTGTGTGGTGCCCCCCTCCATAGTTACACACCTCGGTCATATCGTCGTAGTGCTTAGGCGAAGCCCTGCGCCAGTAACTTCATCATCACCGTCACCACACCGTCATGCTGACTGAACTCTCCCTTGGCCTTAACTGGATCAAGAGTTCGAGGGACATTACCGAGCTGAACGTGGGCAGATCGCGGAGGTGTCGTGCGTTCGGTACTTGGATCGATTGGATAGCGAAGACGTCCGACTACGTCAACCATGTTACTAAACGCTTCCACTTTTGGTCTACGAGGGTAGTTGGACACACTCTCCTCGTACATTGCTATGCATCACCTAGATAGATCTTGCGTGATCGTAGGATTTTTTTGAAATTACTGCGTTCCCCAACATGGAGAGATACCTTTTTACCTCTATTCTTTCTTCTTTTCTTCTTCTTCACCACATCATGTGTGGGTTTAATTAATTCTTTCGAGCTTCTTATTGCTGAGATTTGTTGAATAAGGAGATCCTCCTTGTCACCTATTTCATCATGAGAGACAATAGGAGGGAAAGTGGAAATGTTTACCCTTTCATTAGTATGTGTTTTATATTCTATTGGTTTCCCCATGTGTCTATAGTTGGCATTATAAGCATTCTCATTGCAATTTACCATGCAAAACATATAGGTATTTTTTAGATTAGTTTGAATGTCATCCGTGAGAATGAATACTTCAAACCAACTATTTTTATGTTTCAATTCTTTACTCCCCAAAAAAAAGACAAAGATCATTATAAAGTTCAAGGGTGATCAAATCATTACAATATTTGGCCATGATTTGATCATGAAAATGTTTGCATTGGAAATTAGGATGACCAATCTTATTGCAAAGTTCACAAGTAATAGGACAAAGAGAACATAATTTTGTAGCAAATTCATCTATCAATTTGAGAAAAAAAATTGGTTCTATCATGTTTATGCTTCTTACAAAATCTATCTTCCCTGTAAGGCACGTCTTCACGAACTTTATGCACTCCACAAAATTGACATGCTTATAAGAAACATTTTTATCACGACTAGTGCAATCATCATTAGTATTTTGGATATTCATAGAATTCACACAAACAACATTGCAATCATGCTCATCACTCATACCAATTATTTTATTGAATTCGTCTTCTATCAATTGAGCACAATTTTCCTTTCCATCATTTTCAAGAAAGACATGATCAAGATGAATAATATGAGGCCACCTCAAGTCCATTTTTAGTTCTATTTTATAAACCAAACTAGTGATAAAACAAGAAACTAAAAGATTCAATTGCAAGATCTAAAGATATACCTTCAAGCACTCACCTCCCCGGCACCGGCGCCAGAAAAGAGCTTGATGTCTACTACACAACTTGTTCTTGTAGCCTCGTGTTGGGCCTCCAAGCGCAGAGTTTTGTAGGACAATAGCAAATTTCCCTCAAGTGGATGACCTAAGGTTTATCAATCCGTGGGGGGCGTAGGATGAAGATGGTCTCTCAAACAATCCTACAACCAAATAATAAAAAGTCTCTTGTGTCCCCAACACACCAAATACAATGGTAAATTGCAGAGATGTACTAGTTCGGCGAAGAGATGGTGATACAAGTGTAGTAATGATGGTAGATATTGATTTTTGTAGTAGGAGCAATAAAAAACAGGAAGGTAGCATTCAATAAAACGGAGCACAAACGGTATTGCAATGCTTGAAAATGAGGCCAAGGTTCCATACATTCGCTAGTGCAATCTCTCAACAATGCTAATATAGTTGGATCATATAACCATCCTCAACGTGCGATGAAGAATCACTCCAGGGTTGATCGAGAGGAGAACACGGTTTCTGGGTTATGTCTGACGTAAGTAGGAGTTCAGGATCACTTCTTGATCATTACTAGTTGGCGACCGTTCCTTTGTTTCTCTTCTCGCTCTCATTTGCGTATGTTAGCCACCATATATACTTAGCCGCTGCTGCAACCTCACCACTTTACCTCTTCCTTACCCATTAAGCTTTGCTAGTCTTGATACCCATGGTAATGGGATTGCTGAGTCCTCGTGGCTCACAGATTACTAAACCATTAGTTGCAGGTACAGGTTATGCGATGATCATGACGCGAGAGCGATGTTTATTTGTATTGGAGTTCTTCATCTGCTTCTTCGATCAGGGGATAGGTTCCAGGTCGGCAGCCTGGGCTAGCAGGGTGGATGTCGTTTGAGCCTCTGTTTATGTTTCATCCATAGTCGGATGTTGTTCTCATGTATGATGTTGTTGTATTCTTGTGGCATTCGTGCCTTATGTATGTATTCCCATCTATTATGTAATGTTGATGTAATGATATCCACCTTGCAAAAGCGTTTCAATATGCGGGTCTATCCTTGGTGGGACCTTCGAGTTCCTTTTGGATAGGGTCGCATATTGGGCATGACAGCCAGGCCTCGTTTCGGCTGTTCCGTCCAAGCCGGATAGATCCGGATGAACAGTACACATTCCATTGCCTCCTGATGAACATGAAACTGTTTCGCCGTTCCGACCCAGCCGGTTGGCTGCCGATGAACAGGACATTGTTGCTGGCATCCGCTGCCTCTCCATGTACATGAGCCCTAGCCGTATGTATGCGCGAGTAGGCGTTCGAGACCCCGTCTGTATATACGTACCTAGCCGTATTTTTGGCATATGGTTGTACGTATGTGTACATAGTTTAGAAGGGACTGGCTGAACTGCTATGATGCCATGTCTTGCTCGGCCATGGTTCATTGTTGAGAGACCGATCGACCAGTATGTACGTACACGTTCATGACCAGACAGACAACGCTACGTACGCCTCGACCGGGTGGGTCCCAGCTGTCAGGGAGGATAAGGAGCACTTCCTTCCGTGCGAAGCTATAGCCCGTGGGTCCCAGCTATCAGGGGGAGGAATCATTTTTTCGCATAATATGGAGGCACTTCCTTTTGTTCGAAGTTGTAGCTGGTGGGTCCAGCCGTCAGCCTCACTAACTAAAGTCCTCTTCCGACATCTGTCGTTCATTGACCCCGTTGACCATGCACGCTGAGAGCATCAGGGCGGCGGACGACGGGTAGGCCTAGGAAAGGAATATCGTGGAGTCAGGGAAGACAAGATAGCATGCGGAGGGGAGTACGAGGGTTCATTGGTTCGGCTGCGGTGTAAGGCTGCCGTCGCCGGAGAATAACAGGGGGTGTTGGTGAGTAGGGGGAAGGCCTGGCCAGTGGTAGTATGGTAGGGCGGTGAGGCCTGTGCAGCAGGACAGCCGACCACGGGAGGCTGGAGCAGGCTGTACGACGGGTGCTGGTTTGGGTAATTTGGAGCAAGAAGACCAAAGGTTGAAGACGCAACACGGCCGTTGGATTAACATCCAACGGTCACTGCAGGTAGAATCTTTTATTGACTAAGTTGACAAAGCCCTACGTACGCGTCAACTTAGTAGGCCCACAAGCCAGCCTCCAAATCAGGTGGGTCTCAGCTAGCAGGGGTGAATCATTTTTTTCGCGTAATAAGGTGGCGCTTCCTTGTGCACGAAGATGTTTTCTGGGTTTTAATTTCTTATTTGTTGAGTTAGAATAAAAAGGAAAAATTTAGCATCTTTGCTACAATCTATATTTTCGCGAAATGGATCATAAGCTTGTGGGTCCCAGCTGTCAGGGAGGGGAAACTTTTTTCTGCATAATAAAGGAAGCACTTCCTTGCGTGCGAAGATGTAGTTGGTTGGTCAAACCTGTTAGGGGAGAAATAATTTATTTTCGCATAATAAGGAGGCATGGGCCATGTGGGTCCCTACTGTTAGCCACTCCATGTACATGCCTCTTCCGATGGCTGCCGTTTGTTGACAAAGTTGACCACGCCTCACCGAGAGAACCAACACGGTGGACGATGGCGAGGCCTAGGAAGGGAACGACCTGAAGCCGACAAGTACACAACAGTGGATTCCCACACGGAGGGGAGTACGAGGGTTCACTGGTTCGGCTGCGGTGTGAGGCTGCCGTCATCGAATAATAATAGGAGGTGTTGGTGAGTAGAGGAATGGCCTGGACGACGATGGGAGTAAGGTGGGCCGATGAGGCCTATGTGGCAGCACAGCCGACCATGGGAGGCGGTAGCAGGCGGTACCGCCGGCGGTGGTTTGGGCGGTTGAAGCAAGAATATCCGAGATTGAAGAAGCACGACAGCCGTTGGATGGACATCCAACGGACACCGCTGCTAGAATCATGTGTTGACTATAAGTTGACAAAGCCTTGCATACACGTCAACTTAGTAGGCCCACAAGTGAGCATCACATCTGTGGTAGAGAACATATAGCCCATTTGCGATTTGTAATAATGTACAACCCATTTTTGAATTCTAATGGAATTTACTACAGCCCATTTATAGTTTGTCAAAATTACAACCCATTTTCTCGCCAGGACAATGATTAATAATTTCAACCAACCGCTCAAAACAGAATTCAAGAAACTTTCCCACATTTTGATGGGATCCGAAATACTATTATCCCGAAATTTTGAGTCAGATTAAATATAATTTCAAAATAAATTTGTATTAGCTCAAATCCAACGAAATTTTGCGCGCGCAACAAGTAATGAAATTAAAATTTTCAAAATCAAAAAAATAATATTTTTGAAAATAATTACCTGTTTGGTGCTTTTTATATTTACAGCCCCGTTTTTATAATTATAGCCCATTTATTATTTCTTAAAGCCAATTTTCTTGTTAAGCCTAATGCATCCCTCCTACGAAAGATTTGCAGCTCAAGGGGGCGGAGAATAACAAGTTGACCTGGGTTGGGTATTCCTCAAAAAAAATATAGCTAGGCTAGGCATTTTCACCTTGAAAAATTAATATATGGGCTAGATATTTGGTCGACATAAAATAATAGCCTGGGATAGATGGGCCACAGCTCGCCCAGTTGACACCCTGCTCCTCTGAATAACAACAAAAACATCGCTCAAGAAAAACTCTGCTCACAGCTCAAAAAACAAATGCTGCTGGAGCCACTGGGTCCCAGCTGTCGGCCGCTCCTTGTGCAATTCTCTCGTTTGTTGACTACTGATACATCCATTTTGCATCATGTTTACCTACTGTTATTTATGATGTTTTTATCCATAATAAATTTTTTGGGAGCAATTCTATGCCTTTTCTCTCATAATATGCAAGGTACAAACAAAGAGGGAGAATTCCGGCAGCTGGAAATCTGGACCAGGAAAACTTTACGAGGCCACCTATTCTGCACAATTCCAAATGAGCTGAAACTTTACGAGGAATCTTTATGGAATATATAAGAAATATTGGAGCCAATAAGTACTAGAGGGGGCCCACCAGGTGGGCACAACCCACCTGGGCACACCAGGGAGCCCAAGCGCGCCCTGGTGGGTTGTGCTCCCCTCGGTCCACCTCTGGTGCCCATTTTGTGGTATATAAGTCATTTTGACCTAGAAAAATTAAGGAGAGGACTTTCGGGGCGGAGTGCCGCCGTCTCGAGGCAGAAGTTGAGCAGGAGCACTTTTGCCCTCAGGCGGAGCGATTCCTCCGTGGGAACTTCCCTCCCGGAGGGGGAAATCATCGTCATCATCACCACCAACAACTCTCCCATCTTGTGGAGGGCAATCTCCATCAACATCTTCAACAACGCCATCTCATCTCAAACCCTAGTTCATCTCTTGTGTTCAATATTTGTACCAGAACTATTGATTGGTGCTCGTGGGTGACTAGTAGTGTTGATTACATCTTGTAGTGTCAGGACCTCGATCCTAAGTCACACTGATCTAGCATGTAACACATCATATCACTTTGCCGCCACACGCACGGTATCTCCACGGGTGCCATCTTACCTGGCCCGGGACCATTTGCACCTTTTGGCTCATGTATGTGATAGTGTTGCTAGCATCCATATGACAGAGAACCCAGGCCGACATGACTAGTCGTAAACCCAAAGTGGCACTAACTTACAGGGACAGGCATACATGACCCAGCAACGAACGTGTCGGTCATCAGCGAGTGAATCCGGGCTGTAGGAGCTGGGCTAACAGGACTCCGGAGAATCAGGGCTATAGCAGGCTAACAGGACTCCGGTAGACACCGCGTGACATTTCCCCGAAGGGACAGACACGGGAACGAAGAAGGACACATGCCGGCCAGACTAAGTGTTCCAGAGCAGTAGCGAGCTACCATGGCTCAGTGGAAGCACTAGGAGACATTTCCCACTAAGAGAGGCTACCAAGGATAAACAACTAGGTTGTCGGATCCCACACATACCAAGCATTTCAAATCATACACACAATATGCTCGATATGTGCAAATACAACATGGCATCACAGCAAAACTCTACAACTCAAAGTATTTATTCATTAGGCTCCGAAGAGCCAGATATTACAAACATGGGTCTGATGACCCTGCATTCAAGTCACACAAGCAACAAGCACATGGGGAAGCATAAGCATGTCCGAGTACAGACATCTACAAATGAAAAAGGCTGAGAAGCCTGACTAACTAAAAGACCCTCCCAATGGTACAAGATCATAGCTGAGGTGACAAGATAAACGTCGAAGTCCATGCGGAACTACTAGTGAGACTCTAGTCTCTCTAAAAAACATAAATTAAGCAAACCTGAGTACAAATGTACCCAGCAAGACTTACATCAGAACTAGCTACATATGCATCAGTATCAAAAAAGGGGTGGTGGATTTTAACTGCAGCAAGCCAACTTTGACTCAGTGGCTATCCTGAACTATGACTGCTGGTAACTCTTTTGAGGTGGCGCACATGAGTCCACATATTCACCAATGAATACACCACTATGGATCCACTCTCGTCTCCCTACGAGAAGACCATCCATAGCACTCACACTTGTCTTGCGCATTTTAGAGTATCCACTTTTCACTTGTCTATGAACTGTATAGGCAACCCAGAAGTCCTTTACCGCGGACGTGGCTATTCGAATAGATCATGTTAACCCTGCAGGGGTGTACTTCTTCACACACGCTCTCGCCACTTACCACCGTACACGTCGTGTATCTTGGCAACCTTCAAGCGAACTCCTGGCGAGGGAGTCGGCCATGACCTGACTAACCACGCAAGTCCCAAGTCCAGGTTTATCGCCTATTCGGGTTCCATCCGCAAGGAGATCCGGCCGGGGTGTCGCTCACGGCCCCAAACGATGTGAGCAGGGTTCCCAAGCCCACCATCCGGGTGCCACTTGGTACGTGTACATGCACCTAGTCTGTCCCAAGCCCACATGATCGGGTGCCACTTGGTAGACTACTAGCACTACCCACAAACACCAGAAACTAGTTGCAACTCCTGGACAGAGATCGGGTTGATTAATAAGTCGAGAGAGCTTGGAGTGCCCGGAGCCCAATGTGTGGTAGTAGTTGTTCATGGATCACAAACACATAACTTAGTTCCCGAGGACGGCTACAATGAGACAACCCACCATGTACTCCTACATGGCCTCTCAGCGCTACCTTTACCAAATCGTGTTCACACACTTAGCTCTCAACAGTAATACATGTTCACCACTTTCCAATTCATCCCCGATGAATCATACCTGACTCAACTCTAACAGTAGCAGGCATGACAACAAGCATGAATGAGTAGGCGCATCAGGGCTCAAACAACTCCTACTCATTCTAGTGGGTTTCATCTATTTACTATGGGAATGACAGGTCATGCAGAGGAAAGGGGTTCAACTACTGCAGCATGTAACAGTTGAATCGTTGTTGTCCTAATGCAGTAAAAGAGAGCAGGAGAGAGAGAGTGGGATTGTATCGGAATGAACAAGGGGGTTCTGCTTACTTGGCACTTCTGAAGATAGTATAGGTCTTCATCGGTGTCATCGAACTCATCGTCGAAACATACGTCTACTGAGGGGGAACAACCACCGGCAACAGAGAAAGAACACAATCAATGCAATGCAACAATGTGATGCATGATCATGTCATGGCAATATGATGTTCATTGAGCTAATGCAACTAGCAACACAATTTAAATGAAGTTGGTTTGAACCTAAGGTTCAAAATTCAAACTCCACATGTGGTTATTTAAGTGCAATTCATTTGATTTGTCCTAAACAGTAGCCAAAAGTTGTTCTAACATGCATGAAAAAGGTACAAATGGATATATTGGATTGTTCTCATCATTTTTCATATATAAATTATTTCATTTGGAGTTACGGTTTAATTGCTGTGAATTTTTGAAGTTTTGGTTATATTCTGGAATTTTCAGAATTAAGTTAAACCCAGAAAACTATTAATTGCTCAGCACTGCGTCATAGTGACATCAGCATTGACCAAAGTCAAAACTGACTGGTGGGGCCTACCTGTCTATGTCTGTAGTTTTAATTAAAAGGTTTAATCTTAAACTATGGTTTAGCTGGGCAGTGGGGCCCAGTGTCAGTGAGCCAAGGGTTAGTTAGTGGCGTCATTAGCTGCTAATGATGGTGCCATGTAAGCACGGACAGAGTTAGGCCACCGGCGACCATACTGTGTGGCGGCGGCTCGCCGGAAACGCGCTACGGGCGTCGACCGCACGTGAAGAGGGCACCAGGGTGAAGCCCTTGCTTTCCCTCATCGAGGAGCAGGGAAGTTGGACGCAGGGGTCGCCTGAATCAAGCCGGTGACGAGCTTTGGCGGTGGCCAGAGTTCGTCCAAGCTCGGGTATGGCGTTACGGTGCATGGGAGGATGAACGGGTGTGTGCGCTAGGCTCAGAGGAGCGTGATGAACATAACAGTGTGCTCGTCTACGATTTGCAGTGGGTGTAACCACGGCGGCGACTTGGCCGGCAGTAGTGTGGTTTCGGCTCCGACGACTAATGCGGCTAGGAGACGATATCGAGCTCGGGGAGCAGGGGGAAGACGGCGGGGCTCACAACGGGGCTAGCAGAGGCGACGGCGAGGTCGGGGAAGTGCTATGGCCGGCGAATCAAGGACGCGGTGACGAAGAAAAGGCGGCGATGGAGACGACGGGGGCGGCGCTTTGCTGCTCCTGGTGTTGCATGTGTCGACGAGGAGATGAAGAGCGGGAAGGCTGGGCATCTGGACCAGTCAGAGAACCGAAGGGGAGGCGGTGGATGCGGCGGTGCTCGTTGGTGTTCTCGGGCGCCCACGAACAGAGAGAGGGGAGGGAGAAGAGGAGGGGAAGAGAGAGCTGCAAGGGGAATAGGGGGAGAAGGTCTCAGGCGTCTCCATGGCGCGTTCAGAAGAGCCGGGGTGTCGCGGTGGAAGCATGAGCTGGCAAGGCAGCAGCAGCACCACGCACCCCAATCTCATGGCTTGAGGAGGAAGAGCGACAGGGGGCTGCGGTGGTGGGCTGGGCCACCTGATGGGCCGGCTCAGGTGGGCTGCTGCTACAGGTAAGAAGCCCAGGTAAGTCTTTTTCCTTTTCTATTCTCTTTCTGTTTTGTTTTCTATTTTCGTTCTATTTATTTTGATTTAGTTCCAGCATTAAATCATTTTAGTTTCTTCTGAAAATTCTTGTGGGTGTAAGATGAACTAATCCAAAGCCCCACATTATTTTTCAGAATTATTGGAGTTATAAATATATTTATAGGAATTTTATAACCCCAATTCAAATATTTAGGGGTTAACTCAAAGTCCACGAATGCCATGGAAAAATGTGAAATATTTATGGAAGAGCTTTTCATCACTTCCCATAAATCATGAACATTTTTTAAGGGCACTTTGGAATCATTGAGAATTATTTTAGGTATGTCCTGTTTGAATTAATTTCATGCTAGGGTTTGGTCATCCCCATTTCAAGTTTCACTGAAATTTAACATGATGCATGAATGCTTTAATGCAACTAGTTACAAGCAATTCTAGGGCTGTGACAACTCACCCCCACTAAACAAGAATCTCGTCCCGAGATTCAAGATGTGTGGTAAGAAGACAAAGGCACAAAACTCCACAATCTTCATGATCCAGCTTGCACTTCATAAGAACGTTGATTCCTTGCAACATGTTGCTCTTAACATCCTTGCCTTTGAGAACTTCACCCAACACGATGACGACAAAAGAAACTCTACAGGAATCGATCTTCACGAAGATCGAGCAGCTCTGGGTCACCTCATGGATTGAGAACATCTCTCGAGTTGAGACACAAAACACACGGCAACAGGAGTGGAAGGAAACAGATGACGAAGGTTCACTTGGTAGGCAACAATTCCACGCTTGAATAAGATGGTGCACTAGTTTTAGAGTAGCGAGGAGATATATTTCCCTTAATACCACAGCGGGGCACCTTACGGTAGGTGACTGACAGAACTATTCCCTTAAGTGGCAAGAAGAGTTACTTTTGATACAAGAATCATTGAAACTCTTCATAACTGGCTACTCGGGCTAGGATGGATGATGTTGACTACCTTGTTGAAGCCAACGTAATGGATGTTTTTTTGCCTATCATCGGAAATGGATGGGACCCATGGTAGGACCACTTTTGAATATGATCGTTAACATCAATTACTAAGAAGGGCAGCCCATGGGAAATTGGCACAATGGTGGTGCAAGCTGGGAACAAAATATAAATGTTGGAATGTTCCAACCATCATATTTGCCAGAGATTCAGATCTGGTTGGTGGCAAGATGATTCAGACCCAGCATGTCTGAAAGAAAGGTTGCAACACAAGTCGACGAGATGATGTTGCGAGATTCTCGGGAGATGAACTACGATAGCAAGCTCCAAACATGAGCTGGTTCTGCTACACACATGTGAACACGCTGTCCCAGACAAGCATGACCACATGGTAGTCTTACAACAAAACACTACCAAGTTCTGGTAGGGAACCATATTCGAGGATATCGAAGTCCTTGTGCACTTATCGATGAACTTCTTATCCTTGAACAAGTCAACCAGTGGCTTTTTGTGCTAGGAACACATATAGAATGGAGGCGGCCAACCTATCAAACCATAGAGTACTTCGCACATGCGTGACTGACTTGGAATGATTCCGGGAGGAAGCAAAAACAATCTATCTTGGATCCACGGCGGCAACTTACACCAAGTGCACGTGAATTAGAGGAAGTCACTTCTTTCATCCAAACATAGACTTCATGAATGGGACACGAAGAAAATGCTTACAAAAGTTTCCAACACTAGCTTAATGTTTAACATGAATCATGGAGGAGATAAAATGTTGTTGATGGGATCAACAACAAGTCACCGTGGTTTCCATACAATTGGGATCCATAAATATGTGAACAAGGTGATAGCATTGGTCAGACCAAAAAGATATAATGGTGTATGCTCGAGGAATCAACCACGAGTAAGAGAACATTACGAACATCGTTGGTTCTGATTTGATTTGACTATAGCCCACACTCAAATCAAAGTGTTGACAAGACAGTAGATCCAACAATTGATCACAAGGATCAATCAATGATGATATCATCTTTCTTCAACACACACACACACACACACACACACACACACACAAAAGATATCCCTTGGGAATGAACTAAGTCAGGCAAGCTTTTATCTTCCAACTCTCCAAGTTGTTGTTTAGCTTAACCAACTAGCTCAGGGGCATCCAACAAAGATTCTTGGAGAAGAGGTGTTTTATAAGAAAACCAAATTGACCACGAACTCAACATAACGGTCAGGGAACAACCTGGTGGTACTTCCGAGAAGATATTCGGAAAATCACGAACCACCGATATGTTACTAAGCTCAAGAACAATCTTGCTTTTCAGGGCAAGACGATCTGATCAAATAAGCAAGGGATTGACATAATCCTAACTCATTGATCGAAGGTGCACCAAGAAAACGGACTAGGTAGAATGATCAATCTTAGAATGATGATTCAATAACTAACATGCTAAGAATGAATGTATTGTCCATTAACTACCAAGCAACAGGGTTGCTAGGAGTATTGATTTCACACATCACAATTTATTTGTCGGCATTCCGGTTACAATAACACGGGAACCGAGGAATGAACAATGATAGCGAGATGTATCATTGCGTAAAGAATTCATAAGAGGTGGTGCAATTCATATGATATTCTTGACAAAATAGGTAATACTCCAGGGTAGAACAGAAAAAAAGTTGGATTTCATTTTGATCTGTGCAATACAACTACTTGACCCAATCCTTGAAATGGACAAGGTACCGGAGTTTATTTCTCCTAGTCATTCTAAATAGAATGGCCTAATGATCATAGGAATAATAGGCATCGTTAGCACGAATGCGCAACTACTCTTGACCAACAATTGATAGACAAAGGTCAGAGAACAACTAAAGAGGGACAGCTCAAAGGGACATATATCTTTCTAAGTTGTGGATGCATAGATTAGTATGTCGAGAAAAGCTCAAAATTTCTTCCGGATAACCATGCAGAAAGGTAGAACTGGCGGATTCACAATATAGAATGGAGGACTCATCAAGACCACTCTGGTTGTGATCTTTTGGTTCAAAAGAACTTCTGCCATAGGATGGCTCATGGCATTGGAAGAATGATATACCACATACCTTGAGGACTATCGCAAAGGGTACTAATATCCGAAAGGAACTAGCAAACACTATCAACATGAAGTAAGTAGGGTGAATCTCGGGTTCAAGAACCCTGGAATAGAATGCCTACTAACTAAGTGGCATCACGAGATGCTTTCGAGGATGATGGCCAGAATCATCACACTAGGAACACAAAACATGGCTAGATTACTAGGTGATCCTCTAAGACCCCTAGGGTCATAATAATAGCTCCAACATATATGTCGAGGCAACAGAGTACCTCAACTCACCGATTAGTGTGGTTAAACTGGCCCAAAGAAACATCAGGAACATAGGGAAGATTTGCAAGTGCATCAGACTATTTAGAAACTTGGAATGACTCGGACAGCATAACAGCTGTAAATGCTCAAAAAGATTTGAGACATCCTGCAAAATGGTGGCATAACCACTCAACATCACAATATCAATGTTGCGAGAGCAACTGTCAACACACGGAGGTAGTAGGAACTAGACTGGGACTTGAATCCATCAATCTTATAAGTCTACGGATTAGTAACATGTGATCCTGATAGAAAGAAGAGAAAGCCTAGTTCCTTAACCGCATAGGAAAGATAGTATGACTCGGATCAGAAGGGCATAGGGTAAAGGAGTAAAAAGAGCCTTACGTTCCTTTCCACAATCAATTCCCTTACATAACTAAAGAATTTCTAGACTCAACTTCGACCAGTTTGGCTTGGTAATCCTACAGGCAGTCAGGCTCTGATACCAAAGCTGTCAGGACCTCGATCCTAAGTCACACCGATCTAGCATGTAACATATCATATCACTTTGCGGCCTCACGCACGGTATCCCCACGGGTGCCACCTTACCTAGCCGAGGACCGTTTGTGCCTTTTGGCTCATGTATATGATAGTGTCGCTAGCATCCATATGATAGAGAACCCGGGCCGACATGACTAGTCGTAAACCCAAAGTGGCACTAACTTATAGGGACGGGCATACATGACCCAACAACGAACGTGTCAGTCATCAACGAGTGAATCCGGGCTGTAGCAGCTGGGGTAACAGGACTCCGGAGAGTCCGGGCTGTAGCAGCCTAACAGGACTCCGGTAGACACCGCATGACATTTCCCTGAAGGGACAGACACAGGAACGAAGAAGGGCACATGCCGGCCAGCCAAAGTGTTCCAAAGCAGTAGCAAGCTACCATGGCTCAGTGGAAGCACTAGGAGACATTTCCCGGTAAGAGAGGCTACCAAGGATAAACAACTAGGTTGTCGGATCCCACACATACCAAGCATTTCAAATCATACAAACAATATGCTCGATATGTGCAACTACAACATGGCATCACAGCAAAACTCTACAACTCAAAGTATTTATTCATTAGGCTCCGAAGAACCAGATATTACAAACATGGGTCTGATGAGCCAGCATTCAAGTGATACAAGCAACAAGCACATGGGGAAGCATAAACATGTCCGAGTACAGACAACTACAAATGAAAAAGGCTGAGAAGCCTGACTAACTACAAGACCCTCCCAAGGGTACAAGATCGTAGCTGAGGTGACAAGCTAAACGTCGAAGTCCACGCAGAAGTACTAGTGAGACTGAAGTCTCTCTGGAAAAACATAAATTAAGCAAACCTGAGTACAAATGTACCCAGCAAGACTTACATCAGAACTAGCTACAGATGCATGAGTATCAACAAAGGGGTGGTGGACTTTAACTGCAGCAAGCCAGCTTTGACTCAATGTCTATCCTGAACTACGACTGCTGGTAACTCTTTTGAGGTGGCGCACACGAGTCCACATATTCATCAATCAATACACCACTATGGATCCGCTCCCGTCTCCCTATGAGAAGGCCATCCATAGCACTCACGCTTATCTTGCGCATTTTAGAGTATCCACTTTTCACTTGTCTATGAACTGTATAGGCAACCCAGAAGTCCTTTACCGCAGACGCGTCTATTCGAATAGATCATGTTAACCCTGCAGGGGTGTACTTCTTAACACACGCTCTCGCCACTTACCACCATGTACACGTCGTGTATCTCGGCAACCTTCAAGCGAACTCCTGGCGAGGGAGTCGGCCACGACCATACTAACCACGCAAGTCTCTAGTCCAGGTTTATCGCCTATTCGGGTTCCATCCGCAAGGAGATCTGGCCGGGGTGTCGCTCACGGCCCCAAACGACGTGAGCAGGGTTCCCAAGCCCACCATCTGGGTTCCACTTGGTACACCGTGCCACTGCACCTAGTCTGTCCCAAGCCCACCTGTACCAGGTGCCACTTGGTAGACTACTAGCACTACCCACAAACACCAGAAACTAGTTGCAACTCCTGGACAGAGATCGGGTTGATTAATAAGTCGAGAGAGCTTGGAGTTCCCGGAGCCCAATGTGTGGTTGTAGCTGTTCATGGATCACAAACACAGAATTCAGTTCCCGAGGACGGCTACAATGAGACAACCCACCATGTACTCCTACATGGCCTATCACCGCTACCATTACCAAATCGTGTTCACACACTTAGCTCTCAACAGTAAGATATGTTCACCACATTCCAATTCATCCCCAATGAATCATACCTGGCTCAACTCTAAGCAGTAGCAGGCATGACAACAAGCATGAATGAGTAGGCACATCAGGGCTCGAACAACTCCTACTCATGCTAGTGGGTTTCATCTATTTACTATGGCAATGACAGGTCATGCAGAGGAAAGGGGTTCAACTACCGCATCATGTAACAGTTGAATCGTTGTTGTCCTAATGCAGTAAAAGAGAGCAGGAGAGAGAGAGAGAGAGTGGGATTGTATCAGAATGAACAAGGGGTTTTGCTTACTTGGCACTTTTGAAGATAGTATAGCTCGTCATCGGTGTCATCGAACTCATCGTCGGAACATACGTCTACTGAGGGGGAACAACCACCGGCAACAGAGAAAGAACACAATCAATGCAATGCAACAATATGATGCATGATCATGGCATGGCAATATGATGTTCATTGAGCTAATGCAACTAGCAACACAATTTAAATGAAGTTGGTTTGAACGCAAGGTTCAAAATTCAAACTCCACATGTGGTTATTTAAGTGCAATTCATTTTATTTGTCATAAACAGTAGCCAAAAGTTGTTCTAACATGCATGAAAAAGGTACAGATGGATATATTGGATTTTTCTGATCATTTTTCATATATAAATTATTTCATTTGGAGTTATGGTTTAATTGCTGTGAATTTTTGAAGTTTTGGTTATATTCTGGAATTTTCGGAATTAAGTTAAACCCAGAAAACTATTAATTGTTCAACACTGCGTCATAGTGACATCCGCATTGACCAAAGTCAAAACTGACTGGTGGGGCCTACCTGTCTGTGTCTGTAGTTTTGATTAAAAGGTTTAATCTTAAACTGTGGTTTAGCTGGGCAGTGGGGCCCAGTGTCAGTGAGCCAAGGGTTAGTTAGTGGCGTCATTAGCTGCTAATGATGGTGCCACGTAAGCATGGACAGAGTTAGGCCGCCGGCGACCATACTGTGTGGCGGCGGCTCGCCGGAAACGCGCTACGGGCGTCGGCCGCACGTGAAGAGGGCACCATAGCGAAGCCATTGCTTTCCCGCATCGAGGAGCAGGGAAGTTGGACGCGGAGGGTCGCCGGTATCATGCCGGCGACGAGCTTTGGCGGTGGCCGGAGTTCGGCCAAGCTCGGGTATGGCGTTACGGTGCACGGGAGGATGAACGGGTGTGTGCGCTAGGCTCAGAGGAGCGTGATGAACATAACAGTGTGCTCGTCTACGATTTGCAGTGGGTGTAACTAAGGCGGCGACATGGCCGACAGCGGTGTGGTTTCGGCTCCGATGACTAACGCGGCTAGGAGACGATATCAAGCTCGGGGAGCAGGGGGGAAGACGGCGGGGCTCACTGCAGGGCTAGCAGAGGCGACGGCGAGGTCGGGGAAGTGCTACGGCCGGCGAATCAACGACGCGGTGACGAGGCAAAAGCGGCGATGGAGACGACGGGGGCGGCGCTTTGCTGCTCCTGGTGTTGCATGTGTCGACGAGGAGATGAAGAGCGGGAAGGCTGGGCATCTGGACCTGTCAGAGAACCGAAGGGGAGGCGGTGGATGCGGCGGTGCTCGTTGGTGTTCTCGGGCGCCCACGAACAGAGAGAGGGGAGGGAGCAGAGGAGGGGAAGAGAGAGCTGCAAGGGGAATAGGGGGAGAAGGTCT
Source organism: Aegilops longissima (assembly GCA_021605205.1). Taxonomy (NCBI): domain Eukaryota; kingdom Viridiplantae; phylum Streptophyta; class Magnoliopsida; order Poales; family Poaceae; genus Aegilops; species Aegilops longissima. The sequence goes on from CM038682.1 coordinate 466,549,532, forward strand.
CGAGCGTCTCCATGGCGCGTTCAGAAGAGTCGGGGCGTCGTGGTGGAAGCAGGAGCTGGCGCGCGCGCAGCGACCACGCGCCCTGTCTACTGGCGCGGGGAGGAAGACGACACAGGGGGCTGCGGTGGTGGGCTGGGCCACCTGATGGGCCGGCTCAGGTGGGCTGCTGCTACAGGTAAGAAGCCGAGGTAAGTCTTTTTTCCTTTTCTATTTTCTTTCTGTTTTGTTTTCTATTTTCGTTCTGTTCATTTTGATTTAGTTCCAGCACTAAATCATTTTAGTTACTTCTGGAAATTCTTGTGGGTGTAAGATGAACTAATCCAAAGCCCCACATTATTTTTCAGAATTATTGGAGTTATAAATATATTTATAGGAATTTTATAACCCCAATTCAAATATTTAGGGGTTAACTCAAAGTCCACGAATGCCATGCAAAAATGTGAAATATTTATGGAGGAGCTTTTCATCACTTCCCATAAATCATGAACATTTTTTAAGGGCACTTTGAAATCATTGAGAAGTATTTTAGGTTGATCCTGTTTAAATTAATTTGATGCTAGGGTTTGGTCATTCCCATTTCAAGTTTCACTGAAATTTAACATGATGCTTGAATGCTTTAATGCAACTAGTTACAAGCAATTCTGGGGCTGTGACAACTCACCCCCACTAAACAAGAATCTCGTCCCGATATTCAAGATGTGTGGTAAGAAGACAAAGGCACAAAACTACACAATCTTCATGATCCAGCTTGCACTTCATAAGAACGTTGATTCCTTGCAACATGTTGCTCTTAACATCCTTGCCTTCGTGAACTTCACCCAACACGATGACGACAAAAGAAACTCTATAGGAATCGATCTTCACGAAGATCGAGCAGCTCTGGGTCAACTCATGGATTGAGAACATCTCTCGAGTTGAGACACAAAACACACGGCAAGAGGGGTGGAAGGAAACATATGACGAAGGTTTACTTGGTAGGCAACAATTCCACGCTTGAATAAGATGGTGCACTAGTTTCAGAGTAGCAAGGAGATATATTGCCCTTAATACCACAGCGGGGCTCCTTACGGTGGGTGACTGACAGAACTATTCCCTTAAATGGCAATAAGAATTACTTTTGATACAAGAATCATTGAAACTCTTCATACGAGGCTACTCGGGCTAGGATGGATGATGTTGACTACCTTGTTGAAGCCAACGTAATGGATGTTTTTTTGCCTATCATCGGAAATGGATGGGACCCATGGTAGGACCACTTTTGAATATGATCGTGAACATCAATTACCGAGAAGGGCAGCCCATGGGAAATTGGCACAATGTCGGTGCAAGCTGGGAACAAAATGTAAATGTTGGAATGTTCCAGTCATCATATTTGCCAGAGATTCAGATCTGGTTGGTGGCAAGATGATTCAGACCAGCATATGCGAAAGAAAGGTTGCAACACAAGTCGGCGAGATGATGTTGCGAGATTCTCGGAGATGAACTACGATAGCAAGCTCCAAACATGAGCTGGTTCTGCTACACACATGTGAACACGCTGTCCCAGACAAGCATGACCACATGGTAGTCTTACAACAAAACACTACCAAGTTCTGGTAGGGAACCATATTCGAGGATATCGAAGTCCTTGTGCACTTATCGATGAACTTCTTATCCTTGAACAAGTCAACCAGTGGCTTTTTGTGCTAGGAACACATATAGAATGGAGGCGGCCAACCTATCAAACCATAGAGTACTTCGCACATGCGTGACTGACTTGGGATGATTCCGGGAGGAAGCAAAAACAATCTATCTCGGATCCACGGCGGCAACTTACACCAAGTGCACGTGAATTAGAGGAAGTCACTTCTTTCATCCAAACATAGACTTCATGAATGGGACACGAAGAAAATGCTTACAAAAGTTTCCAACACTAGCTAAATGTTCAACATGAATCATGGAGGAGATAAAATGTTGTTGATGGGCTCAACAACAAGTCACCGTTGTTTCCATAAAACTGGGATTCCATAACTATGTGAACGAGGTGATAGCATTGGTTAGACCCAAAAGATATAATGGTGTATGCTCGAGGAATCAACCACGAGTAAGACAACATTACGAACATCGTTGGTTCTGATTTGATTTGATGATAGCTGAGGGAGTCCTGGATTAGGGGGTGTCCGGATGGCCGGAATATAACCTTTGGCCGGACTCCTGGACTATGAAGATACAATATTGAAGACTTCGTCCCGTGTCCGGATGGGACTTTCCTTGGCGTGGAAGGCAAGCTTGGCGTCTGGATATGTAGATCTCCTCCCATTGTAACCGACTCTGTGTAACCCTAGCCCTCTCCAGTGTCTATATAAACCGGAGGGTTTTAGTCCGTAGGACGAACAACAATCATACCATAGGCTAGCTTCTAGGGTTTAGCCTCTCTGATCTCGCGGTAGATCTACTCTTGTACTACCCATATCATCAATATTAATCAAGCAGGAGTAGGGTTTTACCTCCATCGAGAGGGCACGGACCTGGGTAAAAACATCGTGTCCCTTGTCTCCTGTTACCATCCGCCTAGACGCACAGTTCGGGACCCCCTACCCGAGATCCGCCGGTTTTGACACCGACATTGGTGCTTTAATTGACAGTTCCTCTGTGTCGTCACCTTTAGGCCCGATGGCTCCTCCGATCATCAACAATGAGGTGGTCCAGGGTGAGACTTTTCTCCCCGGACATATCTTCGTATTCGGCGGCTTTGCTGCGGGCAAATTAAGCAGCCATCTGGAGCAGATCGAAGCTCGCCCTGGCCATCAGGTCAGATTTGGAAGTTTGAACTACGGCGGCGTCGCGGAGACTTGATCTTGACGGGTTTGGGCCACAGACCAAAGCGCCGCTCTGTCACGATGGGCATGATCTAGCTCTGCCGCCGAGCAGTGCCACGAGGCTGCACGATGTCGCTCGACCCTTAGCTCGAGCCATTGCATAATCGAGGACGGGTGGTTGGACACCGCCTCGGGGGCTGCAATGTCTATGGCGATCGAGCCGAACACCATACCTTTCCTTTGCGAAGCTCATGCCTCCAAGGTGCCAGACTCCTCTCTGGACTCCGAACCTTTCGCGCCCCTACCAATCGAATCCGATTGGGCGCCGATCATGGAGTTCACCGCCACAGATATCTTTCAGCACTCTCCTTTCGGCGACATTCTGAATTCACTAAAGTCTCTCTCTTTATCAGGAGAGCCCTGGCCGGACTATGGTCAGCAAGGTTGGGATGCGGACGACGAAGAAATTCAAAGCCCACCCACCACCCACTTCGTAGCCACTGTCGATGATTTAACCGACATGCTCGACTTCGACTCCGAAGACATCGATGGCATGGACGACGATGTAGGAGACGAACAGGAATCATCGCCTATAGGGCACTGGACAACCACCCCATCTCACAATGTATACATGGTGGATACACCTAAAGGAAACGACGATGAGGAACAAAGGGGCGAACGAGGATCGTTCCCTCGAAGAGCAATCAAAAGCGCGTAAGCGCGCTCAAACCCCACCTCGACGAGAAAGCAGCCATCTGAGACCCAGCCATAAGCGAGGCGAACCGGCGGACGCGAACACGCCATCGAGCAACCGTCCGAACAGGAAACTTGGATAAACAACCCGTCGGCGAAGACAACGATCACGGGCGACCTCACATCGGACAAGTTCTTTGGAGCAGAAGAACCTCCAAAAAGGCTCGTCGCCGCTGCGCGTAGCCTGAAAAAGCAAGCGGAAGCTCAAAACAGCGGAAGATGCACTCAGAATTAGATGGAGCAAAGTACTCAACACATGAGACAAATCGGCGATAGTCGCGCACAAAAACTATCCGGCGAAAATTACTGCGAATTTGATGAAGAGGCCTTAGAGCCTCCGCAATCAAAAATAAGGAAGCCACCGGTCGGATAAGCGACCCCATGGCCAACATAGTGCGGCAAATGGCGCCGCACACAAGCCGCACGTGATCGCACAAGGATTCACATCAAAAGGTGGCCCAACCAGATCTATTTATGGGCCAAGAAAGCAAGCTCTAGTAAGCAATGCAACACATCAAATATCCGAACATCATGGTACACCCAGATATAGGGGTGCCGCACACCCCTATGTTTCACCGATGAGGTCTTTGGATCATGAATTTCAGCGGATTCAAGCCCGTAAACATAGAGGCATCTGACGGAACAACAGACCACAGAGTGCGGATTGAGGATTACATCCTCCACATACACATGGATAGAGGAGATGACCTCCGCCATAAAATACTTACCTCTCAAGCTCAAAGGGCCAGCCGGCATTGGCTTAAAAGCCTTCCGAAAACACCATTGGAAGTTGGGAAGAGCTCGAGGATGCTTTTGGGCAAATTTTCAAGGGACCTATGTCCGACCTCCGAATCTGAGACGATTTAAGTCACATAACTCAACAACCCGGAGAGTCAGCCGGAAATGCAGGAACAGATTCCATACTAAAAGAACCAAATAGTCATTGTCCGGACGCGAATCCTTAGCAGCTTTCAAACACAACGTCTGAGACGAATGGCTCGCTGGACACCTCGGCCAAGAAAAGCCAAGAACAATGGCCGCATTAACAAGCCTCATGACCGCTTTTGTGCGGGAGAGGATAACTGTTTGGCAAGATGCGTACCAGTGACCCAAGTACATCCGAAGTTAGGGATGGAAGCGGGAAACATGACGCAGCAAGGACCAGCGCCAGACCAAGGGAAACAGCCCGAAGAGCACGGCAGTCAACACCAGATTCAAAAGCTCTCGGCAGAATCAATAAAGCTGCCCCTCAAGGATAAAAGGGACGAGCTATCTAACCTAAACAAAATCTTGGACAAGATATGTCAAATCCACAGTACTCCCAAGAAGCCTGCAAACCATACCCACAGAGATTGTTGGGTCTTCAAGCAATCCGGCAAACTCAACGCCGAACACAAGGGGCTAGACACACCAAGCGAGGACGATGACGAACCCCACAAGCAGAGCACCGGAAAACAAAAGAATTTCCCACAAGAAGTCAAAACAGTAAACTCACTTCACGTGACAAAAGGGAAAAACATAGTGGGGCCTATAGAGATACGCGCCATACGGCCTATCCCAGAGGTGTCCCGCCACTGGTTGTTACAACCAATCACCTTTGACCAACAGGATTACTCTAGAAGTATCCGGAAGGCAGGCTGGACTGCCTTGGTATTAGATCCGATAATTGACGGACTCCACTTTACACAAGTCCTAATGGACAGCGGCAGCGACTTAAACCTGCTATATCAGGACACAATCCGCAAAATGGGGATAGACCCAACAACAATTCGCCATAGCAACACTTCCTTTCAAGGGGTAGCGCCAGGCCCAGATGCCCATTGTACGGGCTCTCTCCTGCTAGAAGTTATGTTCGGCTCACCCGACAACTTCCGCCGCGAAAAGCTAACCTTCCACATCGCCCCATTTACAAGTAGCTATCAAGCACTCTTTGGGGCCTTGAAGCTTTCGCTGCTTTAACATAATACCGCAATATGCATCCCTTATACTTAAAATGCCCGGTCCACGGGGCATCATCTCATTAAAGGGAAATATCGAGTGTTCCTCGAGCGCGGAAGATTGTGCGGCTGCCTTAACAGCCACACACTAAACCGGCTTCACTAATCAAAGCACCTAAACGGGTCGTCCAGACCCCGGACATGGCTAGATAAGTCTGACGTAAGGGCTTACTAGCCGCATACCCCCGTTCAAGGGGCTCCGCGCATGTACAACAAGAGACAATAAAGCTCAATGTTATTTATTTTTTAAAATTGTACTCTGTTTATTTAATATAACGTACATTTTCGCACGATCTTTTTCAACTAAGTTCCTCTCTTTTACAGATGAACACCGTGCTACACCCGCCCAGGATACGGCTGCGCGGAGACCTGGCGCAGAGCGTGCGATGAGGACCCGTTCAAGGATTCTTTTCAGATTAAGACCATGCGTAAACCTTTTTTACTGTCTCTTGTTGATACACATCCCCCGGTTTCTTGCTATAACCGAGGTGGAGGCTGGCGTCTTGGCATTGGCCACGTCAGGATTTTGCGCGTACGTGGACACCAAGGGCTTATTACTAAGGGCGTTGTTCAGCCTGTTTTCATAAAGACCGGATACCTTAGGGAGTGTTCGGCGTCGCGAGTTTGGCCTTATATGCATCAGCTCCGAATCATGTCTTTGGTCAAATGTTGGGTTTGCCCGGCTCCTATGTTTTGCTGCCTTACGTTCCGCTCTATCGGCTAAAGCGGCACCGGAGAACTCTGCGATTGTGCCCGGTTCGCCAAGCGAGCACCTCGATGAAAGCGAAAATTGGTGTCATGATATAGTGTGAGACTGGTCAACCACTCGATGACCCACCGGAACCTTTAGGATTCCTCCGCATTAACGAAGGGCAGTTCCCCGGTCAGGCACACACGCTCCCCGAATTCGAGTGAGCGCGGTGCCCCTAGGGGCTATATAGTAGCCCCACTATCAAACTCCTATGGCCAAGTGAAAGTGATAAAGCATTATAGTTCGGTTGCCTAGTTCGCTACGCTATCACCTCCTTTATAGGACCAAGACGTTGGATCAAGTGTGAAAATGTGCCTTCTGCGAACACCCCCGCATTATATGCGTGGGGGCTGAAGCCGAAGACTGCCATCATTCAGGTTGTATACACGTATACATTAAACGGCCACACAGGAGGTATTTTAATTCTTGTAGGCACAAGTATAAAAAGCTTTTATATTCCATCAAAATATTGTTTTACAATAATACATGTTATTCGAACATGATATCCTTCGAGCACTGCGTCTCTATTAAGCAGCGCCTGCGAACTTCACGAAAATAGTGCTCGGCGGTACTCGGCTCCCGTCCGAATCTTGGGATGCAACGTCGGTGGCTTTCATCTCCGCCCAGTATGTCTTGACACGGGCAAGAGCCATCCGCGCACCCTCTATGCATGCTAACCTCTTCATTGCATTGATATGCGGCACCGCACCAAGGAACTGCTGCACCAAACCAAAATAACTCTTCGACTCGGGCCTTTCCGGCCACAGATGACTCACGACATCCTTCATGGCGAGTCCGATAACCTATTCAGCTCCGCCCATTCGGCCAAATGCTCGGTTAATGGAAGTGGGCGCTCTGGATTGTGGAACTGCGACCAAAAAGCTTTTCCACCGTGATCTGTTGATCTCGGAAGTGTTGGCCGCCTCGCGGCACTTGCCTCAAGTCGAGATAAGTATCCGCCGCACTCCACAGCCAGTCCAAGCGAGCATATTCAGGATCCCGAACTTCATCCGCAGCATAAAGGGCTTTCCGGCGCGATATCTCCGGCTGGCGTAGCTCACGCTTCATGGCTCTCATTGTAGAGCGAGCATCCTTGGCCTCGGTAGTGGCCTTCTAGGTCCTTTTGTTCCGCCCGATCTTCTTTTCAAGAAGCTTGCAGCGATCGGCAGCATCCTTCAACTTCACAGCCATCTCGGCCATTTCCTTCTTGCTTGGCGATGAGCAGCATGTTCGATTTTCAGCTCTTGACCGCCTTTAAGGCAGCCGCATCACTTTTTACGGCCTGCTCCTTGGCTCGGCGAGTTCCACTCAAAGGTTCTCCATGGCAGCGCACCGTCGCATCAAGCATACATGTTGTAAGGCACGGGCATCAAGCCCCTTACCGGTGTCGCGGAGAAATTGCATACCTTGTGACTCGTCAAGCCGCTTGTTGACAAGCGCGATGTCGGCATCCGCCACGTCAAGTTGCCGCTTTAGCTCGGCAAATTCATCGATCCGGCTAGCCACCGGACGCCGCCACCTACATAGGAAGAGCGACATATTATACAGGATTATGATCCTCGACGCGCTATCATTTTTGACAACGCACCGAGTCTCAGGGGCTACTATCTATACAGGGCGCATCATTTATATGCGGAACTGTCAAAAGGTACATCATTTCGCGTACCTCAAAACCTGTCAGTAAACTCCTGACGGCCTCGTGCAACCCGCTCCCCGCGGATGAAATCCTTTCAATCACCGTGCCCATCAATGCACGGTGTTCTTCTGAGATAGACGCTCGCCCAAGCAGATCCTTTAGCTCCTCCGACCATGCACCAGACGGTGCCGGACTCGTCCATGGACTTCTTCGAAGGCCGGACATGGAGGGCTTTGGGGAGCCTTTCTGGCCCTGCCGGATTCGGAGAAACCCTCCGTGATGACACCTCAGGGTCGCTCGCCTTGCAAGGCAGTATGGCAGGGGGAGGCGTTCCGCTCTCCATCATCTCCGGACGAAGATCCCCTGAAGATGAGCTCTGCTGAGAAGGGCTGAGATCCGAACTACAAGGTAAAAATCCAGTTATCTTTCTCAGGAATAGAATAGGGATGCGTCTTACTTTAAAACTCCCCTCTCTACTTACGGCTCATTTGGAGGCTGATCCCTTGAGGGCACAGTCGGCCGAGGCACCCCGGCGCAGGACCCTCGGCGAAGATTTCTTCCCCGCTTTGAAACCATGGTCTCTGGGTCTTGAGGCGGTCCTCTTCTTCCCCTGGATGGAGGGATTCTCGATTCCTCCTTTCCTGACAGCCTCTGTCGGTGTCAAAACCGGCGGATCTCGGGTAGGGGGTCCCGAACTGTGCGTCTAGGCGGATGGTAACAGGAGACAAGGGACATGATGTTTTTACCCAGGTTCGGGCCCTCTCGATGGAGGTAAAACCCTACTCCTGCTTGATTAATATTGATGATATGGGTAGTACAAGAGTGGATCTACCACGAGATCAGAGAGGCTAAACCATAGAAGCTAGCCTATGGTATGATTGTTGTTAGATCCACGGACTAAAAACCCTCCGGTTTATATAGACACGGATAGGGTTAGGGTTACAGAGTCGGTTGCAATGGTAGGAGATCTACATATCCGTATCGCCAAGCTTGCCTTCCACGCCAAGGAAAGTCCCATCCGGACACGGGGCGAAGTCTTCAATCTTGTATCTTCATAGTCCAGAGTCCGCCAGCGGTGATAGTTCGGCTATCCGGACACCCCTAATCCAGGACTCTCGGTAGCCCTGAACCAGCCTTCAATGACGGCGAATCCGCGCGCGTATTGTCTTCGGCATTGCAAGGCGGGTTCCTCCTCGAATACTTCATAGAAGATTTTGAACACAAGGATAGTGTCGGCTCGCAAAACAAGTTCCACATACTACCGTAGAAAATAACCTTTGCACAGATCTGCGGCGTATTCAGCGGCATGACATAACACCACGGCCAGGCCTTTATACGAATCATTTTCTTGTCCCACCTCACCTCAGCGTTTAGCGAGGCGGTTTCTTGGCACGTCTTGTCGGGCGGAGATCGTGCCCCTTTATTCTGGGATCCTCATCAATACGGGCGTGGGTAACCCGATCGTGCCCGTTGGCGCGCCTCCTCCATCGGCGAGTCCCGAGCGGTCACAGGGAGGGCTCTTGGTATTCAACCTCTTTATAACGAGACCAAGGCCCGCTCCTTTCTTTCAATCTAAATCGAATCTGCCCTCGCTTCGAGTTCCAACACCCAAAGCTCCAGATTTAGGCGCCGGACCTTCAACGATGTCGGCTCCGACCTGCACGGCGGTGGATGTCTTCCTCCGTCCACGGAAGAAGATGTGCTAAAGCTGAGAGGCGCCAGTATCTCACCGCGAAATTTCGCATAGGCTGCCTGCCCAAGGGCAGGGTATTCCACTTCGAGCCTGGTGAGGCGTGGTATTCGTGTCTCACTTCCTTCGGGTTTAGGCTTCCCGCGGACCCCTTTGTGAGGGGGCTCATGTTTTATTATGGGCTGGAATTCCATGACTTGGATCCGAGTCCATCCTCCACATCTCGTCGTTCATTGTCGTATGTGAAGCCTTCCTCCGCATTACCCCTCACTTGGATTGTGGCTCAATACCTTCAAAGTGGAGCGAAGATGATCAAGGGCATCGAGGCGAGTCTTGGAGGGGCTGTTATAAGAAAGAATGCAGACGCTCCATGGCCCGAGGGCTCTTTTCAAGAGGATCTCAATTTATGGCAACAGGTGGTTTTATATCACCGCTCGGGGGCACCAAATGGGCGGCGCCACCTGCCTTCCTTCGGGTCCTCCACTGCGGCGAGGCGTCATGGGTCAATAAAGGGCTCGGCGGGGACCGTCAGGGCGTACCTCATTGCAGGGCCGTGATTCGAGACCTCAGAGAGAGAGATCAATCTGGTCGTAGTAGCGCAGGTCATGTTGATTCGTCGCACCTTGCCCTGCAAACGTCGCCCCCTCCGCCTGTGGGAGTTTAATCCGGAGGTACCACGAGCTCTCCAACATTTTATGGGCGTAACGCCCGTCGAGATGTACCAACTGTTCTTCGGATCACAAGCAATGTGTCCGGACTTAACCGAGGACGTAGGTCTGAGCTGCAATCGCCCGGATACTCAAGTAAGTAGTCCTGTACCCGGACATGCTATCCACATATTTATCATACACTCGCCCTTAAAAGAGTTATCCTTTAAACAGGAGTGGATAGCAAAAGCAAGACTGATCAGGTGTCTTTTGAAGAAGGCGAAGGGGGGAACAAGGGAACTACTGCCTCCGTGAAGGAGGCTATCAAGAAATGGGGGATCGAGAATCCCTCCCTCGAAAGGGAGAAGAGGACCGCTTCTGAAGATCCGGAGACCAAAGCCTCGAAGTGGGGGACGAAATCTTCACTAGAGGGTCTTGCGGCGGGAGATGCCCCAGCCGCACTATTTCCCCAAGGAGATCAGCCCTCCAGCGAGCCGTAAGTAAAGGGGGCATTTTTTTTAAAGAGAGACATCCCCGTTTTATTTCTGAAGGTAACCGAAAGTTTACCTTGTAGTTCGGATCTCAGACCTTCACAGCAGAGCTCGTCTTCAGGGGATCTTGGTCCGGAGATGATGGAGAGCGAAACGCCTCTGCCTGCCGTACCGTTATGCGAGGTGGACGACCCTGAGGTGTCGTCGCAGAGGGTTTCTCCGAATCCGGCGGGGCCAGAAGGCAGCTGTATGTCCCCTCAAAGCACTCAGTGTCCTGCCTTCGAAAAAGGCCGCCGGACGAGTCACAAGGTATGCAACTTCTCCGCGGACACCTGGTAAGGGAGTTGACGCCCATGCCTTACAACATGTATGCTTAATGCAGATGGTGCCGCTGCTATGGAGAGCCTTGGTGAGCTCGCTTGAGCCAAGGAGCAAGCGAGAAAAAGTGATCGGCTGCCTTAAAGGCGGCCGAGAGCTAAAAGCCGAACAGGCTGCTCCTCGCCGAAGCAAGAAAGAAATGGCCGAGATGGCCGTGAAATTGAAGAATGCTATCGACCGTTGCGAGCTTCTTGAAAAAGAAGATCGAGTGAAACAAGAGGACCTGAAAAGGCTGCCACCGAGGCTAAGGATACTCGCTCGCAATGAGAGCTATGAAGGAGGAGCTACATCGGGCGGAGATATTGCGGTGGAAAGCCCTTTTCGATCGCGGAGGAAATTCACGGATCCTTAATGCGCTCAATTGGACCGGCTGTGGGGTGCGGAGGATGCTTATCTGGACTTGGCGGCGAGTGCCGCAGACGCGGCCGAACACTTCCGAGGTCAAAAGGATAACATAATGGAAGAGCTTTTTTGGTCGCAGTTCCATAGTCCGGAGCGTCCACTTTCATTAACCGATCGTTTGGCCGAATGGGCGGAGCTGAATAGGTTGTCCGGACTTGCCATGAAGGATGTCGTGACTCATTTGTGGCCGAAAAGGCCCGAGCCGAAGAGTTATTTTGGCTTGGTGCAACAGTTCCTTGGTGCGGTGCCGCCTATCGATGCAATGAAGCGGTCGACATGCATAGAGGGTGCGCGGATGGCTTTTTCCCGTGTCAAGACATACTGGGCGGAGATGAAGGCCATCGACGTTGCATCCCAAGATTGAGACGAAGCAGTACCATCGAGCACTATTTTGAGGAAGTCCTGCAGGGCGCTCGTTTAATAGAGACGAAGTGCTCGAAGGATATTATGTTTTAATGACATGTGTGATGTGTGAAAACAATGTTTCAATATAATATAAGATCTTTTTATACTTGTGCGTTCAAGTATTAAAACACCTCCTGTGCGGCCGTTGATGTATATGTGTATATAACCTGAAATATGGCAGTCTTGACTTCAGCCCCCACATAGTGCGGTGTTTTGCAAAAGGCGCATTTTCACACTTAATCCAACGTCTTGGTCCTGTAAAGGAGGTGATAGTGTAGCAAACTAGGCAACCGGACTATAATGCTTTATCACTTTCACTTAGCCATAGGAGTTCGATGGTGGGGCTACTATATAGCCCCTAGGGGCACCGCGCTCTCCAATTGGGCGGCAGATGTGCCTGGCGGGAAATGGTCCTTCGTTAATGCGGGGGAATTCTAAACATTCCGGTGGGTCATCGAGTGGTTGACCAGTCTCACGCTATATCATGACAGTCAGTTTTCGGCTTTCTCTACTGAGGTGCTCACCTAGCCGAACTGGGGCACAATCGCATTAGTTCTCCTGGTGCCGCGTTAGCCGATAGAACGGAACATAAGGCAGCAAAACACATGAGCCGGGCAAACCCAACATTTGACCAAAGACATGATTCGGAGCTGATGCATATAAGGCCTAACTCGAGACGCCGAACACTCCCTAAGGTATTCGGTCTTTATGAAAACGGGCAGAATAATGCCCTAAGCCCCTGGTGTCCAGGTACGCGCAAAAATTCTGGTGCGGCCGATGCCAAAATGCCAGCCTCCTCCTCGGTTATAGCAAGAAACCGGGGGATGTGTATCGACAAGAGACAGTAAAAAAGGTTTACGCAGGGTCTTAATCTGAAAAGAATCCTTGCAACGGGTCCCTACTGCACGTCTGCGCCTGTGTCTCCGTTGTGCCGTATCCGGACGGGTGTAGCACGGTGTTCATCTCAGAAAAGAGAAGAACTTAGTTGAAAAGAAAAAAAAAGATCGTGTGAAAATGTACTTTATATTAAATAAACAGAGTACAGTTGAAAAGTGAATAAATTTGAGCTTTATTATCTCTTGTTGTACATGCGTGCAGCCCTTATGCGGGGTATGCCGCTAGTAGGCGTTATATGTTTACGCCGGACTCGTCTAGCCATGTCCGGGTCTGAATGACCTATTCAGTGCTTTGATTAGCGAGCCGGATTAGTGTGGGGCTGTCAAGGCAGTCTCACATTCTTCCGTGCTCGAGTAACACTTGATACTCCTTTTAATGAGATGATGCGTGGACCGGGCATCTTAAGTGTAAGAGATGCATAATGCGGTATTGCGTTAAAGCGAGCGAAAGCTTCACGCCCCGAAGAGTGCTTGATAGCTACTTTGAATGGGGCGATATGGAAGGTTAACTTTTCACGGCGGAAGTTGTCGGGTGAGCCGAACACAACTTCTAGCAGTAGGGAGCCCGTACAATGGGCATATAGGCCTGGCATTACCCCTTTGGAGGAGGTGTTGCTATGGCGAATTTTGGTTGGGTTTATCCCCATTTTGCGGATTGTGTCCTGATATAGCAGGTTTAGATCGCTACCTCTGTCCATTAGGACTTGTGTAAATTGGCGTCCGTCGATTATAGGATCTAATATCAAGGCAGTCCATCCTACGTTCCGGATACTTTCGGAATAATCCTGATGATCGAAGGTGATTGGTTTTGACAACCATCGTTGGGACTCTGCTGGGATAGACCGTGCGGTGCGTGTTTCTATGGGCGCCGCTCTGTTTTTCCCTTTTGTCACTTGAAGTGAATTCACTGTTTTGACTTCATGTGGGAAATTCTTTTGTTTTCTGGTGCTCTGCTTGTGGGGTTCGTCATCGTCCTCGCTTGGTGTGTCGAGCCCCTTGTTTTCAGCATTGAGTTTGCCGGACTGCTTGAAGACCCAACAATCTCTGTGGGTATGGTTTGCAGTCTTCCTGGGAGTACTCTGGATTTGGCATTTTTTGTCCAAGATTTTGTTTAGGTTGGATAGCTCGTCGCAGTTGTCCTTGTGGGGCAGTTTTTTATGATTCTGCGGGAGCTTCGAATCCGGCGTTGATCTGCCGTGCTCTTCGGCTATTTCCTTTGTCCGCGCTGGTCCTTGCTGCGTCGTGGTTTTCCATTTCCATCCTCGACCCGGATGTACTTGGGTCGCTGGTACTACATCTTGCCAGCCAACTATCCTCTCCCGCGCAAAAGCGGGTCATGAGGCTTGTTAATGCAGCCATTGTTCTCGACTTCTCCTGGCCGAGGTGTCTGGCGAGCCATTCGTCCCGGACGTTTTGTTTGAAAGCTGCTAAGGCTTCGGCGTCCGGACAGTCGACTATTTGGTTCTTTTTGATGAGGAACCTGTTCCAGAATTTGCGGGCTGACTCTCCGGGTTGTTGAGTTATGTGACTTAAATCGTTTTGCATCCGGAGGACGGACATAAGTCCCTTGAAAATTTTCCCGAAAAGCATCCTCGAGCTCTTCCCAACTTCCCATGGTATTTTCAGGGAGGCTTTTGAGCCAATGCCGGGCTGGCCCTTTGAGCTTGAGGGGTAAGTATTTTATGGCGTGGAGATCATCTCCTCTAGCCATGTGTATGTGGAGGATGTAATCCTCAATCCAGACTCCAGGGTCTGTTGTTCCATCGTATGCCTCTATGTTTACGGGTTTGAATCCCGCTGGGAATTCGTGATCCAGCACCTCATCGGTGAAACACAGGGGGTGTGCGGTACCCCTATATTTGGGTGTGCCGTGATGTTCGGATATTTGGCGTGTTGCATTGCTTGGAAGAGCTTGCTTTCTCGGCCCATAGATGGACCTAACTGGGCCATCCTTTTGATGCGAATCCTTATGCGGATCGCGTGCCGGCTTGTGTGCGGCGCCGCTTTGTAACACCCCAAAAATTTTTGCCAAGTTTTCAATATTTAAAATTTTTGCCAAGGGTTTTGAAAATCTTTATTTCTGTTGTTTTCAGAACTCTTCTTTTATTGTTAAGGAGTTTTGTGTTTTTCCCAAGTGGAGCTTTCCAAAATACATTGGACTTCCTTGCCATCTCATTAAAACAATTTCTAAATAAGTAGAATTGTTTATTAAATTATTTCACCCTGAGATTTATTCATTAAAATGAACTGTATTAAATTTTCGGAGCTCCTTTTGAACTACAACTTTTTTATGGAATCATTTAAAATTCCAACCAAAATTTGGAGATGTCATGAGATGTCTCTAAATCAATTATGTGCACTAATAAAATTATTTCATTGCTTATTTTGGGTTCTTTCACCTGATTTGCTTCTCTGGTCCAGTGGGCATTTTTGCACTACAACCCATTTAAATATTTCCCTAGAGCCTCCACCAAAATTTTGGGATGTCAGTAGTAGCATGCCATCCAACTTTATGCAAAAACATAGTGATGTTCTTTGGAAAATTTGAGTGCAACAGCCTCTTTGTCATTCTGGACCAGACTTGTGTTTTCTACTACAACTCTATTAATTCTTGCTCTAATGACCTTGTGTTTTCTCATGCTTGTAGTCAACCTTGCAAAACCCCTAAGTCCAGGAGAATGCTCTATTTGGAACACTTTTGGTCCATGAAATGATGCCACTCACTCCCTGCCCAGAACTAAAGTTTTACAAAACTTGCACTAGCAAGTTTCTCCTTCTTGCAAACTGACTTCACCACCCTCTCTTATATCCATAGAGACACTGATTTGGAGAGTTTGGCCACTCCAAGAGCTACCTAGGTGCCTTTGGCATTTTTTCAAACACCCTGTGTGCATGACCAGTTTTGGCATGACTTCAAGTTTACTTGGTGAACTTGATCTCCTGGCCTATCCATCGTGCCCCTTGATCCCCTTGCTAACCTTAACCTAGCCTGGTTCCTTGCCAGCCTCACCCAAGCCCTGTAGCAGGCCATGGCATTTCATCAAGCACCTTTCGTGCGTGCTCTGGCGCGCCAGAGGCGTCGCGCTTGGCACCCGCATGCACCCGAGCCGCCGCGACACACCCCGCACTCAAAACCCGGCCCCAGCCAGCTCGCCGTGTCCCCTTGCACCGCCACGCCACCCGACCACCCCTGGCACCCCACAGCACCGCCGACAGAGCTTTTGGCGGCACGCCGGCGTCCGCAGCGCGCCTCTGCAACGGTCGGCGCCGCCAAAGCCACCCCAGCTTGCCACCTGCCTCCTGGAACAGTGCGAGCTCATCCGCAGCCTCGTCCGCTAGCGCTCGTCGCCGCCACGTCGCCCAAGCTATAGGGAGGCGGTTCGCCGTCGTCCTTATCGCCGGCCGCCCCACAACCGACCTCCACCGCGTATATAAGGGCCCCGGAGCTCAACCGAGTCCTTGAGCAACCTCATATGATCCTCCTAGTGTTGCCTTGGCCAGCAGTAGAGCAAGGGAAGGCCTTCTTCCCCGAGTCCGGCCGGTTCGGTCGCCGCCAAGCCCTGGCCGATTCCATCACCACCAGTGCCTCTCCCTCTCCACTCTCTCCACCAAGAACTCTCCCTTCCTCTCGCGAGCACAACCCCTCGCTCAATTTTGGCCGGAGACCACCGCAGCCCCAAACTCACTATCCACCGAATGCCCCCTCCGCATGGAGCTCGCCGGCGGCGACTCCTCCACCCCGGCTACCCTGCGACCACGGAAGGACCACCTAGGAGTGGCGATCCATCCCTGCACTCGGATGCCCTCGAGGAGCCGCCTAGCCGGCGAAGATCGCCGAGTCCCGCCTCCGCTCGCCCAAGGAAGGAGAGGGAAGGAGACTGGTCAAAGCGACGGTGGGGCCCCCGACCCATCGGGCGGTGACTCAGCGCTGTCCACGCTGGATAAGTGGAAGCGCATTTTCAAAATGCGCCTTCGACGTGTACGTATATTTCGAAACGTTTTCTTTCTGTTTTTATTTTAAATATCAGATTTTGACCAAACTTTGACCAGCTGTATCTTTTTGAAAACAACTCCAAATGAATTGATTCTTTTTGCTACCTCTCTCAAATATTGTCTAGTTTCTTTTAAGATTTATTTGAAAAATATTTAAAACAACTTTTTGTGCTGTTTTTATTTTGTGTGTTAATTCAAATATATTATTTTAAATAGGGTTTTTGAAGATTTCATGATGATTTGGATGCACCCTTCCTTCCCATGACCTGAAGGCAAGCATTCTCAACCCTGGTGAATTTTTGTGTGTGTTGCATAGCACGGTGGAAACACCACCCCGACACATACATGCGTCATTTTATGTGAGGATGTGATCCTATTCATGGGTGCATATTAATGAGTTTATGCTAATGAAGTTGACATGATTTGTGATGGAAATCACCGTCATACGTCTTCCATGCATACCGGAAGGAAAGACGGGAAGGCCTCTGTCTTGGGTAGACACGGGCTTGCCCTAGTCCTCCGTCGAGACAGTCGTGTCGGTATGACATGAGGGGATGTCGCGTGATGTTTCCATCTGTTGTTTGAGATATATGCATTGTTATGCTAATCATGCAGGAAATACTACAACCTCCTGAGTCGACCATAGATCGGGTCTTGTGCCAGTAACCCCCATACTTGCTTCGTACTACCACTCGTCCCTACACCAAGTAGGGTACGGTTCAATAAGTTGTCAACCCTTTCCTAGCACACACCGTACAAAGAGGCCGTGGGGGAAGATACTGGAGGCATCCGGTAGTCATGCCACCGGGTCCGGGAGCATGGGTGTTTCGGTTGTAGCCGAAAGGGGGTAGCTCCCCAGTTTGCACGCGGTATAAATTTTGTGATCCCATGTTACGTCGAGGTTGTGGCCTCCCCACTTAGAGTTTTGCTTAACAGTGTCGTGGGTGATTCGGACACATGTGTGTTAAGCTGGTGTGTGCAAGTTAGGTGTGTTTTCAACAAAAAGACCGTAGACGGAATTAGTCCCGATGGACTAAAGAAATCCGTTACTCGTGGGTAAAGAGTACACCCTCTGCAGAGATTAAACCTATTCGAATAGCCGTGTCCATGGTTAAGGATTACAGTTTGGGATGGGTCAAGTGTCGGTCTTAGTGTCGGTCTTCGGAGGTGAAACTGTTAAACCTGGAAGCACGATTGTGCCTTGTGATAATTTATGATTACTATTTTGGATGTGAACTAACCCGTGATATTTTTCTGGTATTATCGAATATCCCTGGGATGGTTCTACCTCCTGGATATTCACTGTGGTATTTCTTTTAAAGCCCTTTATGCGGTGTCGCTCAGAGGCCCGACTGTGGCATTTCTTTTAAAGCCCTTTATGCGGTGTCACTCAGACGCCCGACTGTGGCATTTCTTTTAAAGCCCTTTATGCGGTGTCGCTCAGACGCCCGACTGTGGCATTTCTTTTAAAGCTCTTTATGCGGTGTCGCCGACGCCCGATCGTGGCATTTCTTTTAAAGCCCTTTATGCGGTGTCGCCCGCCGCCCGACCGTGGCATTTCTTTTAAAGCCCTTTATGCGGTGGCGCTCAGACCCCGACCGTGGCATTTATTTTAAAGCCCTTTATGCGGTGTCGCCGAGGCCTCGATCGTGGCATTTCTTTTAAAGCCCTTTATGCGGTGTCGCCACACGCCCGATCGTGGCATTTCTTTTAAATCCCTTTATGCGGTGTCGCTCGACGCCTCGACCGTGGCATTTCTTTTAAAGCCCTTTATGCGGTGTCGCTCGACGCCCGATCGTGGCATTTCTTTTAAAGCCTTTTATGCGGTGTCGCTCGGGCCTTGATCGTGGCATTTCTTTTAAAGCCCTTTATGCGGTGCCGCTCGACGCCTCGACCGTGGCATTTCTTTTAAAGCCCTTTATGCGGTGTCGCTCGGGCCTTTGATTGTGGCATTTCTTTTGTAGTCCTTTATGTTATTTACCCATAATTTTAATAATACCATATTACTGTATATTCGCTAATAACATGCTTGCACGCACCAGAGTTTTATTTATCTTATGTGACCAGCGTCATGAGCATAAAATATTTTCAGCACATCATTGTTGTAATTTACCCATGTTCGTAATGTTTGCGAGTACATTCAAAGTACTCACTGGCTTGTCCCTGGCTATTGTCTTGGCAAGATTTCATGCTTGGAGAGGAGCGTTGCGGTGACTGTCCCAGAACCTAGGCAACGGTGATCTCAGCCACGCGAAGGTAGGAGTTAACCTGGTCAGCTGTTCCCGTGGGAAATGGAGTCCCATATACGAGGATATTTCATAAACCGCTTCCGCCATCAAACTTTAGAAACCATTTGTTGTACTCACAGGCCAGAATGGTCTTGTACTACACATATTGCATTTTCTGCTTGGAATTTCAGTATCAAGCTAGTGCCTCATCACCTACTTGATAATCCAGGGCTGATGAGCACAAGGGCAATTTTCTAGAATTGACACCGAGAACCGTCGCCACAGACTTGGTACGAGCCAGCTGACCATTGGCTAATCCTATCTTAGCCAGGTCAATAATGTTAGGCTAATAACCCACCGAGCCATAACCAAGACCTCAGCCAAGCTTCTCGCACAAGATAGCCACCACAAAGGTCTCGACGCTTTTCGCGGTCGGTGCCCAACCTATCAACTAGCCCGTCTATCACCCACCAGTGACCAGCACCAAAGGCGTCTCATTCGCAAGCGTGCGAAGGAAGACTCCGTCCCCTTTTTCTATAAAAAGGGACGCGCTCGCCTCAACCCAGCCCAGCACAGCCGCTACCCCAAAACCAAGCCACAATGCCTGGTCCCGTAGTACACCATGAAACTACAGCAACCAACCTTGGAGGTTTTGTGACCATACTCGCAAACCTTACCCGCCGTTCCTACGCGTTAGAAGAGCCACCCGAATATGTTGTGTACCAAGGACCCATTAGTGGCGAGAGCCGTCAATTCTGGGCCACTGTGCATATCTACGGTAGGGGTCTGTCACCCGAGCGCCCCTACCGGTTCACCGGAAGAACTACTTCCTTTGAGCGCAAGCCATCCAACTAGCTGCTCGAGAGGCTATAGTTCATCTCAGGCACTGTCGCCAGAATTAGCGTCGCTCATTCCACTACTACCCCAGGCGTGAAGGGTATGGTAGACCCCTCAAGTTTCCAACGGAGACCACGAGACAGACCTGCATGACATCGCATCTAGTGCGCTACGTAAGTGCCTTTGGAGGACCTATTCGATCAGATCACTATTGATCTGGTCGCAGCTCGTGGAGAGCTGGTTCGTCGAGCCCCAGTGAGGGAGGAGATCGAGCCCAACGCCGACAACCCCGTCGTGTTGTTTGGACAACCGATCGAGACCCTAAGGCTAGCCCCAGCCGTCAGCCAAGGTGCTTTGATGACCCCGAAGTGCCGTGCCGCCTCACAGGAGCACACTCCAACAGGGTTGTGGTCAACAATCCCCGTGACGGTCATCATCACTACCCCGAGCCTGCAGCCCCTCAGCCCTCTCCAGCAAATTTCGACGGTGAGAACCGTGGAGCAGCCTCGACGTCCACAAGGGACGCCCGCTTGGATGGAA
Organism: Aegilops longissima; assembly: GCA_021605205.1. Taxonomy (NCBI): domain Eukaryota; kingdom Viridiplantae; phylum Streptophyta; class Magnoliopsida; order Poales; family Poaceae; genus Aegilops; species Aegilops longissima. Next base: position 466,569,974 of record CM038682.1, read on the forward strand.
ACGAAGTAGACTGAGACACTCGAGTAGTAGCGAGTCCTAGTGTATCCTCGCTTTGTAATTCTGTGATTCCTTAAATTAGCGCAGCCTGGCATCGTGCGTCTGTTTTATATAGTAGTCTTGCATGGATGTATTAGCATGCAGTGTGATTTCTCTATCCTTGGCGCAGCTACCCCAAAACCGCCCCGACAACATCCACAGTGATACGTCACTTTAGTAAGATGTGTGTACCTGTGTTTGACCCCGAGCTGAGCCGGCCGATTCTTTACCTTTTACCACGGTAAATGACCCAGCCCCGGTGCTATAAAAGGGCCACCGAGTGACCTTGCCAAGCACCTTCACCTTGTGCACCATCCCCACAACCATTTCCTGCCATGCCGAGCCCTAGTATTTATCGAGGACTCGGATGCTACCCTGTAGTTTTGTCAAGATATTGTGGGATTTTACCCGCAGTACCATGGGCGCAACCCAGCCACCCCAGTACGAGCTGTTCAAATCGAGGATCACCCCTTCCACCTCGAGATATTGGGCAGCCGTGCACATCCCGCCCGTAAACCCAAACCAAGACCCCACAGAAGTCTCCTTCGTGGGGAAATCTATGCCAACCCCGCACATGGCCGTAGAAGCTGCTGCGTATGAAGCGCTTGCTCGCCTTCGATTCGCGGTACCCTACGCCAGCGAACGAGGGTATTATTATTTTCTGAGCCGAGCAGCACCCGGAGGAGTAACATCTTTCGGTGGGCGATTGAGAGAGACCCCGTCTTGGCCAACCTCGTCCAATACGTAATCGTGCAAGAACGTTTGACCCAACATGTGATGGGTTATCTGTAGAGCCTCGCGGATTTAAATCCTCAGATCGCCATCGGCAGATCACTGAGGCCCGACCAGGAGAGACGCATACATCGGCTGGTCAATCCACTCCCTCTGATAGAAGAAGAGTGTATCCTAGTACCGGAAACGTTTTCTCAAGACCCCGTCCAATTACCGTTTTCAACTTAGATGCACCGCTGTATTTGTTGTCACATTTTCATTTATGTGTTGTAACTTATGCTTAGTACCCTGAGTTTCGCAGCGAGTGAACCATTAATATAAGCAGCTCTGTCGCTTTTGGACTTTAATGTATTACTGTTTTCCCTCGCGAGAAATCCTGGAGCGTGATTTCTTTTTCCCGAGTTGCCGCATCGTATGTTTTCTCACGACATAGATCATTTATTCCACACAGCCCCAAGGCAGCAGACTCACCACCACAATTACACGAACACATACACTACTTGCAAAATTTTGCAACTGTGTTGCGTCTAACTAAGCACCTCCGGACAACAGTTATCACCCGGCACACCCCACCTACTCGTCGTGGCCACCGCGACCGCGGAGAGCCAGCAGCCGAGCAGCGGCATCACGACGATCGTCGAGGATCATCGCGCACAGGAGCACCGAGAGCCCCAGCACCGCTGCCAGCCCTCCGCACAGCAGGACCACGTACCGATCGGGCGCCGCCCGCCATTAGCGCCTCGTCTCGAGCTCCGGCAATCGGAAACAGAGGAGAAGAAGAGAGAAGGAGGAGCGAGGCCAAGTGTGAGGACGAAGAGGAGAACGCCGCGGTCGTTTTATAAGCTCGAGCTCGGTGTACGGTGGGCGAGGTCCAACAACGCCGCTCGTCGCCCGACTGCCGGTGTTCAGAGGTGAATCCACGAGCAGTGCCGACAGCGCACTGGCCCGCGAGGTGAGTGCACGCTGCACCGGCAGCTAGCGCGCCGCGCACTACCATGGTACGGCCTTGGTACCCTACGCGCTAGGCGTCGCCGGTGGAGAAAGCGCGGGAGAACGCGCGGGAGAGAGGAAGAAGAAAGAGCCGGAGGAAGGAGAAGAGGCTGACCGTGGGCCCGGGTCCACCAGTCAGCCAGAGAGAGCACTGTGCTCTCGGGTGCGACCAGCGTATTTTAAGATTTAGGATTTCCAGTGTAGAAATCGCTAGTTTTCCCCACATCGCGCCAGTATCCCACACTGTACTTTTGCACCACTTATCGTCCTCTCACTGTAGCCATTTCTGTTTTAATGCAAATTTATTTAAATTTAACTCTTAGCAAATCTCGAGGACGAGATTTTTCTTTAGGGGGGTAGTAGTTGTAACACCCCAAATTTTTTTGCCAAGTTTTCAGTATTTAAATTTTTTGCCAAGGGTTTTAAAAATCTTTATTTATGTTGTTTTCAGAACTCTTCTTTTATTGTTAAGGAGTTTTGTATTTTTTCCCAAGTGGAGCTTTCCAAAATACATTGGACTTCCTTGCCATCTCATTAAAACAATTTCTAAATAAGTAGAATTGTTTATTAAATTATTTCACCCTGAGCTTTATTCATTAAAATGAACTGTATTAAATTTTGGGAGCTCCTTTTGAACTACAACTTTTTTATAGAATCATTTAAAATTCCAACCAAAATTTGGAGATGTCATGAGATGTCTCTAAATCAATTATGTGCACTAATAAAATTATTTCATTGCTTATTTTGGGTTCTTTCACCTGGTTTGCTTCTCTGGTCCAGTGGGCATTTTTGCACTACAACCCATTTAAATATTTCCCTAGAGCCTCCACCAAAATTTTGGGATGTCAGTAGTAGCATGCCATCCAACTTTATGCAAAAACATAGTGATGTTCTTTGGAAAATTTGAGTGCAACAGCCTCTTTGTCATTCTGGACCAGACTTGTGTTTTCTACTACAACTCTATTACTTCTTGCTCTAATGACCTTGTGTTTTCTCATGCTTGTAGTCAACCTTGCAAAACCCCTAAGTCCAGGAGCATGCTCTATTTGGAACACTTTTGGTCCATGAAATGATGCCACTCACTCCCTGCCCAGAACTGAAGTTTTACAAAACTTGCACTAGCAAGTTTCTCCTTCTTGCAAACTGACTTCACCATCCTCTCCTATATCCATAGAGACACTGATCTGGAGAGTTTAGCCACTCCAAGAGCTACCTAGGTGCCTTTGGCATTTTGTCAAACACCCTGTGTGCATGACCAGTTTTGGCATGACTTCAAGTTTACTTGGTGAACTTGATCTCCTGGCCTATCCATCGTGCCCTTGATCCCTTGCTAACCTTAACCTAGCCTGGTTCCTTGCCAGCCTCACCCAAGCCCTGTAGCAGGCCATGGCATTTCATCAAGCACCTTTCGTGCGTGCTCTGGGCGCGCCCAGAGCGTGCTTTTGGCACCCGCATGCACCCGAGCCGCCGCGTCACACCCCGCACTCAAAACCCGGCCCCAGCCAGCTCGCCGTGTCCCCTTGCACCGCCACGCCACCCGACCACCCCTGGCACCCCACAGCGCCGCCGACAGAGCTTTTGGCGGCACGCCGGCGTCCACAGCGCGCCTCTGCCACGGTCGGCGCCGCCAAAGCCACCCCAGCTTTCCACCTGCCTCCTGGAACAGTGCGAGCTCATCCGCAGCCTCGTCCGCTAGCGCTCGTCGTCGCCACGTCGCCCAAGCTGCAGGGAGGCGGTTCGCCGTCGTCCTTATCGCCGGCCGCCCCAGAACCGACCTCCACCGCGTATATAAGGGCCCCGGAGCTCAATCGAATCCTCGAGCAACCTCATATGATCCTCCTAGTGTTGCCTTCGCCAGCAGTAGAGCAAGGGAAGGCCTTCTTCCCCGAGTCCGGCCGGTTCGGTCGCCGCCAAGCCCTGGCCGATTCCATCACCACCAGTGCCTCTCCCTCTCCACTCTCTCCACCAAGAACTCTCCCTTCCTCTCGCGAGCACAACCCCTCGCTCAATTTTGGCCGGAGACCACCGCAGCCCCAAACTCACTATCCACCCGAATGCCCCCTCCGCCGCGGAGCTCGCCGCCGGCGACTCCCTCCACCCCCGGCTACCCTGCGACCACCGGGAGGACCACCTAGGAGTGGCGGATCCATCCCTGCACTCAGATGCCCTCGAGGAACCGCCTAGCGCCGGCGAAGATCGCCGGAGTCCCCGCCTCTGTTCAGCCCGAGGAAGGAGAGCGAAGGAGACTGGTCAAACCGACCCTTGCCGCCCCCGACCCACTGGCAAGTGACTCTGCTGATCCACGCTGGATAAGTGGGCGCATTTTCAAAATGCGCCTCGACGTGTCGTATATTTCAAACGCTTTTCTGTTTTTATTTTAAATATCAGATTTTGACCAAACTTTGACCAGCTGTATCTTTTCGAAAACAACTCCAAATGAATTGATTCTTTTTGCTACCTCTCTAAAATATTGTCTAGTTTATTTTAAGATTTATTTGAAAAATATTTAAAACAACTTTTGGTGCTGTTTTTATTTTGTGTGTTAATTTAAATATATTATTTTAAATAGGGTTTTGAAGATTTCATGATGATTTGGATGCACCTTCCTTCCCATGACCTGAAGGCAAGCATTCGAACCTGGTGAATTTTGTGTGTGTTGCATAGCACGGTGGCAACACCACCCGACACATACATCGTCATTTTATGTGAGGATGTGATCCTATTCATGGTTGCATATTAATGAGTTTATGCTAATGAAGTTGACATGATTTGTGATGGAAATCACCGTCATACGTCTTCCATGCATACCGGAAGGAAAGACGGGAAGGCCTCTGTCTTGGGTAGACACGGGCTTGCCCCTAGTCCTCCGTCGAGAAGGTCGTGTCCGGTATGACATGAGGGGATGTCGCATGATGTTTCCATCTGTTGTTTGAGATATATGCATTGTTATGCTAATCATGCAGGAAATACTACAACCTCCTGATTCGACCATAGATTGAGTCTTGTGCCAGTAACCCCCATACTTGCTTCGTACTACCACTCATCCCTACACCAAGTAGGGTACGGTTCAGTAAGTTGTCAACCCTTTCCTAGCACACACCGCATGAGAGGTCGTGGGGAAGATATGGAGGCATCCGGTAGTCATGCCACCGGTCCGGGAGCATGGGTGTTTGGTTGTAGCCGAAAGGGGTAGCTCCTAGTTTTTGTGCTGTATAAATTTTGTGATCCCATGTTACGTCGAGGTTGTGGCCTCCCACTTAGAGTTTTGCTTAACAGGTGTCGTGGGTGATTCCAGACACATGTGGGTTAAGCTGGTGTGTGCAAGTTAGGTGTGTTTTCAACAAAAGACCGTGAAGCGGAATTAGTCCCGATGGACTAAAGAAATCCGTTACTCGTGGGTAAAGAGTACACCCTCTGCAGAGATTAAACCTATTCGAATAGCCGTGTCCATGGTTAAGGATTACAGTTTGGGATGGGTCAAGTGTCGGTCTTAGTGTCGGTCTTGGAGGTGAAACTGTTAAACCTGGAAGCACGATTGTGACTTGTGATAATTTATGATTACTATTTTGGATGTGAACTAACCGTGATATTTTTCTCGGTATTATCGAATATCCCAGGATGGTTCTACCTCCTGGATATTCATTGTGGCATTTCTTTTAAAGCCCTTTATGCGGTGTCGCTCGAGGCCTCGATCGTGGCATTTCTTTTAAAGCCCTTTATGCGGTGTCGCTCAGACGCCCGACCGTGGCATTTCTTTTAAAGCCCTTTATGCGGTGTCGCTCAGACGCCCGACTGTGGCATTTCTTTTAAAGCCCTTTATGCGGTGTCGCTCAGACGCCCGACTGTGGCATTTCTTTTAAAGCCCTTTATGCGGTGTCGCTCGACGGCCGACCGTGGCATTTCTTTTAAAGCCCTTTATGCGGTGTCGCTCAGACGCCCGACCGTGGCATTTCTTTTAAAGCCCTTTATGCGGTGTCGCTCATACGCCCGACTGTGGCATTTCTTTTAAAGCCCTTTATGCGGTGTCGCTCAGACGCCCGATTGTGGCATTTCTTTTAAAGCCCTTTATGCGGTGTCGCTCAGACGCCCGACTGTGGCATTTCTTTTAAAGCCCTTTATGCGGTGTCGCTCAGACGCCCGATTGTGGCATTTCTTTTAAAGCCCTTTATGCGGTGTCGCTCGACGCCTTGACCGTGGCATTTCTTTTAAAGACCTTTATGCGTGTCGCTCGGGCGCCCGACCGTGGCATTTCTTTTAAAGCCCTTTATGCGGTGTCGCTCGGGCCTTGATCGTGGCATTTCTTTTAAAGCCCTTTATGCGGTGTCGCTTTCGGCGCTTCGTCTGTGGCATTTCTTTTAAAGCCCTTTATGCGGTGTCGCCAGACGCCCGATCGTGGCATTTCTTTTAAAGCCCTTTATGCGGTGTCGCTCAGACGCCCGACCGTGGCATTTCTTTCAAAGCCGTTTATGTGGTGTCGCTCGGGCCCGACCGTGGCATTTCTTTTAAAGCCCTTTATGCGGTGTCGCTCGACGCCCGACCGTGGCATTTCTTTTAAAGCCCTTTATGCGGTGTCGCTCGGGCCCGATCGTGGCATTTCTTTTAAAGCCCTTTATGCGGTGTCGCTCGACGCCCGACCGTGGCATTTCTTTTAAAGCCCTTTATGCGGTGTCGCTCGACGCCCGACCGTGGCATTTCTTTTAAAGCCCTTTATGCGGTGTCGCTCGACGCCTTGATTGTAGCATTTCTTTTAAAGCCCTTTATGCGGTGTCGCTCAGACGCCCGAGTGTGGCATTTCTTTTAAAGCCCTTTATGCGGTGTCGCTCAGACGCCCGACTATGGCATTTCTTTTAAAGCCCTTTATGCGGTGTCGCTCAGACGGCCGACTGTGGCATTTCTTTTAAAGCCCTTTATGCGGTGTCGCTCAGACGCCCGTCTGTGGCATTTCTTTTAAAGCCCTTTATGCGGTGTCGCTCAGACGCCCGATTGTGGCATTTCTTTTGTAGTCCTTTATGTTATTTACCCATAATTTTAATAATACCATATTACTGTATATTCACTAATAACATGCTTGCACGCACCAGAGTTTTATTTATCTTATGTGACCAGCGTCATGAGCATAAAATATTTTCAGCACATCATTGTTGTAATTTACCCATGTTCATAATGTTTGCGAGTACATTCAAAGTACTCTTGGCTTGTCCACAGCTATTGTCTTGGCCAGATTTCATGCTTGGAGAGGAGCGTTGCGGTGACTGTCCCAGAACCTAGGCAACGGTGATCTCAGCCACGCGAAGGTAGGAGTTAACCTGGTCAGCTGTTCCCGTGGGAAATGGAGTCCCATATACGAGGATATTTCATAAACCGCTTCCGCCATCAACCTTTAGAAACCATTTGTTGTACTCACAGGCCAGAATGGTCTTGTACTACACATATTGCATTTTCTGCTTGGAATTTCTGTATCAAGCTAGTGCCTCATCAGCTAACAGTAATCCTGGGGCTGATGAGCACAAGGGCCATTTTCTGGGAATTGACACCCGAAGAACCGGTCGCCACACGCTTGCCGCTCCATGTTTTCCATGTGGTCATCTATCCGACCGGGCAGCCTCTTTGTTCTTTGATTGCGGGGGCTCTACGGCCTCCTCATCGAATTCGGGCAGTAATTTGTGCTTTGGGTAGCTCTTTGTTTGGCGACTGTCGCCGTATTTCTCTACGGTGTTGAGTACTTTGCTCCATCTGATTCTGAGTGCATTTTACGCAGTTTTGAGCTTCCGCTTCTGCTTTTTCAAGCTATGCGCAGTGGCGACGAGCCTTTTGTGGAGGTTCTTCTGCCCCAACAATTTGTCCGGCGTGAGATCGTCCGGACTGTTATCTTCGCCAGGGACGGGTTGTTTATCCAAGTTGTCCTGTTCGGACGGTTGCTCGATAGCATGTTCGCCGCCCACACGGTTCGCCTCGCTCTATGGCTGGAGTGCGTGTGGCTGCCGTCTTTGTCGAGGCGGGACTTGGTGCGACGTTTACGTTGCCGTTTTGACTGCTTTGAGGGATTTATCCTTCGTAGTGTCCCGTTGTTCCTCGTCGTCACTTCCTTTAGGTGTATCCACCATGTATAGATCATGGGATGAGGTGGCTGTCCAGTATCCTATAGGTGCTGGTTCATGGTTGTCTCCTACATCGTCGTCCATACCGTCGATGTCTTCGGAGTCGAAATCGAGCACGTCGTTTAAGCTTTCGACAGTGGCTACAAAGTGGGCGATGGGTGGGCGTTGAATTTCTTCGTCGTCCGCATCCCAACCTTCCTGACCGTAGTCCGCCCGCCTCTCTCGATATAGAGAGAGACTTTAGTGAATTCAGGATGTCACCAAAGGCGAGTCTTTGAAAGATGTCATGCAAGTGAACTCCATAACCGCACCCAATTGGATTCGATTGGAAGGGGCGCAGAGGGTTGAGTCCGGAGAGGAGTCCGCACCTTGAGTCACGGTCTTCGCAAAGGGCAGGGTGGAGTTCGGCTCAATCGCCGTAGAGATCGTAGCCCCGAGGCGGTGTCCAACCACTCGTCCTCGTCGGCGAGAATCGGCTCGAGCTAAGGGTCGGAGCGACGCTGGTGCAGCCTCGAGGCACTTGTTCAAGTGATGAGCTAGATCGTGCCCATCGAGGCAAGTCTGGCGTGCTTGCTGTGGCTCGAATCCGTCGAAGATCAAGCCTCCGCGGATGTCGACCGTGTAGTTCAAACTCCCAAACCTGACACGATGGCCAGGGCGTAGCTTCGATCTGCTCTAGATGGCCAAGTGAATTGCCCGCATTGCAAAGCCGCCCGAATCTGAAGATCTGTCCGGGAGAAAAGTCTCACCTGGACCGCGTCGTTGTTTATGATCGAAGGAGCCATCGGGCCTAAGGATGGCGACATGAGGAACTCTCAATGAAAGCACCAATGTCGGTGTCAAAACCGGCGGATCTCGGTAGGGGGTCCCGAATCTGTGCGTCTAGGCGGATGGTAATAGGAGACAAGGGACACGATGTTTTTACCAGGTTGGGCCCTCTCGATGGAGGTAAAACCCTACTCCTACTTGATTAATATTGATGATATGGGTAGTACAAGAGTGGATCTACCACGTGATCAGAGAGGCTAAACCCTAGAAGCTAGCCTATGGTATGATTGTTTTTCGTCCTACGGACTAAAAACCCTCCGGTTTATATAGACACCGGATAGGGTTAGGGTTACACAGAGTCGGTTACAATGGTAGGAGATCTACATATCCGTATCGCCAAGCTTGCCTTCCACGCCAAGGAAAGTCCCATCCGGACACGGGACGAAGTCTTCAATCTTGTATCTTCATAGTCCAGGAGTCCGGCCAACGGTGATAGTTCGGCTATCCGGACACGCCCTAATCCAGGACTCCCTGAGCCTCCTTCGGGGAGGCAGTAGCTTCCTTGTTCCCCCATTTGCCTTCTTCCAAAGGCGCAACCTCCAGCATCCTGGTTAACACGGAATCCGGCGTGGTCTCAGGGAGGGGGGCCGGACACCTGATTAGCTTTGCTTTCGCTATCCACTCCTGTTTAAGGGACAACTCTTTTAAGGGCAATTTTATGATGAAGATACGGATAGCGTGTCTGTGTATAGGGCTACTTACTTGAGTATCCGGGCGATTGCAGCTCAGACCTGCGTCCTCGGTCGAGTCCGGACACATTGCTTGTGATCCGAAGAACAATTTGTACATCTCCATGGGCGTCGCGCCCGTAAAATGTTGGAGAGCTCGTGGTCCCTCCGGATTAAACTCCCACGGGCGGAGGGGGCGGCGTTTGCAGGGCAAAGTGCGGCGAATCAACATGACCTGCGTCACTACGGCCAGGTTGATATCTCTTTCCAGCAGATCTTGAATGCGGCCCTGCAACATGGGCACGTCCTTGGACGGCCCCCAGTCGAGCCCTTTATTGACCCATGACGCGAGTCGCGGGGCAGGACCCGAGCGAAAAGCAGGTGGCGCCACCCACTTGGTGCCCCTGGGAGCTGTGATATAAAACCACTCTCGTTGCCATAAGTTGAAGTCCTCTTGAAAAGAGACCTCGGGCCATGGAGCGTCAGCACTCTTGCTTATAACAGCCCCTCTGCACTCTGCTTGCTGCCCCTTGATCATCTTCATCTCCACTTTGATGGTCTTAAGCTACAATCTGAAGTGAGGAGTAATGCGGAGGAAGGCTTCGCATACGACAATGAACGATGAGATGTGGAGGATGGACTCCGGATCCAAATCGTGGAATTCCAACCCATAATAAAACATGAGCCCCCTCACGAAAGGGTCCGTCGGGAAGCCTACCCCCCGAAGGAACACCACGCTCTCACCAAGCTTGGGAGTGGGAATAACCTACCCTTGAGCAGGCAACCTATGCGAAATTTCGCCGGTTAAATACCTGGCATCTCTTAGCTTTAGCACATCTTCTTCCGTGATGGAGGAAGGCATCCACCGGCCTTGAAGGTCGGAGCCGGACATCATTGAAGGTCCGAATCGCCCGAATCTGGAGCTTTGGGTGTTGGAACACGAGGCGAGGGGCGGATTCGATTGAGATTGAAAGAAAGGAGTAGAGCCTTGGTCTCTTTATAAAGGGGTTGAATACCAAGAGCCTTCCCATGACCGTTTGGGACCCGCCTTCGATAGAGGAGACGTGCCAACGGGCACGATTGGGTTACCCACGCCCGTATTAATGAGAATCCCGGAATAAGGGGACACGATCTCTGCTTTGACAAGGCGTGCCAAGGAAAACGCCCGCTAAGCGCTACCGAGGTGGGACAAGAAAACGATTGAATAAAGGCTTGGCCGTGGTGTGATGTCTGCTGCTAAATCGTCTGCAGATTGGATTTGTGTAAATATTATTCTCTCTACGGTGGTATGTGGAAATTATTTTGCAGAGCGGACACTATCCTTGTGTTCAAAATCTTCTATGAAGTATTCGGAGGAGGAACCCGCCTTGCAATGTCGAAGACAATATGCGCGCTGGACTCGTCGTCGTTGAAGCCTGGTTCGAGAGACTCTTGAGGAGTCGAGATTAGGGGTGTCCGGATGGCGGACTATAACCTTTGGTCGGACCTGGACTATGAAGATACAAGATTGAAGACTTCGTCCCGTGTCGGATGGGACTTTCCTTGGCGTGGAAGGCAAGCTTGGCGTCTGGATATGTAGATCTCCGCCATTGTAACCGACTGTGTAACCCTAGCTGTCGGTGTCAAAACCGACGGATCTCGGGTAGGGGTCCCGAACTGTGCGTCTAGGCGGATGGTAACAGGAGACAAGGGACACGATGTTTTTACCCAGGTTGGACCCTCTCGATGGAGGTAAAACCCTACTCCTACTTGATTAATCTTGATGATATGGGTAGTACAAGAGTGGATCTACCACGAGATCGAGAGGCTAAACCTAGAAGCTAGCCTATGGTATGATTGTTGTTCGTCCCCACGGACTAAAACCCTCCGGTTTATATAGACACCGGATAGGGTTAGGGTTACAGTAGGTTACAATGGTAGGATATCTACATATCCAGACGCCAAGCTTGCCTTCCACGCCAAGGAAAGTCCCATCCGGACACGGACTAAGTCTTCAATCTTGTATCTTCATAGTCCAGGGTCCGCCAACGGTGATAGTTCGCTATCCGACACCCCTAATCCGGACTCCTCAAGAGCTCCCTAACCAGGCTTCAATGGCGACGAGTCCGACGCGTAGATTGTCTTCGGCATTGCGAGGCGGGTTCTTCTCCAAACTCCATATACTTGTCGAATAGTGTCCGGCTTCTAATAAATGCTGCGCTCCTTGGCCTCCACGCCCAATAATGGCCATCTTCCACGTGTTTGAATGAATGCGAAAAGCCAAGGTATTTTTACACTTATCCCCCTAGCTGCGCAAATGAGCCGCCTATAAAAGGGACGAGGATCTAGATCTGAGTCACACCATCCCCCCTCCGCGAGCTTTCATCGGAGCTCCTCTGACAAAAATCCATTCCATCATGGACAGTCGACGCGGTTCCTCCTCTCGCGCTCCCAGCCCTCAGCCTGGAAATTGGGAGTGATGCTCAGTCCCACATAGCGAGCTAGTGACACTCCAAACCAAGGGATTTCTTCCCCCGGCCTACATGGTTCCGGTTCGAGCCGGACTCGCCACCTATAAGGGCGGAAAGCAAGCGGAGAGTGTCCCCGATCCCTCCAAAAGAGAGCGGGTATGCTTTATCTCTTATCTAGTAAGAGGACTCGGATTTCCAATTCATCCGTTTCTCCGGGGCCTCTTGGAGTTCTACGGCCTCCAGTTGCACCACCTTACACCTGCCTCCATTTTGCACATCGCGGGCTTCGTGGCCCTTTGCGAACTGTACTCGGGCGTTGAGGCTCCGCTGTGGAAGAGATTATTCTGCCTTGTACCCCGTTCTCACGAGGGGTCAATATATCAAGTGGGCGGAGCCGAGCTATGGCGCATCGCCGGATCCGGATATCTATCCGGAACCCCGAAGAAGGCGTCCGAAGACTGGCCTTTGGAATGGTTTTATATAGAAGACGTCCCGCTGCCGGATCCTGTTCGGATCGGTCTCCCGGAGTTCAGCAATGCTCCTTTGAAGAAACGCCTTAGTTGGCGCCATGAGCTCCTGGAGGGAAGACGACGGGGCGTCCTTACCGATGAGCCGAATAAGATTGTTAGCTCATTCCGGACTGACCATGATCGGTGTCATGGCCACATGTATTATGCGGGGGGTGCAACCGCTCCAGTATATGGGCCACCCCATGTGGGATTTCAACGGGGAGGACGATGCCACCCGTCATGGGCGTAAGGGGCCGGGATCGGTCACCGATCTGGTGAAGACCTTGTCCGCGCTGTACAAGGGAGAAGAGGAAGATTTTCTCCGCGTCAGTCCATTGAACGGATTTTCTATGAACAATCCTCGAAGCTGGGCAAGCGGACATTTATTTTTTTGCACATCCGATCCGTATTCCCATGGTTAGGTATCTCATTTTGTGATTTTGGCGCAGGAACTGCGCCAGGCCATAAAAGACATAAACAGCCCGCCTCCACAACCCGAGGATCCGGAAGGCTCCTCGATCCGCCTCCCAAGAGGATCCGGACATATTGGTGGAGCTGATTGATGGGGTATTTCACCTGGCGAGCATCGATAATGCCTTGGTTGCCATTACGGCCGATTACCCGGAATACTTCCAGCCTCACGTAATGGCGAGACCGAGGTCCCAATACTCGATAATGACCCATCCGTGCTTATTTTTGATCACCGTATACCAATGGTGCTTCGCAGGGGGTGCCTTCGAGGCAGGAGGCCGAGCCAGCGCGGCTAGCCAACAAGGCAGCACGGCCCGCAGCTAAAAAGAAGTGCGGTCCAGATCGAAGCGCTGCCGCAACGGTATGGCGCGTCACCATATTCCTGTGATTGGTTCCGGAAGGCGTATTAACGCTGGTGCTCTTTTCAGAAAAGAGCGCTCGCCGGACTGTGTCCGGAGAGGTTGCTAATCGAGCCTCCGCCAGCCAGGCTCCAAAGCCGGGTCCGAAGCGGAGGCGAGCACGAGGCGCGTCGGCCGGATCCTCCGACGAGAGGATGCCAACAGATTGTCCGCCACCAACTCCGAGGTGGAGAGTGCCATGAATCACAAAGGCCGCCGAACAGTTCTTCGTGACGATGTTTCTCCCAAGAGGCATTGAATGCCTTCAATTGGAGAGCGCGCACCTCCGTGCCGCTCAAGATGGTCTAGCCAGAGCTACGGAGCAGTATGTAAAGGACATCTGGTGAGGAAATTTGACGGTTATATATGCCAAGAGCCCCGAGACTTAAAATAGTTAGAATAACTGATTTAAGGATCATTTGTTATGCAGATCTTACAAAAAGAACACCGACTGTCCCAGAGCTTCAAGAATGCAAGGCCCAACATGAGGTCAAGACTAGCCGCCATCTGGGGAGCCACAGAGACCCCTCGGTAATATATGCTTCAAAAGATAAGTAATTTGTGAAGTGCGGCGTGTGTCTAAATCTGACAATAATATTGCAGATGGCGCCGGACTAGATCCGGAGAAGCAACAGCTCTTGCGCCGGTTGAAGGCCGGCGAGAACGTGCTTACAAGGGTGAGGCAAGAGAAAAATAATCTCCAAGATGCCAACACCCAGCTGGGTGAGGAACTAAAGTATGTTCGTGCCCAGCTGTCTGACTCCGTGAAGGGGAATCGACGACTTCGCCGCGGCATTTATAGTAAGTGCTTGAGCGAACTTTGAAAAAGAGTTCGGCGAGGAAGTCAATTAATAGAGTTATGTCTGTAGGTATGCTCACGGGTCATCCTGCAGAGGAAATGCCCGGTTCTACGGGTGACCTTCTACCCGAGCTATTGCAACTGCACGAACGAGTTTAGCGGGTGATGAAAGGCGTTTCCCAGGCCTTGTGGCCATCTATCTCCCTGCCCGAAGGCCTTGGAGAGCTTGAAGAGAAGCTTCAGGGAGCACGGCGGCGCTTCCGACTATGGAAGATATTGGCCTGTCGTCAAGGCGCTAGGGAGGCCTGGGCCATGGTGAAGACGCAGCGGTACGGCGGACCCAAACCACATGGCGAGTCGGACCTGTGGGGCCCGACAGGAAGGAGATACCTGTGAGCTTAGTGTACGGCCAAGTAGAGTTGGCCGCAAAGTATTCCCAGCAGGACTATAAACTAGACAACCTATTAGATGGCATTGAAGAGGAATACAATCAGTCAATTTGACTATGTAATTTAAAATGACATGTAAAATTCCTTCTAGCCAGATTGTAGATCGTTTGTCGTAGCGGACCTTTTCGCTTCAACCTCGGGACCCAATAGTCCGGAGTGTGTCCGAATACCCTCGCGGTTATGTAAAAACCGGGGCATGCGTGGAGACCAGGCGTAGGGGTCATGAGTGCTTTATCAGACAAGTGCCCAACTAGTTATGTTATATTACATGGTTAGTAAGAAACATCTTCCAGGGAGAATAGTTCCGTTAGGGGTTCCTTTCCCTGGGAGGCATGCCCTAAAGTGCATGTCCGGACTGCGAAAAAGCAGAAAAGCATCTGGGGGCAGATAAATGAAAAAAAAATCGTCTTTTAGTTCACCAACCGAATATTCCCTTAAGAACGCTAGCTTTCGGCTTCACCCAGTCCGAGGTACACGTCCGGCTGACCCGGCGGTAACAATCGCAGAGGTGCTCCCTTTACGCACAGGAGCCAGGCAACCCAGCTTGGCGAAAACTTAAGTCATATCGATGCATATAATGGTGAATAAAAGGTACATGCGGAAGTGTGACACATGTGTTGGGCATAAAGCCCGTATAAATAAGCTTCTGTTAAAGAAGCCCCCAGGTATAATGAGCGCGGATAGCACGTCAAGTGTGTGCGAAAAATGCGCAAATGAGCCTTTAACGGCTTCAGAAAAAAGGAGGGAGAAGGAGAGAAATAAAAGACATCTTAAAGTATAAAATATAGATGGAGGAAGGAGACGAACTCAGAATCCGGCGCTAGGCGTAGAATCTTCGGAGACGGGCTGCGTTCCATGGGTTTGGTTCGTGTCGGTTATCCGCGCGTTTAGACCGTACGCGCTCCGCGGTCAGGACTTGGTCGATGATGAAGGGACCCTCCCATTTGGGCTTGAGTTTGTCCTTTTTCTTGTCCGGCAGGCGTAGAACTAGTTCGCCAACATTGTAAGCTTTGGCCCGTACTTCCCTACTTTAATATCTTCGAGCCTGTTGTTGACAGAGTGCGGAACGAGTTTTTGCCACGTCGCGCTCCTCCTCCAAGGCGTCCAAGCTGTCCTGCTGATCGAGCTCAGCTTCTCTTTCTTCGTACATGCGCACACGAGGTGAGTCATGAATTATGTCGCAGGGCAAAACTGCCTCTGCGCCATTCGGCGTGGTCCGCAGCCCCCAGAGTACGGAGTCGAGCTCCTCAACCCAGTGCGTGTTAGATTCCTTGAGGACCGCACTAGTGCGGGTTTAATGCCGCTCATGATTAGACCGTTTGCTCGCTCAACTTGACCGTTAGTTTGGGGGTGATAGACTGAAGCATAGTCGAGCTTGATGCCCATGTTTTTGCACCAGAGTTTGACCTCGTCGGCCGTGAAGTTCGTGCCGTTATCAGTGATGATGCTATGGGGGACGCCGTAATGGTGTACTACCCATGATATAAAGTCTATCACCGGTCCGGATTCGGCCGTCTTTACAGGCTTGGCCTCTATCAATTTGGTGAATTTATCCACCATGACCAATAGGTTTTTTTTTCTTGCGGGTTCCTCCTTTAAGGGGTCCAACCATGTCAAGCCCCCAGACCGCGAAGGGCCAGGCGATGGGCATAGTTTTGAGGGCGGTGGGTGGCATGTGGCTTCGATTAGCAAAGAGCTGGCAACCGACGCATCGTTGGACTACGTCCTGAGCATCTGCCCGGGTCGTCGGCCAATAAAATCCTGTACGGAAGGCCTTGCCTACAAGGGCCCGGGCTGCGGCATGGTGCCCACCGAGTCCGGCATGAATTTCAGCCAGGAGATTCCGCCCTTCCTCTTCGGAGATACACCTTTGAAGGACTCTGGTTGTGCTTTTCTTATAAAGCTCTCCCTCATGGACCTTATAGGCTTTAGACCGCCGCACTATGCAGCGGGCCTCATTTTGGTCCTCGGGAAGTTCCTGCCTAGTTAGGTAGGCTAGGAATGGTTCTGTCCACGGGGCAATGACTGCCATTATTGCGTGGGCTGACGGTGTTATTTCGTTGGCGGAACCACCAACTATGTCGGAATGTTTGGTGTGGGGCAGTGTGGTTGGGTCCAGGTTGTTATTTCCAGACTCTCCCTCCCATAATACGGAGGGCTTGAAGAGCCTCTCTAGGAAGATGTTGGGGGGACGGCATCGCACTTTGCGCCAATGCGTGCCAACACGTCCGCTGCCTGGTTGTTATCCCGGGCTATATGGTGAAATTCGAGCCCCTCAAACCGAGCTGACATTTTTAGGACGGCATTGCGATAAGCTGCCATTTTCAGATCCTTGGCATCAAAGTCCCCATTTATTTGGGATATCGCGAGGATTGAATCCCCGCGCACCTCTAGGCGTTGAATGCCCATGGAGACTGCCATCCGGAGACCATGTAGAAGGGCCTCGGATTCGGCTGCGTTGTTGGAGTCCATGTACATTATTTGAAGTACGTATTGGACTGTATCTCCGGTTGGGGATGTCAGAACGACGCCAGCCCCTGTGCCGCCAACATTTTGGAGCCGTCGAAGTGCATGATCCGGTTGGAATATCGCGTACTCTTTAGGGAGTTCGGCTTCAGTCCATTCGGCGACGAAGTCAGCCAAAACTTGTGACTTAATAGCTCGCCGTGGCTTGTAGGTTATGTCGAACGGGAGGAGCTCAATGGCCCACTTAGTGATCCGGCCCATTGCGTCGCGGTTGTTTATAACGTCATTAAGAGGTACTTCGGAGGCTAATGTTATCGAACACTCTTGAAAGTAGTGTCGCAGCTTCCGGGATGCCATGAACACCGCGTATGCTATCTTTTGGTAATGCCGGTACCGTGACTTGCATGGAGTTAGGACAGTGGACACGTAGTAAACTGGTTTTTGGAGAGGGAACTTGTGTCCTTCCGTTTCTCGTTCGACAACGAGCACCGCGCTTACAACTTGATGGGTTGTTGCGATGTATAATAGCATTGGTTCGCCCATGTTGGGCGCGCCAGACCGGTTGTTGCCAATATGGCTTTGATTTCTTCGATTCCGGCCGTGGCAGCATCCGCCCACTCGAAGTGTTGATTGCACCGAGGAGGCGATAAAGGGTAATGCCTTTTCTCCTAAGTTGGAGATAAAGCGGCTTAGAGCCGCCATGCATCGATCAATTTTGTATTTGTTTGAGGTCTTTGGGGATATCCAATTGTGAGCTCGGATCTTGGCTGGGTTTGCTTCAATTCCTCTACCGGATACAATGAAGCCCAAGAGCTTTCCGGCTGATACGCCAAAACGCATTTTCCGGGTTGAGCTTGATGTCATATGTTGGAGATTATCGAATTTGAGCCTCAAGTCGCCGACTAGGGTTTCGACATGCTTGGATTTGACGACCACATCGTCTCGTATGCCTCCACTGTTTTGCTGATCTGGTTTTCCGGACATGTCCGAATCATCGCGCTGATATGTTGCTTGGCGTTTTTGAGCCCAAAGGGCATTGTGTTGAAGCAGAATGGGCCGTATGGAGTGAGGAATGCCGCTATGGCTTGGTCTGGCTCTGCCATCTTAATTTGGTGGTAGCGGAGTATCGTCGAGGAAACACAATGAATTGTGTCCTGCGGTAGCGTCGATAATTTGATCGATGCGGGGGAGGGGGAAGGGATCCTTTGGGCAAGCCTTGTTAAGGTCCTTAAAATCGACACATAGGCGCCAGGATTTGTCCTTCTTTGGTACCATTACCAGGTATGCTAGCCAGTCCGGATGTTTAATGTCTCTGATGAATCCGGCCTCCAATAGTTTGGCTAGCTCCTCTCCCATGGCCTGTCTCTAGGGTTCGGAGAAACGCCGAAGAGCCTGTTTGACTGGCTTGAATCCTTTTAGGATATTTAGGCTGTGCTCGGCCAGCCGGCGTGGGATTCCTGGCATGTCTGAAGGGTGCCAGGCAAAAATTTCCCAATTTTCTCGTAGGAATTCTCGTAATGCGGCGTCCACATCAGGGTTTAATTGTGCCCCGATGGAGGCCGTTTTTGTAGGGTCCGTTGGATGGACTTGGAATTTGACTATTTCGTCTGCCGGTTTAAAAGAGGTGGACTTGGATCTCTTATCGAGTATAACATCGTCTCTGTTCACCGTGGAGCGCAGCGCAGTGAGTTCCTCTGCCGCTAGGGCTTCGGATAGTGCCTCAACGGCAAGTGCGGCTGTTTTATTTTCGGCGCGGAGAGCTATGTCCGGGTCACTAGCGAGAGTGATAATTCCGTTGGGTCCGGGCATTTTGAGCTTCATGTACCCGTAATGGGGTATAGCTTGAAAAATTGTGAATGCCTCTCGCCCTAATAGAGCGTGGTATCCGCTGCTGAACAGGGCCACTTGGAATGTGACCTCCTTGGACCTATAATTGTCCGGCGTGTCAACACCACATCTAGTGTGATCTTTCTGTCAGACACATGCTTCCCAAGCCGGGATTATTCCTCTAAAGGTTGTGCTGCTTTGCTCAATGCGACTCCATCTATTTCCATTTTGAAGGGTTTCCTCGTAGATGAGGTTTAATCCGCTGCCGCCGTCCATGAGTACCTTGGTAAGGCGAAAGCCGTCCACTATTGGACTGAGGACCAATGCGGCTGGTGCTCGGGCTGTTCGGAATTTAGGTTCGTCACTGGCGTTAAAGGTAATAGCCGCGTCACTCCACAGATTTATTGTTGCTATCTGTTAGACTTCGGCAAGGCTGCGGAGTGTTTGTTCCGCCATATTATTTGATGCGAAAGTCTCGAAGACTGTTAATACCGTACTGGTATTGCTGGGCTGGTGCTCTGGAGCTAAGAGCTCTTCGCCACTTTTGGCCACCTGTCGTAGTATCCAACATGCTCTAAGGCTATGAGTTGGAGTGGCGCCCTCTATGCTATGAATTTTGCAGGGTCCATTGAGCCATCCCTCCAGTACGGTTCCATGCCCTTTGGGCGGTTTTTGCTTTTTGGTATGTAACCCGGGTGCCTGGTGATGATGCACCCTTTTATTTCGGACTAGGGTCGTGTTCGGCGCCGGATTGTCCCAAAATTTGATTTCGGTTTTCCAGGCGCTCTCCAACGCGCAATACTTTCGTACTATGGACGCCAAGTCAGCGAAGCGTGTAATTTCACGACGACTTATGGCGTTTAGGATTCCCTTGTCCGTGCAATTATTGCAGAAGAATGAGATTGCGTACTCCTCGCGGCAATCATTTATCCTGTCAATAACCAGGAGGAATCTGGCCCAGTAATGATGTACTGTTTCACCGGGCTCTTGCCGGATTTGGGATAGATCGCTTATGTTTGGGTGGGCGGGTGGAATTAAATTCCGAACCCCGTCCGATCTAAGATTCAGGGGCCAAGAATTTTCCGAACTTGGAAGCTTGGTTTCTTGGAGGTTGTCCAATGAATCTAGCCCGCTGCCTGGCTTTAAGTTCAGGGCTTGAGTGGTGTCCTCCCCTCCGCGGGAATCCGGCATGGAGGGATCAGGAATCCGGACACAGCTAGTCCTTAAGGTAGGAGAAGAGTCAATGTATTGTTCCTCTACCACAGCAACGTGGTGGGTAGCCTGGGGAGAGTTGATCTCTCTTAGATCGGTTTTAGGCCCAATCTGATCGTAGTCTATAGCGACTCCCAGGGCGGCAATGCGATCCAAGAGCTCGTTCAAGGAAGAGAGCTCCATCGGATCTAACTGCTCGGAGTTCCGAGTTAACATGAAGATTGCTTTCGATGACCCGAGAAGTCATCGTCGGCACGGCGGCCGAACAGGCGGTCATAAGAAAACCGCCTAGCCAGAGAGTTTGGCCGGTTGACAAAGCTCCTTTAGCAATGATGCCGTCTTTAAAGACGGCATGAGGCATCCTTCCTGACAGCGATGGCACAGAGGAACTCTTAATGAAAGCACCAATGTCGGTGTCAAAACCGGCGGATCTCGGGTAGGGGGTCCCGAACTGTGCGTCTAGGCGGATGGTAACAGGAGACAAGGGACACGATGTTTTTACCCAGGTTCGGGCCCTCTCGATGGAGGTAAAACCCTACTCCTGCTTGATTAATACTTGATGATATGGGTAGTACAAGAGTGGATCTACCACGAGATCGAGAGAGGCTAAACCCTAGAAGCTAGCCTATGGTATGATTGTTGTTCGTCCCACGGACTAAAACCCTCCGATTTATATAGACACCGGATAGGGTTAGGGTTACGTAGTCGGTAACAATGGTAGGAGCTCTACATATCCAGATCGCCAAGCTTGCCTTCCACGCCAAGGAAAGTCCCATCCGGACACGGGACGAAGTCTTCAATCTTGTATCTTCATAGTCCAGAGTCCGCCAACGGTGATAGTTCGCTATCCGGACACCCCTAATCCGGGACTCCCTCACTAGCCCTCTCCGGTGTCTATATAAACCGGAGGGTTTTAGTCCGTAGGACGAACAACAATCATACCATAGGCTAGCCTCTCTGATCTCGCGGTAGATCTACTCTTGTACTACCCATATCATCAATATTAATCAAGCAGGAGTAGGATTTTACCTCCATCGAGAGGGCCCGAACCTGGGTAAAAACATCGTGTCCCTTGTCTCCTGTTACCATCCACCTAGACGCAAAGTTCGGGACCCCCTACCCGAGATCTGCCGGTTTTGACACCGACAATAGCCCACACTCAAATCAAAGTGTTGACAAGACAGTAGATCCAACAATTGATCACAAGGATCAATCAATGATGATATCATCTTTCTTCAACACACAACACACATACACAAAAGATATCCCTTGGGAATGAACTAAGTCAGGCAAGCTTTTATCTTCCAACTCTCCAAGTTGTTGTTTAGCTTAACCAACTAGCTCAGGGGTATCCAACAAAGATTCTTGGAGAAGAGGTGTTTTATAAGAAAACCAAATTGACCACAAACTCAACATAACGGTTAGGGAACAACCTGGTGGTACTTCCGAGAAGATATTCGGAAAATCACGAACCACCGATATGTTACTAAGCTCAAGAACAATCTTGCTTTTTAGGGCAAGATGATCTGATCAAATAAGCAAGGGATTGACACAATCCTAACTCATTGATCGAAAGTGCACCAAGAAAACGGACTAGGTAGCACGATCAATCCTAGAATGATGATTGAATAACTAACATGCTAAGAATGAATGTATTGTCCATTAACTACCAAGCAATAGGGTTGCTAGGAGTATTGATTTCACACATCACAGTTTATTTGTCGGCATTCCGGTTACAATAACACGGGAATCGAGGAATGAACAATGATAGCGAGATGTATCATTGCGTCAAGAATTCATAAGAGGTGGTGCAATTCCTATGATATTCTTGACAAAATAGGTAATACTCCAGGGTAGAACAGAAAAAAAGTTGGATTTCATATTGATTTGTGGAATACAACTACTTGACCCAATCCTTGAAATGGACAAGGTACCGGAGTTTGTTTCTCCTAGTCATTCTAAATAGAATGGCCTAATGATCACAGGAATAATAGGCATCGTTAACACGAATGCACAACTACTCTTGACCAACTATTGATAAACAAAGGTCAGATAACAACTAAAGAGGGACAACTCAAAGGGACATATATCTTTCTAAGTTGTGGATGCATAGATTAGTATGTCAAGCAAAGCTCAAAATTTCTTCTGGATAACCCATGCAGAAAGGTAGAACTGGCGGATTCACAATATAGAATGGAGGACTCATCAAGAGCACTCTGGTTGTGATCTTTTGGTTCAAAAGAACTTCTGCCATAGGATGGCTCATGGCATTGGAAGAATGATATACCACGTACCTTGAGGACTATCGCAAAGGTTACTAATATCCTAAAGGAACTAGCAAACACTATCAACATGAAGTAAGTAGGGTGAATCTCGGGTTCAAGAACCCTGGAATAGAATGCCTACTAACTAAGTGGCATCACGGGATGCTTTCAAGGATGATGGCCAGAATCATCACACTTGGAACACAAAACATGGCTAGATTACTAGGTGATCCTCTAAGACCGCTAGGGTCATAATAATAGCTCCAACATATATGTCGAGGCAACAGAGTACCTCAACTCACCGATTAGTGTGGTTAAACTAGTCCAAAGAAACATCGGGAACATAGGGAAGATTTGCAAGTGCATCAGACTATTTAGAAACTTGGAATGACTCGGACAGCATAATGGCTGTAAATGCTCAAAAAGATTTGAGACATCCTGCAAAATGGTGGCATAACCACTCAACATCAAAATATCAATGTTGCGAGAGCAACTGAGGGAGTGCTGGATTAGGGGGTGTCCGGATAGCCGAACTATCACCGTTGGCCGGACTCCTGGACTATGAAGATACAAGATCGAAGACTTCGTCCCGTGTCCGGATGGGACTTTCCTTGTCGTGGAAGGCAAGCTTGGCCATACGGATATGTAGATCTCCTACCATTGTAACCGACTCTGTGTAACCCTAACCCTATCCGGTGTCTATATAAACCGGAGGGTTTTTAGTCCATAGGACGAACAACAATCATACCATAGGCTAGCTTCTAGGGTTTAGCCTCTCTGATCTCGTGGTAGATCCACTCTTGTACTACCCATATCATCAATATTAATCAAGTAGGAGTAGGGTTTTACCTCCATCGAGAGGGCCCGAACACAGGTAAAAACATCGTGTCCCTTGTCTCCTGTTACCATCCGCCTAGACGCGCGATTCGGGACCCTCTACCGAGATCCGCGGTTTGACACCGACATTGGTGCTTTCATTGAGAGTTCCTCGTGTCGTCATCTTTAGGCCCGATGACTCCTTGATCATCAACAACAGCGTGGTCGGTGAGACTTTTCTCCCGGACAGATCTTCGATTCTGCGGCTTTGCACTGCGGGCCAATTCACTTGGTCATCTGGAGCAGATCGGAAGCTACGCCCCTGGCCATCAGGTCAGGTTTGGGAGTTTGAACTACACGGCCGACATTCGCGGAGACTTGATCTTTGACAGATTCGAGCCACAGCCAAGCGCGCCGCAATGTCTCGATGGGCACGATCTAGCTCTGCCGCCGAACAGTGCCCTGGAGGCCACACCAGCGTCCGCTCCGACCCTTAGCTCAGAGCCGACTCCGCCGATCGAGGACGAGTGGCTGGACACTGCCTCGGGGGCTACGATCTCTACGGCGATTGAGCCGAACACCATCCCTGTCCTTTGCGAGTCCCGTGACTCCAAGGTGCCCGACTCCTCTCCGGACTCCGAACCTCCCGCGCCCCGGCCAATTGAATCCGATTGGGCGCCGGTCATGGAGTTCACGGCCGCGGACATCTTTCAGCACTTGCCCTTTGGCGACATCCTGAATTCACTAAAGTCTCTCTCTTTATCAGGAGAGCCCTGGCTGGACTACGGCCAGGAAGGTTGGGATGTGGACGACGAATAAATTCAACGCCCACCCACCACCCACTTTGTAGCCACTGTCGATGATTTAACCGACATGCTCGACTTCGACTCCGAAGACATCGACGGTATGGATGATGATGCTAGAGACGACCAAGATCCGGCGCCTACATGGCACTGGAAGGCCACCTCGTCATACGACATATACATGGTGGACATCCCAAAAGATGGGAATGGCGATGGAACAGCGGAGGTTGACCCCTCCTAGAAACAGCCCAAGCGCCGGCGTCAGCAGCGCTGCTCTAAATCCCGCTACAGCAAAAACGGTGATTCCGACACGGGAGATAATAACACCCCGGACAGTGCCGAAGACAACCCCCTCCAGCAGGATTCAGCACAGGAGGAGGGAGAAGCCAGCCCTCATGATAGAGCGGCAGACAGGGAGGTGGAGCACGATAATTATATGCCTCCCTCCGAAGATGAGGCAAGCCTCAACGACAGCAATTTGTCGTGCTCGAGGATCCCTTGAATAGGAGCGTTTCAAACGCAGGCTTATGGCCACGGCAAGCAGCCTCAAGAAAAAGCAGCAACAGCTTAGAGCTGACCAAGACTTGCTAGCTGACAGATGGACTGAAGTCCTTGCAGCTGAAGAGTACGAAATCGAACGCCCCTCCAAGAGATACCCAAAATGCAGGCTGCTACCCCAATTAGAGGAAGCAACACCCAAACCTACATCACCAGCGCATGATGCGGCCGACCGGCCACCCCGTGGTCGCGACAGAGAGGCCTCTAGGCCCTCCATTCAAGCCGCACCCCGGCGTCACTCGAAAAGTACCAAGGCACAGGGAAACACGCCAGACCTGCGAGACGTATTGGAGGACAAGGCAAGGCAAACAAGATCGATCTACGGATCGCGTGGGCGCCCCACGACACGCGACGATAACCGTCATGCCGGATACAGCAATTCGGCGGGCGAACACGATGAGACAAAGCTCATTTGAGCTGCGTCCTGATATAGCTCAATACAGAGGCGCCGCACACCCACTATGCTTCACAGACGAAGTGATGGATCATCAAATCCTCGAGGGTTTCAAACCCGTAAACATCGAATCATACGATGGCACAACAGATCCTGCAGTTTGGATCAAGGACTACCTCCTCCATATCCACATGGCCCGCGGTGATGATCTACACGCCATCAAATACCTCCCACTCAAGCTTAAAGGACCAGCTCGGCACTGGCTTAACAGCTTGCCAGCAGAATCAATTGGTTGTTGGGAGGACCCGAAGCCGCATTCCTTGATAACTTCCTGGGCACATACGTGCGACCACCGACGCCGATGTCCTCAGCCACATAATTCAGCAGCATGAAGAATCGCCGGACAATTACGGACACGGTTCCTAACCAAGAAAAATCAAATCGTTGATCGTGCGGACGCAGAGGCCCTTGCAGCCTTCAAACATAACATCCGCGACGAGTGGCTTGCCCGGCACCTAGGACAGGAAAAGCAGAAATCCATGGCAGCCCTCACAACGCTCATGACCCGCTTTTGCGCGGGAGAGGACAGCTGGCTAGCTCGTAGTAACAACTTGACCAAAAACCCTGGTAGTTCGGATACCAAGGACATCAATGGCAGGTCGCGTCGCAACAAGCACAAGCGCTGCATTTGCGGTAATAATACTGAAGATACGGCAGTCAATGCCGGATTCAGAGGCTCTAAACCCGGTCAGCGGAAAAATCCGTTCAAAAGAAATACTCAGGGCCCGTCCAATCTGGACCGAATACTCGATCGCTCGTGCCAAATACATGGCACCCCGAAAAACCAGCCAACCACACCAACAGGATTGTTGGGTCTTCAAACAAGCGAGCAAGTTAAATGCGAACTCAATGACAAGGGGCTGCATAGCGATGATCAGGAGGAGCCCCGGCCGCCGAACAATAGAGGACAGAAGGGCTTTCCCCCACAAGTGCGGACGGTGAACATGATATACGCAACCCACATACCCAAAAGGGAACGGAAGCGTGCACTAAGGGACGTATACACGATGGAGCCAGTCGCCCCGAAGTTCAACCCATGGTCCTCCTGCCTAATCACTTTTGATCAAAGGGACCACCCCACTAGAATCCGCCACGGCGGATTCGCCGCATTGGTTCTTGACCCAATCATCGACGGATTTCACCTCACTAGAGTCTTGATGGACAGCGGTAGCAGCCTCAACCTGCTCTATTAGGATACAGTGCGCAAAATGGGCATAGACCCCTCAAGGATTAAACCCACAAAGACCACCTTTAAAGGCGTCATACCGGGTGTAGAGGCCAATTGTACAGGCTCAGTTACACTCGAAGTGGTCTTCGGATCCCCGGATAACTTCCGAAGCGAAGAGTTAATCTTCGACATAGTCCCGTTCCGCAGCGGCTATCACGCACTGCTTGGACGAACCGCATTTGCAAAGTTCAATGCGGTGCCGCACTACGCGTACCTCAAGCTCAAGATGCCAGGCCCTCAAGGAGTAATCACGGTCAATGGAAACACTGAACGCTCTCTCCGAACGGAGGAGCACACGGTGGCCCTCGCGGCGGAGGTGCAAAGCATCCTCTCACAGCAATTCTCGAGTCCGGCTATTAAACGTCTGGACACTGTCAAGCGCGCCCGGAGTAACCTACAACAAGACCGCCTGGCACGATCCGAGCACGCATAGCAATCCGGTCCCAACCCCAGCCCTCGCGAAATTGTCAAGCCAGTACTACGCGTACATAACTAAGCTCTGGAGATACCATGGGCATAAGGGGAGGGGCACGACCATGGCACGCCCAAAATGCGGCTCAACCGCACCAGGGGCTCCCGATAGTGTCATTATTTTTCTTTCTTCTTTTCTCTTACTTTCAGGACTCCGTTTTCCAGAAGCCCTGTCCGGCACTAGAATTGCCGAACTCATGATGCAACAGCCAGGGAAGCAGAAAGCTACGTCGAGTGTCTAGGTGGTCTCTACTACGAGCATTATACCTGTTTTACATACCATCCCGCAGCTTACCCCTGGAGGGGGACATGTTAAATAGTCCCATCCCTTGCTTATCGCACTATTTGTATCGCTCGCTTTCATTGCAGTACCTTTTGAATAAACAATACATAGCTTTTGCCTATTATTGCACTCCTTTCTTTATCTATATATATATATGTTCATTCATGACATGTTGCACCCGTACACTTTGGTGCGGCCAATACACTGAGGGCTTAAGTACCCCAAAAATATGGTGTGATAAGTCCGAACACTTTCACAAGTGCGGCACCCCGAACTTATAGCATTATATGCATCGGCTCCGAATCATGTCTTGGGTCAATAGTTGGGTTTGCTCGGCTCCCATGTTTTGGTACCTTACGTTCCATTATATCGGCTAAGGTAGCGCTGGGAGAACCACTGCGATTGTGCCCCGGTTGAGCTGGGTTGAGCACCTCAGTGGAGAAAGCTAAAACTGATTGTCATGATAGGGCGAGAGCCGGTCGCTGTTGGAGAGGTTTTTTCGGCTCCCTAAAGACTTATGCCGCTTAGAGCGAGGAGTCGGCATTGTCCGGCCAAGGTGTGGATAGCGCCCCGAACTCGGTCTTCCGAATACTAGGGGCTTCGCCGAAATTTAAAATTATAGAATTCTATGGCTAAGTGAGAGTGTTCAAGCACTATAGTCCGGTTGCCTTGTTCGTTGTGTTGAGCGCCTCCCTCGAAGGACCCAAGGATGGGAACAAGAGCGCTCAAGTTTATCCCGAACACCCCAGCACTCGTGGCATGGGGGCTGAAGCCGACGAATCGCCATCTCTCAAATTTAATACACGGCCACACAGAAGGTAATATTTTAAATTCAAAAGTATTGCTTAGCACATATGAACAAGTTTTCAGCGTACAGGATAACAAATGCGAGTCTACTAAAAAATTATATCTTTGGAGCATTCATCCGCTATAAGGCAGGCACCCTTCAGGACGCCCTCATAATACATTTCAGGCTTGCGATGCTCCTTCTTCGGTGGTGGTCCGTCCGTCACAAGCTTCTCGGTGTCCATCTTGCCCAGTGCACCTTAGCAAGGGCAAGGGCCCACGAGCACCTTCGATGCACGGAGCGCTTGATGACTTCAATCCATGGACAGGCGCCCACCAGCCGCCCGACTAGCCCAAGTAGCTCCTGTGCATGGCTTCCTTAGGCCACGGCCAATTATGAGGCCCTTCATGGCCAGTTCGGCGACCATGTGGAGCTCGACCAGCTGCTTCAGCTAGTCTCTCAGGGGCACCGGATGTCCGGCCTCAGCATACTGAGACCAGAACACCTTTTCCATCGAGCTCCCCTCCTCAACGCGGTAGAATGTGGCAGCATCAGACACACTACGGGGCAGATCTGCGAATGTGTCACGCCCAATATGCGACCCTATCCAAAAGGAACTCGACGATCCCACCAAGGATAGACCCGCATATTGAAACGCTTTTGCAAGGTGGATATCATTACATCAACATTACATAATAGATGGGGATACATACATAAGGCACAAATGCCACAAGAATACATCAACATCATATACAAGATCAACATCCGACTACGGATGGAACAGAAACAGAAACTCAAACGACATCCACCCTGCTAGCCCAGGCTGCCGACCTGGAACCTATCCCCTGATCGAAGAAGAAGCAGAAGAAGAACTCCAAATCAAGTAAACATCGCTCTCACGTCATGATCATCGCAAACCTGTACCTGCAACTGTTGGTGTAGTAATCTGTGAGCCACGAGGACTCAGCAATCCCATTACCATGGGTATCAAGACTAGCAAAGCTTAATGGGAAAGGAAGGGGTAAAGTGGTGAGGTTGCAGCAGCAACTAAGCATATATGGTGGCTAACATACGCAAATGAGAGCGAGAAGAGAAACAAAGGAACGGTCGTCAACTAGTAATGTTCAAGAAGTGATCCTGAACTCCTACTTACGTCAGACATAACCCAGAAACCGTGTTCTCCTCTCGATCAACCCCGAAAAGAGATAGTCACGGTTACGCACACGGTTGGTGTATTTTAGAAGAGTTTGCTTCAAGTTTACTACAACCGGATATTAACAAATTCCCATCTGCCACATAACCGCGGGCACGGCTCTCGAAAGTTTATACCCTGCAGGGGTGTCCCAACTTAGCCCATGATAAGCTCTCGCGATCAATGAAGGATATTCCTTCTCCACGGGAAGACCCGATCTGTCTCGGAATCCGGCTACAAGACATTTCGACAGCAATAAAACAAGACCAGCAAAGCCGCCCGGATGTGCCGACAAATCCCGATAGGAGTCGCACGTACCTCGTTCTCAGGGCACACCGGATAAGTCAGCCTACGAGTAAAACCAGCCCTCGAGTTGCCCCGTGGTGGCCCCGCAGTCTGCTCGGTTCGGACCAACACTCGAAGGAGCACTGGCCTGGGGGGGGCTAAAATAAAGATGACCCTCGGGCTCCGGAAACCCAAGGGAAAAAGGGCTAGGTGAGGCAAATGGTAAAACCAATGTTGGGCCTTGCTGGAGGAGTCTTATTCAAAGCGAACTGTCAAGGGTGTCCCATAAATCACCCGACCGCGTTACGGACGCAAAATCCGGGAACATAATACCAATATGACGGAAACTAAGGCGGCAAGAGTGGAACAAAACACCAGGCATAAGGCCGAGCCTTCCACCCTTTACCAAGTATATAGATGCATTAATAATATAAGATATATTGTGATATCCCAACAAGTAAACATGTTCCAACAAGGAACAACATCTCCATGTTCCAACAAGGAACAAACTTCATCTTCACCTGCAACTAACAACGCTATAAGAGGGGCTGAGCAAAGCGGTAACATAGCCAAACAACGGTTTGCTAGGAAGGATGCAAAAGGTTAGAGGCTGACATGGCAATTTGGGATGGCTTGATAAACAGGTAATAGGTAGCGCAGCATAGCGAAAGAACGAAGCAACTAGCATAGCAATGATAGTGGTGAGATCCAGGGTAGCGGTCATCTTGCCTGAAATCCCGTAAGGAAGAAGAACGAGTCCATGAAGAAGACGAACGGATGAAGCCGAACCAAGCGTAGACGAACGAATCCTCACGATCGCAACGAAACAGGAACTAACAAGAAGAAGCACACAACATGGTAAACACACCACACATGAACATGGCAAGATGCACAACAAACATGATGCATGAAAAATCTAGATGAGGCTACTCATGGAAAGAGACGATGCAGACAAGAGCTACACATCAAAGCAAGTTTAAATGAGGCCGGAAACAACATATAACAATTCCGGTAAGTCCTCATATGCAAATTTCGAAATTGGTCCAGATCTGAATAAACCTTATGTTCAAGTTGTTAGTCAGCAAGTTAAGATGCACCATGAAGATCTACACGAAATTCTAGTCAAGTTACATATAAAGTTCATTAAATTCGGAGCTACGGCCTAGAAGATATGAGCAAAACAAGTTAAACATGGCATCGATGCAAAATGCATACAAACATCAAGCAAATACCTCAAAACAAGGATGCAACATGATAATACGAAGCTACATGCAAAATCAAGCAAGTTTCATATAGAGCACACTCAAAACGGAGCAACGGTTCAACACATACACCCTATACAAGACATAGCAACCATCTGTCCAAAACAGCAAGTAGGCATATTGCAAGCATCAAAACAACATGTTACAGGACCTCAACGTAATAACAAAAGGCATGGGCATGATGTACAGGTAAAGCATTACAAAACATGAACAGTGAGCTATCTCCTGCTCAAAACACATGGCAAGATTGCAAATAATAACAGTTTCAGACTTTAGCAGAAATAACATCAGGTTGCAATGTTTAGAGCTATCAAACAACATGTTACAGGAACTTATCATGGCAAACAAAGGCATGGAATGATTCTACTAATTGCATAGAACAAAAGTCCCTTACTGACCATGAGCCAAAAAGGATCAGAAGATATGATGGTACCTATGTAAACATGGCAAGTTATATTACAGATTTAAACATGGCAGGAACAACAATAAGTAGGCATGTTGGTGAGCTTGAACCACTCACCACAGAGAAATACATGGCATGGCAAGATAACCAACAGTAATAAGACATGGCATAGAAGCTATACATGGCAAGCAAAACAACATAGCATGCAAGGATCAACTACAACAACCTTGGCAAAATTGAATAACATGTAAACAATCTGCCAGGAAACATTTTATAGCAAAAGTAGAGCTCGATTGACTCAAGCTATGGCACTCCATAATTGCAAACAAGGGCACGGATGGATAGAGAATAACCATATGTTCAAAACATCCTTACTGAAGTAACTCAAAATAAGCATGGATCTCTCGGTAGCATCAAGTTAACATGGCATAAAAATATCAGCAAAACAGGGCTGAAATCAGCAACATCATGAAGCCTAGTTTGCATGCTTGTGCTAGTCACCACAGAGATCACAAAAATACATGGCATACACCCTTGTAAAGACGGCATGGCATATTACAAAACACATGTAGGACTCAAGTTCATAGGATGCACACATCAATCATGGCAAAAATGACAAAAGTGCATGTTCTGATAAAAATCAGAAACTAACATCACATAGCACTCTTCCAACAGCATTTCGGGCATCAAGATGAGCACCAATGAAAATGATTCAATGAGATGAAACGGTCTACTCTTCGAGACGAACAATTTGACATATCACACGCGCAAAACGGAGCAATATGAAGAGAGTTATGGCATGATGAAAATGCAACAAAATGTCCCAGAATAAAGGACTTAGGGAAATAACCGGGGGGGAGGAGAAGTCAACCGAGGCGCGCGGATTTCGAGGCAAGCGGCGGCTCTCGCCGGAGAGCGGCCGGAGGGGGGTCGGAGGAGGCGGCCCCGTCCCGGATCTCGCGGATCCGGCGGCGGCGAGCCGGAGGGGCGACGGGAGGCACGGAGGAGGAGCTGCGCGGCCGGGCGGGCGAGGCTGGCCGGGCGGCGGCGATCCGCTGGCGGCGCAGAGGCCCAGTAGGCGCGGAAGGCGACGCTGGCGGCCACGGGCGCTGGAGGGCGGCGCGCGATCGCGCCGGGCGAGGGCGGCGCAGGGCGGCCGGGACGGGCGGCGCCGGGCGCGGAGGCTTACTGGCGGCGGACGAAGCGGGCGCTGGGCGGCCGGCTGCTGAAGCCTGGGCGGGCCGTGCTCGGCCCGGCGGCAGCTGGGCGGCGGGAGGAGGCCGGAGGCCACGTGGGGCGCCCTGGATGGCTGCGGGCGGCGGCGCGGGTTTCGTCCGGCGGGCGCCGGACATGTCCGGAGGCGGCGAGGGAGATTTTTAGGGTTTGGACCCGGGATTTCGGGGAGGAAGACATATTTATAGGTAGAGGGAGCTAGGAGACTCCAAATGAGGAGCGGTTTTCGGCCACGCGATCGTGATCGAACGACCGAGAGCATGGAGGGGAGTTTGCTGGGTTTTGGGCCACTTTGGAAGGGGTGTTGGGCTGCACACAAAAAAGGCCTTTACGGTTACCCGGTTAACCGTTGGAGTACCAAACGACCTCCAAATGCCACGAAACTTGACAGGCGGTCTACCGGTGCTATAACAAGGCCGCTCGACAAACCTCGGGCCATTCCGAGAAAGTTTAACACCCGCACACGAAAAGAGGTAAAAGGGGGCGCCGGGAGACATAGGAGCGCCGGATTGCAAAACGGACAACGGGGAAAATGCTCGGATGCATGAGACGAACACGTATGCAATGCAATGCACATGATGACATGATATGAAATGCAGATGATGACATGGCAAAGAGAGACACGCAAGCACATGACATGGCAACAACGACGAATAACTGGAAGACACCTGGCGCATCAAATCCGGGGCGTTACAACACTCCTCCACTAACAAGAGATCTCGTCCCGAGATCTTAGGACCGAGACGGAAGGAAAACGGGATGAGGTGAAGCAAGAACTGAAGAGAAGAAGCAAAGAATCGAGAGCACTCGAGAAGAAGAGAGGAACGACGAGAATGGCGAGAATCGAAAGCTCACGGAATCAGATAGACTATGAAACCACTCGTTCTAACCGGAGTGGTTAGAATGAGAAAAGAAACGAATAAGACTGAAAGGATTTAGGCAGCTCTCCTGCTGAAACATGGAGGAATAGAACACGAGCTTCACAAGATGGGATGACACCTGACGAGATAAACAACACAAAGCCTCCGGAAGAATTGAAGAATGGAATGAAAAGAATTTAGAAGGAGGGTTTGAACTGAAGTTGTTGAGAAAATCAACAACGAAAGAATAAGATTGTTGTGGACTTATGGAAAACATCTCGAAATTAATGAGGTGATAACCGGACGCAAACGGAAATGATTGAAAAGCTGAGAAGAATGAAGGAGTGCAAAACTCCACTTCAAAAGAAAATGAAGAATTAATTGCACTTCGAGATGTGAAAAGAAAAGATACTTGAACTCCACCAACAAAATCTTGATGAACTCTTGAAGAAAGAATTAAATCATGAAGAACCACCATGAAGAACTCCGGTGACAAAAAGGATGATGAGATAGAATGAAGGAAGAAAGAATAAGATGAGCCTTGCGATGCTTTAGATGGAGGTTTCCGACGAAATGGCCAAGAAAATTTGAACTCCGGAAAAGAAAAGCTGAAGACACTTGGAACTAGAATTTATTCATCAAGAACAAACTCCGAAGGAAGGGATTACTCACTTCGAGGGAATAAGAATAAGATTTATTGTATACTTATCCTTCATCAAATTAGATTGATGACAAGCAACGGATTTGGCATACTACTTATTCTCGTTGAAAAAGGATTAAGGGGAAACACATCACAAAACTTGAGAAAGTCTTCATGAACCACCGGTAGGATTTGAAAGAATGAATGGATTAAGATGATAATCAAGGAAAAAGATTCTTGAACGAACCACTGTGAAAATGAAAATGAACAAAGAGAAGAGAACGGATCGCCGGAAAGAATTAGAAAAGCACGAAGATACTTGAGGGAATTAAAATGCAAGAGAACGAAGAGATCGCGAACTGATTGAAGAATACTTGAACGAAGCACCGGAATAATATTGAGGCGAACGAAAGGGCACGAATATAGAATAATTGAGAGAACGAAGCTAAAAACTTAGAACGAAGAAATCTTCCGAAAAGATGGCCTCCGGATGATCGAGAGAGAAAGCAACTCCTGAAATACTCCAGATGGATGAAAAGAATTGCACAACTGGAAACAACTGGATAGGATAACATCGAGCTAGCACCGCGAATCTTCTGGGAGAACGGACGAGATTTAAGAGAAACTCTACTTCGGTCTTCAAGGACGACGAGAAACACCACCAAAATAACTGAGGTAGTCCGGTAGAATGAAAAGCAAATAGGTTGAGCCAACAATGAAATGATTTGAAATTGATCTTGGAAAATGCATGTGACTGATGAAATTCATTCCTACGTCACACTTGAAAAGAATTTTGGAATAACTCCGGGGAGATTAGAAGAGTCAGGTAAGATCCTGGGAAAAGACCTGTGGGTTAGGGCCCACTGAAAAGAAACACCGTTGAAAAAGAGATGATGAACAGATAGATGATGCACCGGAACAATTGAAATATTTGAATGAGGTGAAAACCTTGAATTAAATGGAACACAGACGAATCTCCTGAGATGTCTTCCGAACTCCGGAATGATAAATTGGCGAGAGGCGAACGAGCAGGGAAAAAACTTGATCCAATGAAAAGAATGTGATCAACCCGAAAAACTTGAATTGAGTGCACCGGAAAAAGAAAGGGATGAAGAATGACGAACGAGACGAGAATTCACCGGTTCAAATAATTAAGGGAAGACTGAAGAGGCTCCACACGAATGGAATAGCTGGTCAAGATAGAGTCAGACTCCGGGAAGAAAAAGGGTGGGAGGGCGGGAAAACAAAGGCAATTTTGAGGGGGAAACCGACGAATATCTTGAAGAGAAAAACACCAGTTGAAATCATTGAGGAAAGAAAGCAAAGACTTCGCACGAGTAGGATGGATACTCGATTACGGACTCCGGTTCCGAGAAGAAGAAGGGTGGGCGAGTGGGAAAATAAGACAACTGAGGATTGAACTTGCAAAGATGAAGAGGCTCGAGTCGACTTGACGAGAAATGCACCGGATGAAAAGAGCTGAGGAACAACGATCGAAAACCAACTGCGTGAGCCTAATGAAAAAAATATTTGAAGGGGAAGAGGAGTAATTCAAAACACCTACATCGAGATTCCTTACCAGAGTGACGAAGGGGCAGAGGAGTAAAAGAATTCCTACTCTCCGATATAACTAAACTCCGAAAATAGTTTTCTTCTAGACTCGACAACGGCCAAACTACACGATCAATCAAGGGGGCTCCTAGGGTCGGTCGAGGCTCTGATACCAACTTGTCACGCCTAATATGCGACCCTATCCAAAGGAACTCGACGGTCCCACCAAGGATAGACCGCATATTGAAACGCTTTTGCAAGGTGGATATCATTACATCAACATTACATAATAGATGGGGATACATACATAAGGCACAAATGCCACAAGAATACATCAACATCATATACAAGATCAACATCCGACTACGGATGGAACATAAACGAAGCTCAAACGACATCCACCACCGCTAGCCAGGCTGCCGACCGAACCTATCCCCGATCGAAGAAGAAGCGTAAGAAGAACTCCAAATCAAGTAAACATCGCCTCACGCCATGATCATCGCAAACCTGTACCTGCAACTGTTGGTGTAGTAATCTGTGAGCCACGAGGACTCAGCAATCCCATTACCATGGGTATCAAGACTAGCAAAGCTTAATGGGAAAGGAAGGGGTAAAGTGGTGAGGTTGCAGCAGCGACTAAGCATATATGGTGGCTAACATACGCAAATGAGAGCGAGAAGAGAAACAAAGGAACGGTCGTCAACTAGTAATGATCAAGAAGTGATCCTGAACTCCTACTTACGCCGACATAACCCGAAACCGTGTTCTCCTCTCGATCAGCCCCGAAAAGAGACATCACGATTACATTACACGGTTGGTGTATTTTAGAAGAGTTTGCTTCAAGTTTACTACAACCGGATATTAACAAATTCCCATCTGCCACATAACCGCTGGCACGGCTCTCGAAAGTTTATACCTGCGCAGGGTGTCCCAACTTAGCCCATGATAAGCTCTCGCGATCAACGAAGGATATTCCTTCTCCCGGAAGACCCGATCAGTCTCGGAATCCGGCTACAAGTCATTTCGACAGCAATAAAACAAGACCAGCAAAGCCGCCCGGATGTGCCGACAAATCCCGATAGGAGTCGACATATCTCGTTCTCGTGGCACACCGGATAAGTCAGCCACGAGTAAAACCAGCCCTCGAGTTGCCCGTGGTGGCCCATGATCTGCTCGGTTCGGACCAACACTCGAAGGAGCACTGGCCCGGGGGGGGGGGGGCTAAAATAAAGATGACCCTCGAGCTCCGGAAACCCAAGGGAAAAAGGGCTAGGTGAGGCAAATGGTAAAACCAATGTTGGGCCTTGCTGGAGGAGTCTTATTCAAAGCGAGCTGTCAAGGGGGTCCCATAAATCACCCGACCGCGTTAGGGTCGCAAAATCCGGGAACATAATACCGATATGACGGAAACTAAGGCGGCAAGAGTGGAACAAAACACCAGGCATAAGGCCGAGCCTTCCACCCTTTACCAAGTATATAGATGCATTAATAATATAAGATATATTGTGATATCCCAACAAGTAAACATGTTCCAACAAGGAACAACATCTCCATGTTCCAACAAGGAACAAACTTCATCTTCACCTGCAACTAACAACGCTATAAGAGGGGCTGAGCAAAGCGGTAACATAGCCAAACAACGGTTTGCTAGGAAGGATGCAAAAGGTTAGAGGCTGACATGGCAATTTGGGATGGCTTGATAAACAGGTAATAGGTAGCACAGCATAGCGAAAGAACGAAGCAACTAGCATAGCAATGATAGTAGTGAGATCCAGGGTAGCGGTCATCTTGCCTGAAATCCCGCAAGGAAGAAGAACGAGTCCATGAAGAAGACGAACGGATGAAGCCGAACCAAGCGTAGACGAACGAATCCTCACGATCGCAACGAAACAGGAACTAACAAGAAGAAGCACACAACATGGTAAACACACCACACATGAACATGGCAAGATGCACAACAAACATGATGCATAACAAATCTAGATGAGGCTACTCATGTCAAGAGACGATGCAAACAAGAGATACACATCAAAGCAAGTTTAAATGAGGCCGGAAACAACATATAACAATTCCGGTAAGTCCTCATATGCAAATTTCGAAATTGGTCCAGATCTGAATAAACCTTATGTTCAAGTTGTTAATCAGCAAGTTAAGATGCACCATGAAGATCTACACGAAATTCTAGTCAAGTTACATATAAAGTTCATTAAATTCGGAGCTACGGCCTAGAAGATATGAGTAAAACAAGTTAAACATGGCATCGATGCAAAATGCATACAAACATCAAGCAAACACCTCAAAACAAGGATGCAACATGATAATATGAAGCTACATGCAAAATCAAGCAAGTTTCATATAGAGCACACTCAAAACGGAGCAACGGTTCAACACATACACCCTATACAAGACATAGCAACCATCTGTCCAAAACAGCAAGTAGGCATATTGCAAGCATCAAAACAACATCCTACAGGACCTCAACGTAATAACAAAAGGCATGGGCATGATGTATAGGTAAAGCATTACAAAACATTAACACTGAGCTATCTCCAGAAATCACTAGAACATGCTCAAAACACATGGCAAGATTGCAAATAATAACAGTTTCAGACTTTAGCAGAAATAACATCAGGTTGCAATGTTTAGAGCTATCAAACGACATGTTACAGGAACTTATCATGGCAAACAAAGGCATGGCATGATTCTACTAATTGCATAGAACAAAAGTCCCTTACTGACCATGAGCCAAAAAGGATCAGAAGATATGATGGCACCCATGTAAACATGGCAAGTTATATTACAGATTTAAACATGGCAGGAACAACAATAAGTAGGCATGTTGGTGAGCTTGAACCACTTACCACAGAGCAATACATGGCATGGCAAGGTAACCAACAGTAATAAGACATGGCATAGAAGCTATACATGGCAAGCAAAACAACATAGCATGCAAGGATCAACTACAACAACCTTGGCAAAATTGAATAACATGTAAACAATCTGCCAGGAAACATTTTATAGCAAAAGTAGAGCTCGATTGACTCAAGCTATGTCACTCCATAATTGCAAACAAGGGCATGGATGGATAGAGAATAACCATATGTTCAAAACATCCTTACTGAAGTAACTCAAAATAAGCATGGATCTCTCGGTAGCATCAAGTTAACATGGCATAAAAATATCAGCAAAACAGGGCTGAAATCAGCAACATCATGAAGCCTAGTTTGCATGCTTGTGCTAGTCACCACAGAGATCACAAAAATACATGGCATACACCCCTGTAAATATGGCATGGCATATTACAAAACACATGTAGGACTCAAGTTCATAGGATGCACACATCAATCATGGCAAAAATGACAAAAGTGCATGTTCTGATAAAAATCAGAAACTAACATCACATAGCACTCTTCCAACAGCATTTCGGGCATCAAGATGAGCGCCAATGAAAATGATGCAATGAGATGAAATGATCTACTCTTCGAGGCGAACAATTTGACATATCACACGCGTGAAACGGAGCAATATGCAGAGAGTTATGGCATGATGAAAATGCAACAAAATGTCATTGAATAAAGGACTAGGGGAAATAACGGGGGAGAAGTCAACCGAGGCGCGCGGATTTCGAGGCAGGCGGCGGCTCTCGCCGGAGAGCGGCCGGAGGGGGGTCGGAGGAGGCGGCCCCGGCCCGGATCTCGCCGGATCCGGCCGGCGGCGAGCCGGAGGGGCGACGGGAGGCGCGAGGAGGAGCTGCGGGCGCCGGGCGGGCGAGGCTGGCCGGGCGGCGGCGATCCGCTGGCGGCGCAGAGGCCCGGCAAGCGGAAGGCGACGCCGCCGGCCACGGGCGCGGAGGGCGGCGCGGTCGCCGGCGGGCGAGGGCGGCGCAGGGCGGCCGGGACGGCGGCGCGCCGGCGTGAGGCTTACCGGCGGCGGGCGAAGGGCGGCGGCAGGCGGGCTGGGCTGGGCGGGCAGCGCTGGGCCAGCGGGCCATGATGGTGGGGAGGAGGCCGGAGGCCACGTGGGGCGCCTGGATGGCTGCGGGCGGCGGCGCTGGGTTTCGTCCGTGGCGCCGGACATGTCCGGGAGGCGAGGGAGATTTTAGGGTTTGGACCCGGATTTCGGGAGGAAGACATATTTATAGGTAGAGGGAGCTAGGAGACTCCAAATGAGGAGCGGTTTCGCCACGCGATCGTGATCGAACGACCGAGAGCATGGAGGGGAGTTTGCTGGGTTTTGGGCCACTTTGGAAGGGGTGTTGGGCTGCACACAAAAGAGGCCTTTACGGTTACCCGGTTAACCGTTGGAGTACCAAAC
Organism: Aegilops longissima; assembly: GCA_021605205.1. Lineage (NCBI taxonomy): Eukaryota > Viridiplantae > Streptophyta > Magnoliopsida > Poales > Poaceae > Aegilops > Aegilops longissima. The sequence continues at coordinate 466,609,311 of CM038682.1, forward strand.
GACCTCCAAATGGCACGAAACTTGACAGGCGGTCTACCGGTGCTATACCAAGGCCGCTTGACAAACCTCGGGCCATTCCGAGAAAGTTTAACACCCGAGGTAAAAGGGGGCGCCGGGAGACATAGGAGCGCCGGATTACAAAACGGACAACGGGGAAAATGCTCGGATGCATGAGACGAACACGTATGCAATGCAATGCACATGATGACATGATATGAAATGAAGATGATGACATGGCAAAGAGAGACACGCAAGCACATGACATGGCAACAACGACGAATAACTGGAAGACACCTGGCGCATCGAATCCGGGGCGTTACAGAATGCTCCTGGAGAGCTCCGGATTTGGGTAAGTAATAGATAATTCACTTTCACATGCTTGCTTTGCATAAAGAATGCCTTACCTGCCGCTATCTTTTTTAATGATTCAATTTCCTGGAGGGATGTTTGGGCTTCGGCCTTAGCGGCTTTGGCACTCTCAAGAGCCGAGGCGAGCTCGGACTCTCGAGTCTTCGAGTCACGCTCCAAACTCTCGTGTTTTTCCACGAGAGCCTGGAGCTCTTGCCGCACCTCGCCACCTACGCCTCCTGCTTCTCTCGCTCGGTGCGCTCCGCGGCCGCTTTGCCTTCGGCCATGGACACCGCTTCCTTCAGGGTCGCCACCACGTTCGTGGCCCCTACAATACCCACGTTAGTCCTGTCATTTTTGCAACCAAATCCTTTCTATAAGGTATTAATTTAATAAGGTATTACTTACCTTCCTTGTCCTCGAGCTGCTTCTTGGCAAGCCGAGCTCGTTCTCGGACCGCCGAGGCTCGCTTCAATGCATTGACCTCCATGATCGGTCTGCAGAGGCAAAGCAGCAGCAGCCTGCATTCCCATATTGACATACTTATGTTAGACTCCTGCGTATATCTTTTTAGATCCTCTGTCCGGCTTTTATTTCCAAACACCGAACTAAGCATCAGGGCTACTGTCTATGCGGTAATATTTTTACATATTCTAAACTTACCTCAAAGCCTGTTAGAAGGCTCAGAGAGCCATCAGCCCGCTCTTGGCGGACTGAACTTTATGGATCACCACACTCATAACAGTGCGGTGCTCCTCGTCGATGGAGGCGTTGTTAAGCACCTCCAGCAAGCTATCCGGTGCCTCCGGATGGACGGAGGTCAACGGCGTCACAGTCTTGCCCTTCTTACGAAGGGGCCGCTTGCCGGACTTCGGATCCACTGAAGGTTCGAGACAGAGTCCAGCCTGAGGCGGACTTAGAGCCCTCTGGGTCTCGCCTTTGCGCCGAGTCCGGAGGTCGCCTGCGGCACCTCCAGACCACCACCTCCTGGCTGGGCCTTTGGGACTCCACCGCGATGTCGCTCTGCGGCCACGAGGAGAGGAGGCGGTCGGAAGTGAAGTGTTGTTCACATTCGACGAATCCAGGAGCTGCTCGACAAGCGGGCGAGCCTCCCTGGGCGGGCTACATGGTTATATTCGGCGTTAGAAGACACTATGCAACAAATAAAAAGTCATGAGCTATTTCGAGTCCGGACACTTCCGATCTCGCCAGGGCTTGGCCCTTGGTGGCCTCCTCCTCGTCGCTTTTGGCGTTGGTGGAGAAGTCCGGAGGAAGGGTCCTTCCTTTCTTGACCCTCGGCCTTCCCCTACCGGGCGGCCTTCCTTTTCTTCTCTTCACGGGGAGAGGCTTTTTCCTCCTCCTCGTCCTCAGGGGAGGATTCCGCCTCAGAGTCGTCGGACGATGAGTCCGACAGCACATGTCGCCGGGAGATCCTTCGAGTTCCCGTGGCCTTCTTCTCCGGCACCACGTGAGGTGCCGGAGCCAGCAACCCTGTCAATCGGGTGTCCGTTGGGTCTTCTAGCAAGGGGGCCGGACAGTCAATCTGTCCGGACGTCTTCAGCCAGTCATGTCAAAGGTTAGGGAGTTTTAGATCCCGCATAGAGTGAAACTATGAAAAAAGAGTCCCATAAAGGGTAAAATAACTTACCTCGCTGGCTTGACGCTGCGAGCTGAATCCGCGATCTTCGGTAGCAGATGCGGAGCTTGCGCGCCTTGAACAGCACCTTCCAGAATCTTCGTGCGTAGTGTCAAGAGCCGGCTCAAGGTTTGTGCTGTGCCGGATCAAACTCCCACAAATTGAAGGCCCGTTGTTGGCATGGGAGAATCCGCGGATGAGCATCACCGGATTACGTTGACAAGCTTGAGATTCTTGTCCACCAGGTTTGGACGCAGGTTTGGAGTCGGACAGCTCTTCCGAATCACCCCACGTCAGCCCGTCTCTTTCCATGATGTGAGCCGTGTGGGGAAGCTAGATCGAATTTGGGGCCGCCGCCCATTGAGAGTCGCGCTGCTCGGTGATATAGAACCACCCGATTGTTACCCCTTCACGGTCTCCACAAAGGAGCCCTCGAGCCATAGGACTTTGGCCATCTTGCCAACCATGGCACCTCCAAGACTCCGGCTTGGCGGCCGCCCACTACCTTCTGCTTGACATTGAAGGTCTTCAGCCATAAGTCGAAGTGGGGCTGGAAGCAGAAAGGTTTCTCATTACCCACGATAAACGCCGAGATGTTGAGGATGAAGTTCGGGTCCAGATCATGGAAATCCAGGCCGTAGTAGAACATGAGCCCCCGGACAAATGGGTGAAGTGGAAAACCTAGTCCGCGGAGGAAGTGGGTGAGGAACACCACCCTACCATGGGGCCTAGGGGTGGGAATGAGCTGCCCCTCGTCAGGGAGCCGGTGCGCGATGACGCTGGACAAGTATCCGGCCTTCCGCAGCTTTTTGACTTGTCCCTCCGTGACGGAGGAGACCATCCACTTGCCTCCCGCTCCGGACATGGCTGGAGAAGGTTGAGGAGGGATATGCGGACTTGGGCGCTGGAGGTCGAGTGCGCAAAAATGGATGAGCAAAGGAGGAAGAAGGCGTAGGTTAAAAGGTGGATCCTTATCCCCTTATATGGGCGGACGAAGCTATGCGTCCCCCGCCAGCCTGGTAAAACTCGCTTATCTCCCAAGCGCCATAATCAATGGCGCGGTTCGGTTACCCACGTCCGTATTGATGGGAATCCCGAAATAAGGGGGCACGATCTCCACTTTGATAAGACGTGCCAAGGAAATCGCCTCGCTAAACGTGCTGTGGTCGAACAGTAAAAATGATTCGAGTAAAGGCCTGGCCGTGGTGTGATGTCACGCCGCGGAATACGTCAGCAGATCTGTGCAAAGGTTATTCTCTCTACGGTGGTATGTGGAACTTGTTTTGCAGAGCCGGACACAATACTTGTGTTCAAAATCTTCTATAAAGTATTCGGAGGAGGAACCCGCCTTGCAATGCCGAAGACAATATGCGCGACGGACTCGTCGTCATTGAAGCCTGGTTCAGGGGCTACTGAGGGAGTCCTGGATTAGGGGGTGTCCGGATAGCCGAACTATCCCTGTTGGCCGGACTCCTGGACTATGAAGATACAAGATTGAAGACTTCATCCCGTGTCCGGATGGGACTTTCCTTGGCGTGGAAGGCAAGCTTGGCGATACGAATATGTAGATCTCCTACCATTGTAACCGACTCTGTGTAACCCTAACCCTATCTGGTGTCTATATAAACCGGAGGGTTTTTAGTCCGTAGGACGAACAACAATCATACCATAGGCTAGCTTCTAGGGTTTAGCCTCTCTGATCTCGTGATAGATCCACTCTTGTACTACCCATATCATCAATATTAATCAAGCATGAGTAGGGTTTTACCTCCATTGAGAGGGCCCTAACCTGGGTAAAAACATCGTGTCCCTTGTCTCCTGTTACCATCCGCCTAGACGCACAGTTCGGGACCCCCTACCAGAGATCCGCCGGTTTTGACACCGACAGCAACTGTCAACACACGGAGGTAGTAGGAACTAGACTGGGACTTGAATCCATCAATCTTATAAGTCTACGGATTAGTAACACGTGATCCTGATAGAAAGAAGAGAAAGCCTAGTTCCTTAACCCCGTAGGAAAGATAGTATGACTCCAATCAGAAGGGCATAGGGTAAAGGAGTAAAAAGAGCCTTACGTTCCCTTCCACAATCAATTCCCTTACATAACTAAAAAAATTCTAGACTCAACTTCGACCAGTTTGGCTTGGTAATCCTACATGTAGTCAGGCTCTGATACCAAAGATGTCGGGACCTCGATCCTAAGTCACACCAATCTAGCATGTAACACATCATATCACTTTGCGGCCTCACGCATGGTATCCCCACGGGTGCCACCTTACCTAGCCGGGGACCGTTTGTGCCTTTTGGCTCACGTATATGATAGTGTCTCTAGCATCCATATGACAGAGAACCCGGGCCGACATGACTAGTCGTAAACCCAAAGTGGCACTAACTTACAGGGACATGCATACATGACCCAGCAATGAACGTGTCGGTCATCAGCGAGTGAATCCGGGCTGTAGCAGCTGGGGTAACAGAGAGAATCCGGGCTATAGTAGGCTAACAGGACTCCGGTGATACCGCGTGACATTTCCCTGAAGGGACAGACACAGGAACGAAGAAGGACACATGCCGGCCAGCCTAAGTGTTCCAGAGCAGTAGCAAGCTACCATGGCTCAGTGGAAGCACTAGGAGACATTTCCCGATAAGAGAGGCTACCAAGGATAAACAACTAGGTTGTCGGATCCCACACATACCAAGCATTTCAAATCATACACACAATATGCTCGATATGTGCAAATACAACATGGCATCACATCAAAACTCTACAACTCAAAGTATTTATTCATTAGGCTCCGAAGAGCCAGATATTACAAACATGGGTCTGATGACCCAGCATTCAAGTGATACAAGCAACAAGCACATGGGGAAGCATAAACATGTCCGAGTACAGACAACTATAAATGAAAAAGGCTAAGAAGCCTGACTAACTACACGACCCTCCCAAGGGTACAAGATCGTAGCTGAGGTGACAAGCTAAACGTCGAAGTCCACGCAGAACTACTAGTGAGACCGAAGTCTCTCTGCAAAATCATAAATTAAGCAAACCTGAGTACAAATGTACCCAGCAAGACTTACATCAGAACTAGCTACATATGCATCAGTATCAACAAAGGGGTGGTGGAGTTTAACTGCAGCAAGCCAGCTTTGACTCAGTGTCTATCCTGAACTATGACTGCTAGTAACTCTTTTGAGGTGGCGCACACGAGTCCACATTCACCAATCAATACACCACTATGGATCCGCTCCCGTCTCCCTACGAGAAGGCCATCCATAGCACTCACACTTATCTTGCACATTTTAGAGTATCCACTTTCACTTGTCTATGAAATGTATAGGCAACCCAGAAGTCCTTTACCGCGGACGTGGCTATTTGAATACATCATGTTAACCCTGCAGGGGTGTACTTCTTCACACACGCTCTCGCCACTTACCACCATGTACACATCATGTATCTCGGCAACCTTCAAGCGGAAGCCTGGCGAGGGAGTCAGCCACAACCATACTAACCACGCAAGTCTCTAGTCCAGTTTTATCGCCTATTCGGGTTCCATCCGCAAGGAGATCCGGCCGGGGTGTCGCTCACGGCCCCAAACGATGTGAGCAGGGTTCCCAAGCCCACCATCCGGGTGCCACTTGGTACACCATGCCACTGCACCTAGTTTGTCCCAAGCCCACCTATACCTGGTGCCACTTGGTAGACTACTAACACTACCTACAAACACCAGAAACTAGTTGCAACTCCTAGACAGAGATCGGGTTGATTAATAAGTCGAGAGAGCTTGGAGTGCCCGGAGCCCAATGTGTGGTAGTAGCTGTTCATGGATCACAAACACATAACTCAGTTCCCGAGGACGGCTGCAATGAGACAACCCACCATGTACTCCTACATGGCCTCTCACTGCTACCTTTACCAAATCGTGTTCACACACTTAGCTCTCAATAGTAAGACATGTTCACCACATTCCAATTCATCCCCGATGAATGAGACCTGACTCAACTCTAAGCAGTAGCAGGCATGACAACAAGCTTGAATGAGTATGCACATGAGGGCTCAAACAACTCCTACGCATCCTAGTGGGTTTCATCTATTTACTGTGGCAATGACAGGTCATGCAGAGGAAAGGGGTTCAACTACCGCAGCATCTAACAGTTGAATCGCTGTTGTCCTAATGCAGTAACAGAGAGCAAGAGCAAGAGAGTGGGATTGTCTCGAAATGAACAAGGGGGTTTTGCTTGCCTAGCACTTTTGAAGATAGTATAGCTCTTCATCGGTGGCATCGAACTCATCGTCGAAACATACGTCTACTGAGGGGGAACAACCTCCGGCAACAAAGAAAGAACACAATCAATGCAATGCAACAATATGATGCATGACCATGTCATGGAAATATGATGTTCACTGAGCTAATGCAACTAGCAACACAATTTAAATGAAGTTGGTTCGAACCCAAGGTTCAAAATTCAAACTCCACATGTGGTTATTTAAGTGCCATTCATTTGATTTGTCCTAAACAGTAACCAAAAGTTGTTCTAACATGCAATAAAACGATATAGAAGAATATATTGGATTTTTCTGATCATTTTTCATATATAAATTATTTCATTTGGAGTTACGGTTTAATTTCTGCGAATTTTTGAAGTTTTGGTTATATTTTGGAATTTTCAGAATTAAGTTAAACCCGGAAAACTGTTAATTGCGTCAGCACTGCGTCATAGTGACATCAGCATTGACCAAAGTCAAAACTGACTGGTGGGATTTACCTGTCTGTGTCTATAGCTTTGATTAAAAGGTTTAATCTTAAACTGTGGTTTAGCTAGGCAGTGGGGCATAGTGTCAGTGAGCCAGGGGTTAGTTAGTGGCATCATTAGCCGCTAATAATGGTGCCAAGTAAGCACGGACGGGGTTAGGCCGCCTGGGACCATACAGTGTGGCGGCGGCTCGCCGCAAAAGCGCTACGGGCGTCGGCTGCACGTGCCGAGGGCACTAGGGCGAAGCCCTTGCTTTCCCGCATCGAGGAGCAGGAAGTTGGACGCGGGGGGTTGCCGGAATCATGCCGGCAACGAGCTTTGGCGGCGGTCGGAGTTCGTCCAAGCTCGGGTATGGCGTTGCGGTGCACGGGAGGATGAACGGGTGTGTGCGCTAGGCTTAGAGGAGCGTGATGAACATAACGGTGTGCTCGTCTACGAGCTGTAGTGGTTGTAACCAGAGCGGCGACATGGCCGGCGGCAGTGAGGTTTCGGCTCCGACGACTAACGCGGCTAGGAGACGATATCGAGCTCGGGAGTAGGGGAGATGGCAAGGCTCATAGCGGGGCTAGCAGAGGCGACGGCTAGGTCGGGGAAGTGCTGTGGCCAGCGAATCGACGACAGCGGTGACGAAGTAGATGCGGCGATGGAGACGACGGGGGCGGCGCTCTGCTGCTCCTGGTATTGCGTGTGTCGTTGAGGAGATGAAGAGCGGGACGACTGGGCATCTGGACCGTTCGGAGAAGTGAAGGGGAGGCGGTGGATGCGGCGGTGCTCGTCGGCGTTCTCGGGCACCCACGAACAGAGAGAGGGGAGGGAGCAGAGGATGGGAAGAGAGAGCTCCGAGGGGAACAGGGGGAGAAGGTCTTGGGCGTCTCCGTGGCGCGTTCAGAAGAGCCGGGGCGTCGCGGTGGAAGCAGGAGCTGGCGCGCGCGCAGCGAGCATGTGATGACCCACAAGTGTAGGGGATCTATCGTAGTCCTTTCGATAAGTAAGAGTGTCGAACCCAACAAGGAGCAGAAGGAAATGATAAGCGGTTTTCAGTAAGGTTTTCTCTGCAAGCACTAAAATAGTAGGTGATAGATAGTTTTGTGATAAGATAAATAGTAACGAGCAAAAAGTAAATAAAGTAAATAACGTGCAGCAGGGTGGCCCAATCCTTTATGTACCAAAGGATAAGCCTGGACAAATTCTAATAATGAAGAAGGAGCTCCCGAGGACACATTGGGAATTATCGTCAAGCTAGTTTTCATCACGTTCATATGATTCGCGTTCAGTATTTTGATAATTTGATATGTGGGTGGACCGACACTTGGGTACTGTCCTAACTTGGACAAGCATCCCACTTATGATTAACCCCTATTGCAAGCATCTGCAACTACAAAAAGGAGTATTAAGGTAAACCTAACCACAACATTAAACATATGAGTCCATATCAACCCCTAACGAAGCAACGCATAAACTAGGGTTTAAGCTTCTGTCACTCTAGCAACCCATCATCTACTTATTACTTCCCTATGCCTTCCTCTAGGCCCAAATAATGGTGAAGTGCTATGTAGTCGACGTTCACATAACACCACTAGAGGAAAGACAACATACATCTCATCAAAATATCGAACGAATTCCAAATTCACATGACTACTAATAGCAAGACTTCACCCATGTCCTCAGGAACAAACGTAACTACCCACAAAAGCATATTCATGTTCATAATCAGAGGAGTAATAATATGCATAAAGGATCTGAACATATGATCTTCCACCAAGTAAACCAACTAGCATCAACTACAAGGAGTAATCAACACTACTAGCAACCTACTAGCACCAATCCCAGAATTGGAGACAAGAATTGGATACAAGAGATGAACTAGGGTTTGGAGATGAGATGGTGCTGGTGAAGATGTTGATGGAGATTGCCTTATCCCGATGAGAGGAGCATTGGTGATGACGATGATGATGATTTCCCCCTCTCGAAGGGAAGTGTCCCCGGCAGAACAGCTCCGCCAGAGCCCTAGATTGATTCTGCCAAGGTTCCGCCTCGTGGCGGCGGAGTTTCGTCCTGTAAGCTTGACCCCGATTTTTTCTAGGGTAAAAGTGATGATATAGCAGAAGATGGACGCCGGAGGCCCACTAGGGGGCCCAGGAGATAGGGGCACGCCTGTAGAGGGGCGCCTGCCTCCTCGGACAGGTGTGGGCCCCCTGGCCTATTTCTTTTGCTCATAATTTCTTATAAATTCCAAAAAGTTGCTTTGTGGAGTTCCAGTGCTTTTTGGAGATGTGCAGAATAGGTTTCCAACGTTTGCTCCTTTTCCAACCAGAATTCCAGCTGTCGGCATCCCCCCTCTTCATGGTAAACCTTGTAAAATAAGGGAGAATAGCCATAAGTATTGAGATATAATGTGTAATAACAGCCCATAATGCAATAAATATTGATATAAAAGCATGATGCAAAATGGACGTATCAACTCCCCAAGCTTAGACCTCGCTTGTCCTCAAGCGGAAGCCGAAATTGAAAAATATGTCCACATTTTTAGAGATAGAGGTGTGATAAAAATAAAATACGGACATGAGGGCATCATGATCATTCTAATAACAACAACATATATGGATTTTGTCATATAATTTCCTATGCTCAAGTAATAAGTAATTCACAATATCAAGTATGATTCAAAATCTTCATTGGGAACTAACAAACTATAACCTCAGTCACTGAAGCAATTGCAATTTATCGTAATATCGGAAAGAGTCAATAATAGAGCTTTTCAGCAAGCTCACATACTCAACTATCTCGTAGTCCCCTATAATTATTAACACTCACGCACTACTTGTGGTTATAGAGTTTCAGCCGGACACTGAGAAAGATAGTGGCTTATTGGGTTGCCTCCCAACGTATTCACCTTTAGGTGATGTCAACAATAATAGCCTATGCCAACTTACATCCAATTGGATATATGTATCATGATCTTTCAAACACGAGGAGCTTGCCAAAGTATAAAAATAAAAAGGGAAAGGTGAGCATCACCTTGACTCAAGCATAAAGTAAAACATAAAGTAAAAGATAGGCCCTTCGCAGAGGGAAGTAGAGGTTGTCATGTGTGTTTAGGGTTTATGCATAAAATCTTAGTGCAAAAGAACGTCACTTTATATTGCCCCTTGTATGTGGACCTTTATTATGCAGTCCGTCGCTTTTATTACTTCCACAACAAGTTCGTACAAAGCTTATTTTCTCTGCACTAATAAGTCATACATATTTAGAGAGCAATTTTTATTGCTTGCACCGATGACAACTTACTTGAAGGATCTTATTCAATCCATAGGTAGGTATGGTGGACTCTCATGGCAAAACTGGGTTTAAGGATATTTGGAAGCACAAGTAGTATCTCTACTTGGTGCAAGGAATTTGGCTAGCATGAGGAGGAAAGTCAAGCTCAACATGTTTGGAAGGTCAATGACAATATACTTTAACTGAGATGTCGGAAAACATAAACCATTACGTTGTCTTCCTTGTCCAACGTCAACTCTTTTAGCATGTCATACTTAATGAGTGCTTCACAATCATAAAAGATGTCCAAGATAATATATTTATATGTGAACCCCTCTTTCCTTATCACTTCCTATTAATTGCAACGATGACCAAGGCTACGTTCATCAACTCTCAACAATTTTTATGCCTCATACTTTCTATATGTGAAGTTATTACTATCCATAAGATCAATATGAACTCTTTTATTATTTCTACTTTCTCAAGATCATAGCATCATAGCAAAGCCCTTGACTCAACACTAATCTTTATTATAGATAGCACACGGACTCGCTTACATAAAGAGATCACAAAGCAAAGCTCAAAACTACTTGATATCAAAACTTCAATCTACTAGATCAAGATACTACTAAAAGGATCAAACTAAATAAAGCGGTAAAGATAGGAGTGTGATGGTGATACGATACCGGGGCACCTCCCCCAAGCTTGGCAGTTTCCAAGGGGTGTGCCCATACCCATGTGATTATTTCTCCTTCTTCATGGTTGGTGTTATGATATTCTTGGTGATTATGCCCTTCAAGATACGGTTCTCCTCCTCGAGCTTATTAACTTGTTGTTTGAGGTCCATATTTTCTTTATGGAGCTTGCCCGTGACGGACAAGGCTCCTTTCACCCAAGGATGCTGCATAGCTTCTGGAGAACAAGTGAAACTCTTTTTCATATTTTCATAAGAAAGAAATCTAGAGTCGGAAGGAGTGACCAAGTAGGGACAGCCAGCTAGGTAGTTCCCCATAGTGAATTCTGCTCGAAGACGAGAGGTAACTTCTTGATCCTCCTCCATGGCATCTATCCTTTTCAAATCAGCCTCCATCTCATCCTCCGTTGATGGTCCAAAGTGATAGGCGTCGCTATTTGCTCCTAGACCTGGCATTGGGTGAGACACCCGGCTCTCCCCAACTGACTCCTGAGAAGACATCTTGCTTTATTCTACAACAAGAACAGCTCGAAACAAAAACAGAGGATATTTGCGTGATACGGTGGTCAAAACCTTCGGGAGTATATATAATGAATTTTTACCGACAAAAATACGTAACATACAAGAAAACGGAGTCCGGGAGGCACACGAGGTGCCCACGATACAGGGGGCGCGCCCTACAGGGGGGGCGCCCTCCTCTCTCGTGGGAGCCTCGTGTCCCTTTCGGACTACTTCTTTATTCCTAAAATTCTTAAATAATCCAAAACTGATAAAAAATACCATTAGAGTTGTTTTGGAGTCGGTTTACTTACCGTACCATGTACCTATGCCTTTTCGGAGTCTGGAACATTCTGGAAAGTGTCTCTTATGTATTCTTCAGGGGTTATGGTCTCAATAATATTAGTTTCCACATTAATAGGATTACCTGAAATATAATGTTTAATTATTTGACCGTTTACCACCCTCGGATTTGTGCCTTCGAAGTTGTTGATTTTTATAGCACCAGAACGATAGACCTCTTCGATAACGTAGGGACCTTCCCACTTTGAGAGAAGTTTTCCTGCAAAAAATCTTAAACGAGAGTTGAATAATAACACATAATCTCCTACGTTAAACTCACGCTTTTGTATCCTCTTATCATGCCAGCGTTTGACTTTTTATTTGAAAAGCTTGGCATTCTCATATGCTTGGGTTCTCCATTCATCAAGTAAGCTAATATCAAACAACCTCTTCTCACCGGCAAGTTTGAAGTCATAATTGAGCTCTTTAATAGCCCAATATGCTTTGTGTTCAAGTTCAAGAGGTAAATGACATGCTTTTCCATAAACCATATTATATGGAGACACACCCATAGGATTTTTGTATGCATTTCTATAGGCCCATAATGCATCATCAAGTTTTTTGGACCAATTCTTTCTAGATCTATTCACAGTCTTTTGCAAAATTAATTTGAGCTCTCTATTGCTCAATTCTACTTGACCACTAGACTGCGGGTGATAAGGAGATGTGATTCTATGATTGACATCATACTTAGCAAGCATCTTACGGAAAGCACCATGAATAAAGTGTGAACCACCATCAGTCATAAGATATCTAGGGACTCCAAACCTCGGAAAAATAACTTATTTAAGCATTTTAATAGAAGTGTTATGATCAGCACTACTAGTTGGAATAGCTTCTACCCACTTAGTAACGTAATCAACAACAACTAAAATATGTGTATAACCATTGGAGGCAGGAAAAGGTCCCATATAATCAAAGGCCCAAACATCAAACGGTTCAATAACAAGGGAATAATTCATAGGCATTTCTTGACGTTTATTAATGTTACCTATTCTTTGACATTCATCACAAGATAAAAAAACTTACGAGCATCTTTGAAAAGAGTAGGCCAATAAAAACCAGATTGAAGTAACTTGTGTGCAGTTCTATCTCCAGCGTGGTGTCCTCCATAAGATTCAGAGTGACACTTGCATAGGATTTGTTCCTGTTCATGCTCAGGCACACAACGTCGAATAATACCATCTACTCCTTCTTCATAAAGGTGTGGATCATCCCAAAAGTAATGTCTTAAATCATAAAAGAACTTTTTCTTTTCTGGTAAGTGAAACTAGGCGGTATATATTTAGCAACAATGTAATTAGCATAATCAGCATACCAAGGAGCAGTACGAGAAGCATTGACAACCGCTAATTGTTCATCATGAAAACTATCATTAATAGGCAGTGGGTCATCAAGAACATTCTCTAACCTAGACAAGTTGTCTGCAACGGGGTTCTCAGCTCCCTTTCTATCCATAATATGCAAATCAAATTCTTGGAGAAAGAGGACCCATCTAATGAGTCTAGGCTTAGCATCTTTCTTTTCCATAAGATATTTAATAGCAGCATGACCAGTGTGAATAGTAACTTTGGAATCAACAATATAAGGTCTAAACTTATCACATGCAAACACAACTGCTAAGAACTCTTTTTCAGTAGTAGCATAATTTCTCTGGGCAAGATCAAGAGTCTTACTAGCATCTTGGATAACATTCAATTTCTTATCGACTCTTTGCCCTAAAACAACACCTACAAAGATAATCACTAGCATCGCACATAATTTCAAAAGGTAAATTCCAATCAGGTGGCTGAACAATAGGTGCAGTGATCAAAGCTTTCTTAAGTGTTTCAAATGCTTCTACACAATCATCATCAAAGACGAAAGGAATATCTTTTTGCAATAAATTAGTCAGAGGCCTAGAGATTTTAGAAAAGTCCTTAATGAACCTCCTATAAAAGCCAGCATGACCAAGTAAACTTCTTATACCTTTTATGTCCTTGGGACATGGCATCTTTTCAACAACATCAACTTTGGCCTTATCAACTTCAATACCTCTCTCGGAGATCTTGTGCCCCAAGACAATGCCTTCATTAACCATAAAGTGACACTTTTCCCAATTCAGACGAGACTAGTGTCTTCAGATCTCGCAAAACTCGATCAAGGTTGCTCAAACAATCATCAAAAGAAGATCCATAGACGGAGAAGTCATCCATGAATACCTCACAGATCTTTTCACAAAAATCAGAGAATATAGCCATCATGCATCTTTGAAAGGTAGCAGGTGCATTACATAAACCAAAAGGCATACGTCTATAAGCAAAAGTACTAAAAGGGCAAGTAAAAGTAGTTTTAGATTGATCCTTTGCTGACACAGGTATTTGAGAGAAGCCAGAATAACCATCTAGAAAGCAAAAATGTGTGTGTTTGGATAGCCTTTCTAGCATTTGATCAATCAAAGGTAAAGGGTAATGATATTTCTTAGTAGCCTTATTTAACTTACGAAAATCAATTACCATCCTATAACCTGTAATAATTCTTTGCGGGATCAATTCATCTTTATCATTAAAAACCCAGTTATCCTAGATTTATGAGCTATTAGGCTAACCATACCTAGAAAGGGGTTATAGTGGTGGTGCCGGGAAGGCAGCTTAGCACTCTAGTCCTTTTGAGTAAGGAATTGTAGCATGAGCAGGCACTCTAACCGAACTATGTTAATTATGGAATACCGCCTATCCTTAGAAAATAAGATTGTCCTTGTACTTGCTCTCTCATTCCTGGGAGTCCTTCAAGGAGGAACAACGGTAATACCTCCCTTTTTAGGGACACAATGGACAGGGCTTACCCATTCACTCAGCAACGGGATAAATAATACCTGCCTCAAGGATTTTTAGAATCTCCTTTCTTACCACCTCCTTCATTTTAGGATTTAATCGTCTTTGAGGATCTCTAACTGGTTTGGCATCTTTCTCCACTGAAATTTTGTGTTGACATAATGTGGGACTAATGCCCTTAAGATCATCCAGAGTATATCCAATAGCAGCTCGGTGCTTCTTCAGAGTTTTCAATAATCTTTCTTCTTCTTTCTCTGAAAGGTTAGCACTAATAATAACAGGATATATTTCTTTTTCATCAAGATAAGCATACTTAAGATTATCAGGTAAAGGTTTGAGTTCAAACACGGGATCACCCTTGGGTGGAGGGGGGGTCCCCAAGAATTTCAACGGGAAGGTTATGTTTCAGCATAGGTTCCTGTTTAAGGAACACTTCATATATTTCCTCCCTTTCCTTCATAAACATATCGTTTTCATGGTCTAACAAATAATGTTCTAACGGATCAGTTGGAGGAACAGCAATGGAAGCGAGACCAATAATCTCATCCTTACTAGGTGGTTCCCTTTCACGAGGTTGTCTACTAAACTTAGCAAAATTGAACTCATGAGACATACCATCTATGCCAACAATGACTACCTTCCTTTTATAATTAATCTTAGCACTAGCAGTATTCAAGAAAGGTCTACCAAAAATAATGGGACAAAAATCATCTTGTGGGGAAGCAAGAACAAGAAAATCAGCAGGGTATTTAATCTTCCCACACAAGACTTCAACATCTCTAACAATCCCAATAGGTTTAATGGTGTCCCTATTAGCAAGCTTAATAGTAACATCAATGTCTTCCAATTTAACAGGTGCAATATCGTGCATAATTTCTTTATATAGATCATAAGGTATCGCACTAGCACTAGCACCCATATCACATAAGCCATGATAGCAATGATCTCCTATTTTAACAGAAATAACAGGCATGCCTACAACAGGTCTACGTGTCTTAGTATCGGGTCTAGCAATATTAGCAGTTTCACCCACGAAAGAGATAACATGCCCATCTAAGTCCTCATCCAAGAGATCTTTAATCATAGCAATACCAGGTTCAACATTAATTTGCTCAGGAGGTGTATGGGTCCTAGTATTACTCTAACGAACAACAGTCGAAGCTTTAACATGATCTTTTATCCTAACGGGAAAAGGAGGTTTTTCGACATAAGCAGTAGGAATAATAGAATCACTATATGTAATAGTCTTTTCTTCGACTGTAATAGGTGCAGCTACTTTCACTTCAACAAGAGGATTATTTTAAACCACTTCTCTTTAAGAAGATCAACGTGAGTAGCAAAAGATTCACAAAAAGTAGCTACTATCTCAGAGTCAAGTCCATACTTAGCGCTAAATCCACGAAAAGCATCGGTATCCATAAAAGATTTAACACAATCGAACTTAGGTGTCATACCTGAGTCCTTACCATCGTCGGAACCCCAATCTTCAGAGTTGCGTTTAATTCTTTCCAATAAGTCCCATTTGAAATCAATAGTCTTCAGCATATAAGAACCAGCACAGGAAGTATCGAGCAGGTTGCGATTATTAAGAGAAAGCCGAGCATAAAAGCTGAATAATCATTCCCCGAGAGAGCTCATGATTGGGGCATGAATATAACATTGACTTAAGCCTCCCCAAGCTTGAGCGATGCTTTCTCCTTCGCGAGGCCAGAAATTATATATGTAATTACGATCACGATGAACAAGATGCATAGGATAGAACTTTTGGTGAAATTCCAACTTCAATCGCTTATAATTCCAAGATCCAGTATCATCACATACCTATACCATGTCAATGCATCTCCCTTCAAAGATAAAGGGAAGACCTTCCTTTTAACAACATCATCGGGAATACCTGCAAGCTTAAATAATCCACAAATTTCATCCACAAAGATAAGGTGTAAATCGGCATGCAATGTTCCGTGTCCTGCAAAAGGATTAGCTAGCAGTTTTTCTATCATACCCGAAGGAATCTCAAAGTGAATATTTTCATAAAGTTCAGTAGGTTGAGGAGCATCTCTTTGCTCTTCTGGTTGGGGTGAAGATACCCCAAACAAGCCCCTCAAAGGATTAGTTTCCATAGTGACAAGTGACAAAAAATTTCAGCACACTATATAAATGTTTCCTCACCAAGTTCCACTCACCAAAAGCGCTACACTCCCCGGCAACGGTGCCAGAAAAGAGTCTTGATGACCCACAAGTATAGGGGATCTATCGTAGTCCTTTCGATAAGTAAGAGTGTCGAACCCAACGAGGAGCAGAAGGAAATGATAAGCGGTTTTCAGTAAGGTTTTCTCTGCAAGCACTGAACTAGTAGGTGATAGATAGTTTTGTGATAAGATAAATAGTAACGAGCAAAAAGTAAATAAATTAAATAACGTGCAGCAAGGTGGCCCAATCCTTTATGTAGCAAAGGATAAGCCTGGACAAATTCTAATAATGAAGAAGGAGCTCCCGAGGACACATTGGGAATTATCATCAAGCTAGTTTTCATCACGTTCATATGATTCGCGTTCGGTACTTTGATAATTTGATATGTGGGTGGACCGACACTTGGGTACTGTCCTAACTTGGACAGGCATCCCACTTATGATTAACCCCTATTGCAAGCATCCGCAACTACAAAAGGGAGTACTAAGGTAAACCTAACCACACCATTAAACATATGAGTCCATATCAACCCCTAACGGAGCAACGCATAAACTAGGGTTTAAGCTTCTGTCACTCTAGCAACCCATCATCTACTTATTACTTCCCTATGCCTTCCTCTAGGCCCAAATAATGGTGAAGTGTTATGTAGTCAACGTTCACATAACACCACTAGAGGAAAGACAACATACATCTCATCAAAATATCGAACGAATACCAAATTCACATGACTACTAATAGCAAGACTTCACCCATGTCCGCAGGAACAAACGTAACTACTCACAAAGCATATTCATGTTCATAATCAGAGGAGTAATAATATGCATAAAGGATCTGAACATATGATCTTCACCAAGTAAACCAACTAGCATCAACTACAAGGAGTAATCAACACTACTAGCAACCTACTAGCACCAATCCCGGACTTGGAAACAAGAATTGGATACAAGAGATGAACTAGGGTTTGGAGATGAGATGGTGCTAGTGAAGATGTTGATGGAGATTGCCTTCTCCCGATGAGACAAGCGTTGGTGATGATGATGATGATGATTTCCCCCTCCCGGAGGGAAGTGTCCCCGGCAGAACAACTCCGCCAGAGCCCTAGATTGATTCCGCCAAGGTTCCGCCTCGTGGCAGCGGAGTTTCGTCCTGTAAGCTTGCCCCCGATTTTTTCCAGGGTAAAAGTCATGATATATCAAAAGATGGACGCCGGAGGCCCACCAGGGGGCCCAGGAGATAGGGGGCGTGCCCTGTAGGGGGGGCGCCCCCTGTCTCCTGGACAGGTGTGGGCCCCCTGGCCTATTTCTTTTGCTCATAATTTCTTATAAATTCCAAAAAGTTATTTTGTGGAGTTTCAGGGCTTTTGGAGATGTGCAGAATAGGTTTCCAACGTTTGCTCCTTTTCCAGCTAGAATTGCAGCTGCCGGCATCCCCCCTCTTCATGGTAAACCTTGTAAAATAAGGGAGAATAGCCATAAGTATTGAGATATAATGTGTAATAACAGCCCATAATGCAATAAATATTGATATAAAAGCATGATGCAAAATGGACGTATCAGCACGCGCCCTGTCTACTGGCGCGGGGTGGAAGACGATAGAGGGGGCTGCGGTGGTGGGCTGGGCCACCTGATGGCCGGCTCAAGTGAGCTGCTGCTACAGGTAAGAAGCCCAGGTTAGTCTTTTTCCCTTTCTATTTTCTTTTAGTTTTGTTTTCTATTTTTTCTGTTTATTTTGATTTAGTTCCAGCACTAAATCATTTTAGTTACTTCTGGAAATTCTTGTGGGTCTAAGATGAACTAATTCAAAGCCCCACATTATTTTTCAGAATTATTGGATTTATAAATATATTTATAGGAATTGTATAACCCCAATTCAAATATTTAGGGGTTAACTCAAAATCCACAAATGCCATGGAAAAATGTGAAATATTTATGGAGGAGCTTTTCATCACTTCCAATAAATCATGAACATTTTTGAAGGGCACTTTGGAATCATTGAGAATTATTTTAGGTTGATCCTGTTTGAATTAATTTGATGCTAGGGTTTGTTCATCCCCATTTCAAGTTTCACTGAAATTTAACATGATGCATGAATGCTTTAATGCAACTAGTTACAAGCAATTCTAGGGTTGTGACATGTAGTTGATTACTATATGGTTTATTTTGTGGAAGATTATATGTTCAGATCCATTATGATATTTAATACCCCTCTGATCTTGAGCATGTTCATCACTTGTGAGTAGTTACTTTTGTTCTTGAGGTCATGGGAGAAATCATGTTGCAAGTAATCATGTGAACTTGATATGTGTTCAATATTTTTATAGTATGTATGTTGTGATTCCCTTAGTGGTGTCATGTGAACATCGACTACATGACACTTCACCATATTTTGGCCTAAGGGAATGCATTGTGGAGTAGTTATTAGATGATGGGTTGCAAGAGTGACAGAAGCTTAAACCCTAGTTTATGCGCTATTCCATAAGGGACCGATTGGATCCAAAACTTTAATGCTATGGTTAGAATTTATTCTTAATACTTTTCTCATAGTTGCGGATGCTTGCGAGGGGGTTAATCATAAGTAGGAGATTTTTTCAAGTAAGAACAAAACCTAAGCATCGGTCCACCCATATATCAAATTATCAAAGTTGCGAACACGAATCGAATCAACGTGATGAAAGTGACTAGATGAAATTCCCGTGTACCCTCAATAACGCTTTGCTTATTATAAGAGACCGTTTTGGCCTGTCCTTTGCCTCAAAAGGATTGGGATACCTTTCTGCAATTTTGTTACTATTACCGTTACTTGATCGTTACAAATGGTCTTGCTATCAAACTACTCTGTTACTTACAATTTCAGCACTCGCAGACATTACCTTGCTGAAAACCACTTGTCATTTCCTTTTGCTCCTCGTTGGGTTCGACACTCTTACTTATTGAAAAGACTACAATTGATCCCATATACTTTTGGGTCATCAAGGATCTTTTCTGGCGCCGTTGCTGGGGAGTGAAGCGCTCTTGGTAAGTGTAAATTGGTAAGGAAAAATTATTACTAGGTGCTGAAATTTATTGTCACTTGTTACCATGGAAAACAATCCTTTGAGGGGTTTGTTTGGGGTATCTTCACCTAAACCGGAACCATGGTTAGTTACCCCTCAACCTACTGCACCTACTGAATAGATTGAATATGAAATTCCTTCGGGTATGATAAAACAACTACTAGCTAACCCTTATGCAGGAGATGGAACCGAACATCCTGATATGCACTTGATATATGTGGATGAAATTTGTGGATTGTTTAAGCTTGCAGGTTTACTCGAAGATGAAGCTAAGAGGAAGATTTTCCCTTTATCTTTGAAGGGAAAGGCATTGACATGGTATAGTCTATGCGATGATATTGGATCTTGGAATTGGAATCGGTTGAAATTTGAATTCCATCAAAAAAATTATCCTATGCATCTAGTTCATCGTGATCGAATTATATATATATATATATATATATATATATATATATATATATATATATATATATATATATATATATATATATATATATTGGGCTCGTGAAGGAGAAAGTATCGCTCTAGCTTGGGGGTGGCTTAAGTCAATGTTATATTCATGCCCCAATCATGAGCTCTTGGGAGAAATTATCATTCAAAACTTCTATGCTCGGCTTTCTCGTAATGGTCAATCCATGCTTGATACTTCTTGTGCCGGTTCTTTTATGAAGAAGACTATAGAATTCAGGTGGGACTTATTGGAAAGAATTAAATGCAACTCTGAAGATTGGGAACTCGACGAAGGTAAAAGAGTCGGGTATTCAGCTTAAGTTTGATTGTGTTAAATCTTTTATGCGTACCGATGGTTTTCAAAAGTTTAGCACTAAATATGGAATTGACTCTGAGATAGTAGCCTCCTTTTGTGAATCATTTTCTACTCATGTTGATCTCCCTAAGGAGAACTGGTTTAAATATCACCCACCTATTAAAGAAGAAATTAAAGAACCGGTACTAGCTAAAGAGGAAACCATTATTTATAATGTCGATCCAGTTGTTCCTACTGCTTATATTGAGAAATCACGTTTCTCTGTTAGGATTAAGGAACATGCTAAAGTTTCGACTATGGTCAACAAAAGTTATATTAGAACACCTAAACCTGATGAACAAATCTAAGTAGAACCTAGTGTTGCTATGGTTAAGGATCTCCTAGAAGAAAATATAGATGGCCATGTTATTTACTTCTGTGATGAAGCTGCTAGAATTCCCAAACCCGATAAAAAGGTTAAACTTAGACCTGTTGTTCGCATGCCTGTTGTCTCAGTTCAAATAAGAGATCACTGTTATCATGGTTTATGCGACCTAGGTGCTAGTATGAGTGCTATTCCTTTTACCTTATATCAAGAAATTATGAATGACATAGCACTCGCAGAGATAGAAGACATAGATGTTACTATTAAACTTGCTAATGGTGATACTATTTCACAAATTGGGATTGTTAGAGATGTTGAAGTCTTGTGTGGGAAAATAAAATACTCTACCGATTTTCTTGTTCTTGGTTCCTCACAAGATGATTTTTGCCCCATTATCTTTGGTAGACCTTTCTTGAACATCGTTAATGCTAAAACAGATTGTGAGAAACAAACTGTCGGTGTTAGCTTTGGTGATGAGTCTCATGAGTTTAAATTTTCCAAGTTTAGTAGAAAACCTCATAAAAAAGAATTGCCTAGTAAGGATGAAATAATTGGTCTTGCTTCTATTGTTGTGCCTCCTACTGATCCTCTAGAACAATATATGCTAGACCATGAAAATGATTTACATATGCAAGAAAGAAATGAAATAGATAAGATTTTATTTGAACAACGGCCTCTGCTTAAACACAATTTGCCTATTGAAACTCTAGGATCCTCCTCCACCTAAAGGTGATCCTGTGTTTTTTTTGAATTAAAACAATTGCCAGACACTTTGAAATATGCTTATCTTGATGAAAAGAAGATATATCCTGTTATTATTAGTGCTAACCTTTCAAAATATGAAGAAGAAAGAATATTGAAAGTTCTAAGGAAGCACCGAGCTGCTATTGGATGTACTCTTGATGATTTAAAGGGCATTAGTCCCACTCTATGTCAGCACAAGACTAATATGGATTCTGATGCTAAACCCGTTGTTGATTACCGGTTAAATCCGAAGATGAAGGAAGTGGTAAGAACAGAAATATTAAAACTTCTGGAAGAAGGTATAATCTATCCTATAGCTGATATTAGATGGGTAAGTCACGCTCATTGTGTCCTAAGAAAGGAGGTATTACTGTTGTTTCTAATGATAAGAATGAACTCATTCCACAAAGAATTGTTACAGGCTATAGAATGGTAATTGATTTTACCCTCTACCTTTTATTGATCAAATGCTAGAAAGATTATCTTAGCACACACATTTTTGCTTCCTTGATGGATACTCTGGTTTTTCACAAATACATGTGTTCTCAACCTGATCAAGAAAAAATACCACTTTCACTTGTCCCTTCGGAACTTATGCTTATAGACGTATGCCTTTTGGTTTATGCAATGCACCTGCTACCTTTCATAGATGTATGACTGCTATATTCTCTCACTTTTGTGAAAAGATTGTTGAAGTTTTCATGGATGACTTTTCTGTTTATGGGAAGTCTTTTGATGATTGTTTAAGTAATCTTGATCAAGTTTTGCAGAGATGCGACCAAAAAATCTTGTCTTGAAATGGGAGAAGTGCCACTTTATGGTTAATGAAGGTATTGTTTTGGGCCATAAAATTTCTGAAAGAGGTATTGAGGTGGACAAAGCTAAGGTTGATGCAATTGAGAAAATGCCATGTCCTAAAGATATCAAACATATTCGTAGTTTCTTAGGTCATGTTGGTTTCTATAGGAGATTTATCAAAGACTTTTCTAAAATTTCTAGGCCCCTTAGAAATCTTTTGCAAGAGGATGTTCCTTTTTTTATGATGATTGTTTAGAAGCCTTCGAAACACTCAAGAAAGCCTTAATTTCTGCACCAATTGTTCAACCACCTGACTGGAACTTGCCTTTTGAAATTATGTGTGATGCTAGTGATTATGCTGTTGGTGATGTTCTAGGACAAAGAGTTGATAAGAAATTAAATGGTATTCACTATGCTAGTAAAGCTCTAGACCGTGATCAGAGAAATTATGCTACTACTGAAAAGGAATTTCTAGCAGTGGTGTTTGCTTGTGATAAATTTAGATCTTACATTGTTGATTCAAAAGTAATTGTTCACACCGACCATGCTACTATTAAATATCTTATGGAAAAGAAAGATGTGAAACCTAGGCTTATTCGATGTGTTCTCTTGCTGCAAGAACTTGATTTACATATCACTGGTAGAAAAGGAGTAGAGAACCCCGTAGCTGATGACTTGTCTAGGTTGGAGAATGTCCTTGATGACCCACTACCTATTGATGATAGTTTTCCTGATGAGCAGTTAGCTGCAATAAATGTTTCTCATAACACTCCTTGGTATGCTGACTATGCTAATTACATTGTTGCTAAATATTTACCACCTAGCTTTACATACCAACAAAATAAAAAATTCTTCTATGATTTAAGACATTACTTTTGGGATGACCCACAATTTTATAAAGAAGGAGTAGATGGTATTATTAGACGCTGTGTACCTGAGCATGAACAGGGACAAATCCTACGGAAATGTCACTCCGAATATTATGGAGGACATCATGCGGGAGACAGAACTGCTCACAAGGTATTGCAATCTGGGTTTTATTGGCCTACTCTTTTCAAGGATGCTTGTAAGTTCGTCTTATCTTGTGATGAATGTCAAAGAATAGGTAATATCGGTAAGCGTCAAGAAATGCCTATGAATTATTCACTTGCTTTTGAACCATTTGATGCTTGGGGATTTGATTACATGGGACCATTTCCTTCCTCTAATGGGTATACGCATATTTTGGTTGATGTTGTTTGTGTTACTAGGTGGGTAGAAGCTATTCCAACTAGTAGTATTGATCACAACACCTCCATTAAAATGCTTAAGGAAGTTATTTTCCCAAGGTTTGGAGCCCTAGATATTTAATGACCGATGGTAATTCACAGTTTATTCATGGTGCTTTTCGTAGGGTGTAACCGACAAGTTCACTCCACCAAACTAAAGCATAATCAGTGGAAGAACCAACCACAACCTTAACTTTTTTACATTCATCAAAATTATGGGAAGCAAATATATTATTTATGTCAAACTCACATTCAATATATAAAGCAGGTATAAAACGGCCATTAAATGGTGGTATAGAAACATTAACCTGATCATGTGCATTTGGATGTTTGTGCACCTCTCGTGACGGTTGTGGTATTTGCATAGGTGGTGGCACGTCTCCCGCGATCGACAAAGCCCATGAATTGACTGTGGATCCTGTCATGATTAGTAGAAGCAAGAAACAAAATCCGAAAATAATGTTCCTATGAACTACTGGGAAGTGGTGGTAAAATGCTCACGGTATAGCAAATCAAAGTCTTACAAGTTCTTACCATGCAGCAGGTGGTGACCGGTAACCGGCGGTGTCAAATAACCCAAAAGTTGGGTAAAGCGATGGCTAGGTGAACGTATGTATGCACGGTGTAGAAATATGTGGAGCTGGGTTGGCTTTATATACGTGGCAAAAATATGCTACAACCACGTTAATGAATGCAAGCTGAAAATTCGTTCAAAGTGGTCAAGTGCTGGTTCTAGGCTAGACTGTACTAGAGACGCAAGCGTAAGACACAGACAAAATTCACGATATGCCGCGAACACCAGCTGTATTGTTCTTTTAACCACACCCTTTTTCACAGCAACAAGACACGTGGTATAAACCTCCTTCCACTCTTTCTTTTATTAATTCTCCAAAGAAATCCAAGCGAGTGAGGCAACCTCTTTTTTTTACCACAGCCAAATTATTACTACGTACTAGTAGTGTATATCACAAGGAACACTATTTTTTTTCTCTTATCAAAGTCCCACGTGGAAAACTAGGAAAGTAAAAATATGGAAGCCGATCAGACCTCAACTTCCTCAAAAAAAATTGCCACGTTTATTCTCTCCTTGTATAGCATACCCAAACCAAGTAGTACTCCAATTCGGTGAGAAACAAATCTGTTTCTTTTTAATCTAAAGTCCAAACGTGGAAACAAGCAACCCTCCTAATTGACGTGAAGATTTCTTTCCAAATCAATGTTTTGAGAGGAAGTGTGACAAGTCCTTTCCAAAAATTGCAGCCCTTCAATTGTTTTTTCTCTCGCTCCTGCTCTTTCTCCCACTAACCAGGCATATTACCCTTTTTTCTCACAAGAAACATTTCAACTAAATCAAAACAGATCTGCACTTTTTTTTAACAAATCAGGTCGTTCCTTCTCTCTCTCTTTTTTGCTGAACACACATTCCAAAGGACAACTCCTTCCACGTGAGATCTCACAACTCCAAGGCTATCTCACAGCATGTTTGGCAATAGTTGGGAAGGGATATGAGAGTTTAGGGGAGGGAGTTGTGCTGAGATTAGACATGGATGAGTTATTTTATTCCCAATCCTCTGTTTGGTGTGTGATAGGAATTATGTGTGAGAATATGAGAAGAAATTGTACTCCCTTGATTGGTTCGCGGGAATTGACATGAGACTAGACAAAGGAAGTTAGGATGAAGGGTTAAGATTGACTCATTAAAACAATTCCCATCCAGCTCCCACCCCTCCCCTGTTAATAAAACGGTGGGAGTTGGAGTCTCAAGTCCCATGCCTATTCCCTTGTGAATTCGCAATACCTCCAATCAAACAATAGATTTGAAGTCTCGTACCCCTTCAATTCCCATTCCCTAACTCTAATTACCCCCAACCAAACACGCCATTAGTACACAACCGAATTCAACAACTTTATTTTGGTTGTTATTCTTTCTCAATTCTTTCTCTCTCTCCAACCAGGTCATGTACACCCCAAGTACAAACTGATCTGCATTTTTTTGTGGTCACAACGTCCCAACAAAATCTGCCCACCAGATCTCTCTAGATGACTCAAGCTTCAATATTGCGAATGAGAGGATAACGAGGTGGATGGGGGTGATGTATGACAACAACGGGGGCAAAAACAATGAGTGAGAGCGGAAGAGGACAAAGATGCGGATGATGGCGTATGCGTATGCGGCGTGAAGCAAACGTGACTAGAACCCGAAACTCTAAAAGACTAGACACTAGAAACCAACAACTCGACACACAATGCAACCGAAAATTCAACAATGCAAAAACTAAGTGATTATAGCGAAAGGCTCAGACTGTCTGGGACACGGATGACTAATCTAACTTTTTTTTTTGTTTTTTTCGTGGACTATAGGTATGGAGGACTGTAACATCCCAAATTTTCAATTTGGAAAGTTATACATACGTCATCATATGCATAACATATTTTATTTGCATTTCATTTGTGATCCTAAAAATCTTAAGCAACTCAAGGACCCACGGAGAGAGTTGGGGATTTAATTTATTTTCATATTTGATTTTTTCTCAAATTTGAAAAGAGGATCAATTTGGTTTTAATAATTTTTCTCTCCGAAATATTTCCAATATAAAATAAAAGAGGGGAAATAAAATGACTTCTCCAAAATTAAAGAAATATTGAGGAAAAATATTAAAAATCAAATAAATATTTTATTTGGATTTTTATTGCTATTTTATTTGAATTAGAAAAATAAGCATTTTTCAAAATTGCATTTTAGGCCAAGAAAATGTTCACTTTGTTCTAAATGTTTAATTTAGACGGTGAAAATTGTTTTTGGCATTTTTTAGAATTTTTTATATTTATTTAGGATTTTTCCTTATTGGCGGAATTTGTTTAAAAAGACGTGTCGCCCGACTGGGCCAACGGCAAAGCCGAGCGGGCCGAAGCCCAGCGCGCCGCCGCCTCCCGCTCTGGCTCGTGAGCGGACTCCCGAGCGCCGCCGCCGCCATGGACGCCGTGCTCGTCCCCGAGACGCACCGCCTCCTCAAGTCGGACCACCCCGTGAGGCCTTTAAATACCTCCCCCGCCGCTGCCTCCTCTCCCACCCGAGCATGCAGCCCGCCGCCAAGAACCACGTCGCTGCCGCCTCGCTGCTGCCGTGAGCGCCGACAGAGCCGCCTCGCCATCCGCCGCCGTTGACCCTGCCGACCCGCCGGTTTTTTTAGGTTTAGGTATAAACCGTTCGGGTTTTTTTTAAAACCCTAGATCGGTTTTTTTTGAATTAGATCGGTTCGTTTTTCTCGGTTTTCTTCGGTTAGTTCTATTTTACGAACGTTCGTTCGTTTAGATCTGTTAACGAACGAATTTCTTCGTTAGTCTCTGTTAGCGGATGTTCGTCCGGTAGATTTTTATTTTTCTGTTTTATTTTTTTCGCCAGGGACCTATCCGTGATTATTTTTATCGCAGATTAGCCCCTGATCTTCAAACCCTCACAACTTTTAACGTTCGTCCAAATCCAGTGAAACCAACGCCAAAATCTTCGTATCGAGCCCCTCTTTTTGGTTAATCAACTTGAACATGGTTTTGAAATTTAAAATTTGGTTTCAAGCAGATTTGAATTTGAAGTTCTTTTGACCATAGTTTCAGTTCCGTAGCTCCGATTCGATTGATTCTTTTTGCAAATCGAAGCTCTTCAGTTGAACTTTCAGATTTGATTTTTCTCATCTGAGTTTTACATGTGCATCTATGCTTGAGTTCTTATGTATGCTATTTTTTGTTTGCAATAGAATTCCCGGAGTGCGAAGCGTGCTACTACGAGTCTCTAGGGTTTGCAGATCGTCAGCAAGGCAAGTAACATATTGATCATACTCTTTTCATACACTGTTTTTATGCATTAGTTACATTCCTCAAACACTGCATGGTTAGGATGTGATTAACTTCTGGGTATTGGGAAGTAGATGATGAGGTAGAACCTATTGCCCTTTTGTTATCAAACCTTGGGAGTTACTTCTACGTTATGCTTAGGTTGCTATGCTATGCTCGTAGTCGTGGTTTGGTTTGAGTGATCCATGACAGATGTGAGATTATTAATTAATGGTTAACTTAAGGTGTCTACTTAAATACACATCTGGGTGGATTGGTTGCGGGCACCTGGGGATATACCAGTGTTGTCCTTTGGTTCGCCACCCAGGCTCAAAGGGATCATAAGATTATTCATGCTAGAAACTTCCGTGTGCAGGCACAAGCTATTATGGGCTCTAGCATAGTTGAGTATGTTGCATGACCTCTTTCAGTGATAGGCTAGCAGATGTAGGGGAAAGTAGATGTAACTGTCTACCCAGAGTAAAGAGTTAATGTTTCTGAAAAACTGTGTCTCGGTCATCCGTTTCTCAAACGCTGATGTCTATTATGCAACCTTCTTCTTGTTGACATTGTTGGGCCTCCAAGTGCAGAGGTTTGTAGGACAGTAGAAAATTTCCCTCAAGTGGATGACCTAAGGTTTATCAATCTGTGGGAGGCATAGGATGAAGATGGTCTCTCTCAAACATCCCTGCAACCAAATAGCAAAGAGTCTCTTGTGTCCCCAACACACCCAATACAATGGTAAATTATATAGGTGCACTAGTTCAGCGAAGAGATGGTGATACAAGTGCAATATTGATGATATATATGGGTATTTGTAATATGAAAATATAAAAACAGAAAGGTAACTAATGATAAAAGTGAGCGAAGACGATATTACAATGCGTTGAAACAAGGCCTAGGGTTCATACTTTCACTAGTGCAAGTTCTCTCAACAATAATAACATAATTGGATCATATAAATATCCCTCAACATGCAACAAAGAGTCACTCCAAAGTCACTAATAGTGGAGGACAAATGAAGAGATTATTGTAGGGTACGAAACAACCTCAAAGTTATCCTTTCTGATCGATCTATTCAAGAGTCCGTAGTAAAATAACACGAAGCTATTCTTTCTGTTCGATCTATCATAGAGTTCGTACTAGAATAACACCTTAAGACACAAATCAACCAAAACCCTAATGTCACCTAGATACTCCAATGTCACCTCAAGTATCCGTGGGTATGATTATACGATATGCATCACACAATCTCAGATTCATCTATTCAACCAACACAAAGAACTTCAAAGAGTGCCCCAAAGTTTCTACCGGAGAGTCAAGACGAAAACATGTGCCAACCCCTATGCATAAGTTCACAAATGGAACCCGCAAGTTGATCACCAAAACATACATCAAGTGGATCACATGAATATCCCATTGCCACCACAGATAAGCACATGCAAGACATACATCAAGTGTTCTCAAATCCTTAAAGACTCAATCCGATTAGATAACTTGAAAGGGAAAACTCAATCCATTACAAGAGAGTAGAGGGGGAGAAACATCATAAGATCCAACTATAATAGCAAAGCTCGCAATACATCAAGATCGTGCCAAATCAAGAATACGAGAGAGAGAGAGAGAGAGAGAGAGAGAGAGAGAGAGATCAAACACATAGCTACTGGTACATACCCTCAGCCCCGAGGGTGAACTACTCCCTCCTCGTCATGGGGAGCGCCGAGATGATGAAGATGGCCACCGGTGAGGGATCACCCCTCCGGCAGGGTGCCGGAATAGGGTCCCGGTGGGTTTTTGGTGGCTACAGAGGCTTGCGGCGGTGGAACTCTTGATATGGGTTATGTTCTGGGGGTTTCTGTATTTATAGGAATTTTTGGCGTCGGGAACAAGTCAGGGAGGTGCCTGAGTCGTCCACGAGGTAGGCCGGCACGCCGGGGGGGGGGGGCACCCTCGTGGACTGCCCGGGACTCTTCTGGCCCAACTCTTTTACTCCGGGGTCTTTGTCGGTGTCAAAACCGGCGGATCTCGGGTAGGGGGTCCCGAATTGTGCGTCTAGGCGGATGGTAACAGGAGACAAGGGACACGATGTTTTTACCCAGGTTTGGGCCCTCTCGATGGAGGTAAAACCCTACTCCTGCTTGATTAATATTGATGATATGGGTAGTACAAGAGTGGATCTACCATGAGATCAGAGAGGCTAAACCCTAGAGGCTAGCCTATGGTATGATTGTTGTTCGCCCTACTGCACTAAAACCCTCCAGTTTATATAGACACCGGATAGTGTTAGGGTTACAGAGTCGGTTAAAATGGTAGGAGATCTACATATCCAGATCGCCAAGCTTGCCTTCCACGCCAAGGAAAGTCCCATCCGGACACGGGACGAAGTCTTCAATCTCATATCTTCATAGTCCAGAGTCCGCCAACGGTGATAGTTCGCTATCCGGACACCCCTAATCCAGACTCCTCAAGAGCTCTCAACCAGGCTTCAATGACGATTTAATCCGCGCGCACATTGTCTTCGCATTGCAAGGCGGGTTCCTCCTCGAATACTTCATAGAAGATTTTGAACACAAGGATAGTGTCCGCTCGCAAAACAAGTTCCACATACCATCAGAGAAAGAATAACCTTTGCACAGATCTGCCGACGATTCCGCGACGTGACATCACACCACGGCCAGCCTTTATACGAATCGCGCATCGTTCCGCCTCAGTAGCTTAGCGAGGCGGTTTCTTCGCATGTCTTGTCGAGCGGAGATCGTGCCCTTTATTCGGGATCCTCATCAATACAAGCGTAGGTAACCTGGGCCGTGTTCGCTGGCACGCCTCCATCGGCGAGTCCCGAACGGTCACGGGAGGGCTTTTGGTATTCAACCTCTTTATAACGAGACCAAGGCCTGCTCCTTTCTTTCAATCTCAATCGAATCCGCCTCGCCGAAGTTCCAACACCCAAAGCTCCAGATTTAGGCGCCGGACCTTCAACAATGTTCGCCCACCTGCACGGCTGGTGGATGTCTTCCTCCGCCACGAAAGAAGATGTGCTAAAGTGAGAGACGCCTGTATCTAATCGGCAAAATTTCAAGATAGGCTGCCTGCCCAAGGGCAGGTTATTCCCACTCCCGAGCCCGGTGAGAGTGTGGTATTCGTGTCTCACTTCCTTCGGGTTTAGGCTTCCGACGGACCCCTTTGTGAGGGGGCTCATGTTTTATTATGGGCTGGAATTCCATGACTTGGATCCGAGTCCATCCTCCACATCTCGTCATTCATTGTCGATGTGAAGCCTTCCTCCGCATTACCCTCACTTAGGATTGTGGCTCAAGACCTTCAAAGTGGAGCCAAGATGATCAAGGGGCATCGACAGAAAAGCGGAGGGGCTGTTATAAGCAAGAATGCGGACGCCCATGGCCCGAGGCTCTTTTCAAGAGGAGCTCAATTTATGGCAACAGGAGTGGTTTTATATCATCGCCCTGTGGGCACCAAATGGGCGGCGCCACCTGCCTTCGCTCGGGTCCTCCACCGCTATGGGCGCTATGGGTCAATAAAGGGCTCAACTGGGACCGCCCAAGGACGCACTCTCTCTGCAGGGCCGTATTCGAGACCTCCGAGAGAGAGATTAATCTGGTCGTAGTAGCGCAGGTCGCTGATTCGCCGCACCTTGCCCTCGCAAACGCCGCCCCTCCGCCTGTGGGAGTTTAATCCGAGGGACCACGAGCTCTCCAACATTTTATTGGCGAACGCCTGTGGAGATGTACCAACGGTTCTTCGGATCACAAGCAATGTGTCCGGACTTAACCGAGGACGCAGGTCTGAGCTGCAATCGCCCGGATACTCAAGTAAGTAGTCCTGTACCCGGACATGCTATCCGCATATTTATCATACACTCGCCCTTAAAAGAGCTATCCTTTAAAAAGGACTGGATAGCAAAAGCAAAACTGATAAGGTGTCCGTCCCCCCTCCCTGAGACCACGTTGGATCCTGTATTAACCAAGATGCTAGAGGCTGTGCCTTTTGAAGAAGGCGAAGGGGGGAACAAGGGAACTACTGCCTCCGTGAAGGAGGCTATCAAGAGAGGGGGGATCGAGAATCCCTCCCTCCAAAGGGAGAAGAGGACCACTTCTGAAGATCCGGAGACCAAAGCCTCGAAGCGGGGGAAGAAATCTTCACCAGAGGGTCCTGCGGCGGGAGATGCCCCGGCCGCACTATTTCCCCAAGGAGATCAGCCCTCCAGCGAGCCGTAAGTAAAGGGGGCGTTTTTTTAAAAGAGAGACATCCCCGTTTTATTTCTGAAGGTAACCGAAAGTTTACCTTGTAGTTCGGATCTCAGCCCTTCACAGCAGAGCTCGTCTTCAGAGGATCTTGGTCCGGAGATGATGGAGAGCGAAACGCCTCCGCCTGCCGTACCGTTATGCGAGGTGGATGACCCTGAGGTGTCTTCGCGGAGGATTTCTCCGAATCCGGCGGGGCCAGAAGGCAGCCGTATGTCCCCTCAAAGCCCTCCGTATCCGGCCTTCGAAAAAGGCCACCGGACAAGTCTAGCACCAACGGGTGTATGGTCGGAGGAGCTGAAGGATCTGCTCGGGTGAGCGTCTATCTCGGAAGATCACCGTACGTTAATGGGTACGGTGATTGAAAGGATTTCATCCTGCTGAGAGCGGATTGCATGAAGCCATCGTAAGTTTACTGACGGGTTTTGAGGTACGCAAAATGATGTACCTTCGACAGTTTTGCATATAAATGCGCTCTGATAGATAGTAGCCCCTGAGACTTGGTGCGGTGTCAAAAATGACGGCGCGCCGAGGATCATAACCCCAGGTATAATATGCGCTCTTCCTATGTAGGTGGCGCAGCATCCGGTGGCTAGCCGGTTGATGAATTTGACAAACTGAAGCGGCAACTTGCCGTGGCGGATGCGGACATCACGCTTGTTAATAAGCGGCCTGACGAGTCACAAGGTATGCAACTTCTCCGTGGACACCTGGTAAGGGAGCTTGACGCCCATGCCTTACAACATGTATGCTTAATGCAGATGGTGCCGCTGCTATGGAGAGCCTTGGCGGAGCTCGCCCGAGCCAAGGAGCAAGCTGAAAAAGTGATGCGGTTGTTTTAAAGGCGGCCGCAGAGCTAAAAGCCAACAGGCTGCTCATCGCCAAGTTAAGAAAGAAATGGCCGAGATGGCCGTGAAATTGAAGAATGCTACTTGCAGCTTCTTGAAAAAGAAGATCGAGCGAAACAAGAGGACCTGAAAAGGCCGCCACCGAGGCTAAGGATACTCGCTCTGCAATGAGAGCTATGAAGGAGGAGCTACGCCAGCCGAGATATTGCGGCTGGAAAGCCCTTTCTGATGCGGAGGAAATTCACGGATCCTAAGTACGCTCAATTGGACCGGCTGTGGGGTGCGGAGGATGCTTATCTGGACTTGGCGGGGAGTGCCGCAGATGCGGCCGAACACTTCCAAGGTCAAAAGGATCATGGAATGGAAGAGCTTTTTTGGTCGCAGTTCCATAGTCCGGAGCATCCACTTTCATTAACCGATCATTTGGCCGAATGGGCTGAGCTGAATAGGTTGTCCAGACTTGCCATGAAGGCTGTCGTGACTCATTTGTGGCCGAAAAGGCCCGAGCCGAAGAGTTATTTTGGCTTGGTGCAACAGTTCCTTGGTGCGGTGCCGCATATCGATGCAATGAAGCGGTCAGCATGCATAGAGGGTGCGCAGATGGCTTTTGCCCGTGTCAAGACTCCATCGGGCGGAGATGAAGGCCATCGACGCCAGATCCCAAGATTCGACAGAAGTTTAGTACCGCCGAGCACTATTTTGAGGAAGTCTTGAAGGGCACTCGCTTAATAGAGACGCAAAGTGCTCAAGGATATTATGTTTTAATGACATGTATGATGTGTGAAAACAATGTTTCAATATAATATAAGAGCTTTTTATACTTGTGTGCTCAAGTATTAAAACACCTCTGTCAGGCGGCCGCTGATGTATATGTGTATATAACCTGAAAGATGGCAGTCTTCGCTTCAGCCCCACGCACATAGTGCAGGGGTGTTTGCAAAAGGCGATTTTCACACTTAATCCAACGCCTTGGTCCTGTAAAGGAGGTGATAGCGTAGCAATCTAGGCAACCGGACTATAATGCTTTATCACTTTCACTTAGCCATAGGAGTTCAATGGTGGGGCTACTATATAGCCCCTAGGGGCACCGCGCCTCCGAATTCGGGCGCCAGATGTGCTCGACCGGAAACGGTCCTTAGTTAATGCGGGGAATTATAAACATTCCGGTGGGTCATCGAGTGGTTGACCAGTCTCACGCTATATCATGACAGTTTCGGCTTTCTTTCATCGAGGTGCTCACCGCCGAACCGGGCACAATCGCAGAGTTCTCCGGTGCCGTTAGCCGATAGAACGGAATGTAAGGCAGCAAACACAGGAGCCGGGCAAAACCAACATTTGACCAAAGACATGATTCGGAGCTGATGCATATAAGGCCTAACTCGAGACGCCGAACACTCCCTAAGGTATTCGGTCTTTATGAAAACGGGCAGAATAATGCCGTAAGCCCATGGTGTCCAGGTACGCGCAAAAATTCTGGTGCGGCCTATGCCAAAACGCCAGCCTCCTCCTTGGGTATAGCAAGAAACCGGGGGATGTGTATCAACAAGAGACAGTAAAAAAGGTTTACGCAGGTCTTAATCAAAAGAATCCTTGCAACGGGTCCCTATTGCACATCTCAAGCATGTGTCTCCCAGCAGCCGTATCCTCGGACGGTTGTAGCACGGTGTTCATCTGAAAAGAGAAGAACTTAGTTGAAAAGAAAAAAGATCGTGCGAAAAATGTACTTTATATTAAATAAATAGAGTACGGTTCGAAAAGTGAATACAATTGAGCTTTATTGTCTCTTGTTGTACATGCGTGCAGCCCCTTGTACGGGGGTATGCCGCTAGTAGGCGTTTATATGTTTACGCCGGACTCGTCTAGCCATGTCCGGGGTTCGAATGACCTATTCAGGTGCTTTGATTAGCAGAGCCGGATTAGTGTGGGGCTGTCAAGGCGGTCTCACGTTCTTTCGTGCTCGAGTAACACTTGATACTCCCTTTTAATGAGATGATGTCGCGTGGACCAGGCATTTTAAGTGTAAGAGATGCATAATGCGGTATTATGTTAAAGCGGCGTAAAGCTTCACGCCCCAAAGAGTTCTTGATAGCTACTTTAATGGGGCGATGTGGAAGGTTAACTTTTCGCGCGGAAGTTGTCGGATGAGCCAACACAACTTCTAGCAGAGGGAGCCCGCATAATGGGCATATAGGCCTGGCATTACCCCTTTGAAGGAGGTGTTGCTGTGGTAATTTTGTTGGGTCTATCCCCATTTTATGGATTGTGTCCCGATATAGCAGGTTTAGATCGCTACCTCCGCCCATTAGGACTTGTGTAAATTGGAGTCCGCCGATTATAGGATCTAATATCAAGGCAGTCCATCCAGCTGCCCGGATACTTCCGAATAGTCCTGATGATTGAAGGTGATTGGTTTTGACAACCATCGTTGGGACTCGCTGGGATAGACCGTGCGGCGCGTGTTTCTATGGGCACCGCCTGTTTTTCCCTTTTGTCACTTGAAGTGAGTTCACTGTTTTGACTTTTGTGGGAAATTCTTTTGTTTTCCGTGCTCGTTGTGGGGTTCGCCATCGCCCTCGCTTGGTGTGTCGAGCCCTTGTGTTCGGCATTGAGTTTGCTGATCGCTTGAAGACCCAACAATCTCTTTGGGTATGGTTTGCGTGCTTCCCGGAGTAATGTGGATTTGGCATATTTTGTCCAAGATTTTGTTTAGGTTGGATAGCTCGTCGCTATTGTCCTTGAGGGGCAGGTTTTTATGATTCTGCCGGGAGCTTCTGAATCCGGCGTTGACTGCCGTGCTCTTTGGGCTGTTTCCCTTTGTTCGGCGCTGGTCCTTGCTGCGTTGTGGTTTGCCATTTCCATCCCTTACTTTGGATGTACTTGGGTCGCTGGTATTGCATCTTGCCAGCCAACTATCCTCTCCCGCGCAAAAGCGGGTCATGAGGCTTGTTAATGCATCCATTGTTCTCGGCTTCTCCTGGCCGAGGTGTCTGGCGAGCCATTCGTCTCGGACATTGTGTTTGAAAGCTGCTAAGGCTTCGGCGTCCGGACAGTCAACTATTTGGTTCTTTTTGATGAGGAACCTGTTCCAGAATTTGCGGGCTGACTCTCCGGGTTGTTGAGTTATGTGACTTAAATCGTCTGCATCCGTATGACGGACATAAGTCCCTTGAAAATTTGCCCTAAAAGCATCCTCGAGCTCTTCCCAACTTCCAATGGTATTTTCAGGGAGGCTTTTGAGCCAATGCCGGGCTGGCCCTTTGAGCTTGAGGGGTAAGTATTTTATGGCGTGGAGATCATATCCTCTAGCCATGTGTATGTGGAGGATGTAATCCTCAATCTAGACTCCAGGGTCTGTTGTTCCGTCGTATGCCTCTATGTTTACGGGTTTGAATCTCGCTGGGAATTCGTGATCTAGCACCTCATCGGTGAAACACAGGGGGTGTGCGGCACCCCTATACTTGGGTGTGCCGTGATGTTCGGATATTTGGCGTGTTGCATTGCTTGGAAGAGCTTGCTTTATCGCCCCATAGATGGGCCTAACTGGGCCATCCTTTTGATGCGAATCCTTATGCGGATCGCGTGTCGTCTTGTGTGCGGCGCCGCTTGCCGCTCCATGTTTGCCTTGTGGTCGTCTATCCGACCGGGCGGCCTCTTTGTTCTTTGGTTGCGGGGGCTTTACGGCCTCCTCATCGAATTCGGGCAGTAATTTGCGCTTCGGGTAGCTCTTTGTTTGGCGAATGTCGCCGTATTTCTCTGCGGTGTTGAGTACTTTGCTCCATCTGATTCTGAGTGCATCTTCCGCTGTTTTGAGCTTCCGCTTCTGCTTTTTCAGGCTACGCGCAGTGGCGACGAGCCTTTTGTGGAGGTTCTTCTGCTCCAACAATTTGTCCGGCGTGAGGTCGTCCGGACTGTTATCTTCGCCGGGGATGGGTTGTTTATCCAAGTTGTCCTGTTCGGACAGTTGCTCGATAGCATGTTCATCGCCCACCGTTCGCCTCGCTCTATGGCTGGGTCTGTGGCTGCCGCCTTTGTCGAGGCGGGACTTGGTGCGCGCTTACATTGCCGCTTTGACTGCTTTTCGAGGGATTTATCCTTCGTAGTGTCCCGTTGTTCCTCGTCTCACTTCCTTTAGGTGTATCCACCATGTATACATCATGGGATGAGGTGGATGTCCAGATCCTATAGGTGCTGGTTCATGGTTGTCTCCTACATCGCCGCCCATACCGCCGATGTCTTCGAGTCGAAATCGAGCACGCCGCTTAAGCTTTCGACTGCTGGCTACAAAGTGGGCGGTGGTGGGCGTTGAATTTCTTTGCCGTCTCAAGATCTCAACCTTCCCGACCGTAGTCCGCCAGGCTCTCTTGACAAAGAGAGAGACTTTAGTGAATTCAGGATGTCGCCAAAGGGCGAAAGTAAAGATGTCCGCGCAGTGAACTCCATAACCGGCGCCCAATTGATTCGATTGACAGGGTGCGGAGGATTCGAGTCCGGAGAGGAGTCCGCACCTTGGAGTCACGGTCTTCGCAGCGACAGGGATGGAGTCCGCTCAATCGCCAGAGGTCGAGCCCCGAGGCGTGTCCAACCACTCGCCCCGATCAGCGGAGTCGGCCCGAGCTAAGGGTCGAGCGACGCTGGTGCGCCTCCGTGGAACTGTTCGGCGCCAGAGCTAGATCGCGCCCATCGAGACAAGGCGGCGCTGCTTGGTTGTGGCTCAATCCGTCAAGATTAAGTCTCCGCGATGTCGGGCCGTAGTTCAAACTCCCAAATCTGACCTGATGGCCAGGGGCGAAGCTGATTCGCTCCAGATGGCCAAGTGAATTGGCCCGTAGTGCAAAGCCGCCGAATACGAAGATCTGTGCGGGAGAAAAGTCTCACCGGACCCGCCATTGTTGATGATCAAGGATCCATCGGGCCTAAGGATGACGCATACGCAGGAACTCTCAATGAAAGCACCAATGTCGGTGTCAAACCGCGGATCTCGGTAGGGGGTCCCGAATCTGTGCGCCTAGGCGGATGGTAACAGGAGACAAGGGACACGATGTTTTTACCCAGGTTCGGGCCCTCTCGATGGAGGTAAAACCCTACTCCTGCTTGATTAATATTGATGATATGGGTAGTTCAAGAGTGGATCTACCACGAGATCAGAGAGGCTAAACCCTAGAAGCTAGCCTATGGTATGATTGTTGTTCGTCCTACGGACTAAAACCCTCCGGTTTATATAGACACGAGATAGGGTTAGGGTTACACAGAGTCGGTTACAATGGTAGGAGATCTACATATCCAGACGCCAAGCTTGCCTTCCACGCCAAGGAAAGTCCCATCCGGACACGTGACTAAGTCTTCAATCTCAGATCTTCATAGTCCAGAGTCCGCCAACGGTGATAGTTCGCTATCCTGACACCCCTAATCCAGACTCCTCGCCTTCTTTTGGGCCATAAAAAATCATCAAAAATTGGCACGTCCATTGGACTCCATTTGGTATTCCTTTTCTATAAAACTCAAAAACAAGGAAAAAACAGAAACTGGCACTAGGCTCTAGTTTAATAGGTTAGTCCCAAAAATCATAAAAATAGCATATAAATGCATATAAAACATCCTAGATGGATAATATAATAGCATGGAACAATAAAAAATTATAGATACATTGGAGACGTATCAAGCATCCCCAAGCCTAATTCCTGCTCATCCTCGAGTAGGTAAATGATAAAAACAGAATTTTTGATGTGGAATGCTACCTAACATAATTTTCAATGTAATTTTATTTATTGTGGCATGAATGTTCAGATCCGAAAGATTCAAGACAAAAGTTTAATATTGACATAAAAATAATAATACTTCAAGCATACTAATCAAGAAATTATGTCTTCTCAAAATAACATGGCCAAAGAAAGTTCATCCGTACAAAATCATATAGTTTGGTCATGCTCCATTTTTGTCACACAAAATGCTCTCATCATGCACAGCCCCGATGA
Organism: Aegilops longissima; assembly: GCA_021605205.1. Classification (NCBI taxonomy): domain Eukaryota; kingdom Viridiplantae; phylum Streptophyta; class Magnoliopsida; order Poales; family Poaceae; genus Aegilops; species Aegilops longissima. The sequence goes on from CM038682.1 coordinate 466,647,744, forward strand.
AAAGCCAAGCAATTGTTTCATACTTTAGTATTCTCAAACCTTTTCAACTTTCACGCAATACAGGAGCGTGAGCCATGGACATAGCACTATGGGTGGAATAGAATATAATGATGGGGGTTGTGTGTAAGACAAAAAAGAAAGTCTCACATTGACGCTGCTAATCAACGGCTAGGGAGATGCCCATCAATTGATGTCAATGCGAGGAGTAGGGATTGCCATGCAATGTATGCACTAGAGCTATAAATGTATGAAAGCTCAACAAAATAAACTAAGTGGGTGTGCATCCAACTTGCTTGCTCATTTATTTACCTAGGGCATTTTGAGGAAGCCCATCGTTGGAATATACAAGCCAAGTTCTATAATGAAAAATTCCCACTAGTATATGAAAGTGACAATCTAAGAGACTCTCTATCATGAAGATCATGGCGCTACTTTGAAGCACAAGTGTGGAAAAAGGATAGTAGCATTGTCCCTTTTCTTTCTATTTTTGGGGCCTTTCTTTTTTTCTTTTTTTGGCCTTTCTCTTTTTTTTGGCCTTTATTTTTTTTCATTTTTTTGGGAAAATTCTCTATTAATGATGATCATCACACTTCTATTTATTTACAACTCAAAGATTACAACTCGATACTAGAACAAAGTATGACTCTATATGAGTGCCTCTGGCGGTGTACCGGGATGTGCAATGAATCAAGAGTGACATGTATGAAAATATGCATGGTGGCTTTGCCACAAATACGATGTCAACTACATGATCATGCAAGGCAATATGACAATGATGAAGCGTGTCATAATAAATGGAATGGTGGAAAGTTGCATGGCAATATATCTCGGAATGGCTATGAAAATGCCATAATAGGTAGGTATGGTGGCTGTTTTGAGGAAGATATAAGGAGGCTTATGTGTGATAGAGCGTATCATATCACGGGTGTTGAGGATATAGCTACGGAGTGTGAACCGCCCCGGAGGGGCCGGTTTATTGTAGGGATCCAGCCCATATGGAGGCCTGGAGCCCGTAAGGGAATTAAGATCCATACATGTAAACCGCCCTAATACCGTAACTTGTGTTGTAAGACAAGAAAGGAGAGACCAAACCGGACTCCTATATGAGCCGGATTGGGATTTTGTAAGCCGGCCGGGCGTTCACCCGTATATAAGGGACGACCCGCGGCGAAGTTAGGGACAGATTCGAGGCCAAGGCAAAGCTATTGCTCCTTAGTCGCCAATCATATCAATCATACCACAACCGGACGAGGTCTTTACCTTCATTGAAGGGGCCGAACCAAGATAATTCCCGTGTCTCGTGTCCGCATTAACCCTCTAGGTAACCCGCACGATGGCCCCGCGACTAAGTCCTTTCATGAGGACATCCGCCGTGACAATTCCACGACAGCTTGGCGCCCACCGTGGGGCTATCGCACGATGGTTTGATGATCTTAGAGGGCAAGTTCGAGGGACTCAAGGCTATGCAGGGCCGGATGACTAAGAGTCGCCGCGCAAACTCTACATCGACGATGCGGATCGGGGCCCCGAGGCCGCTCAGCTTGAGTACGGGTACCGGGTCCCTTTGGCGGCATACACGTGTTCATCGGCAAGATCGGCGAAGTCGTGGCTCGGGCCGACACCTGCACCGCCTCGCCGAGACGGCTCAGCGGGCGAAGAAGAGTCCTGCCTCGCCAAACCGGGCGGTCAAGCATGTTTTCGGGAGTCGCCCACGGAGGTTACGAGGGCGGATCGGCATCCGGTGATTTAAACCGTTGCTTACTCGGGCGACGAAGTCGCCGGCCGGAGAAACCGAGTCTTTATACCAGCTGCAGGATGACCGGATCGGGGCTGTTCCGACGGTGAGAGCATTCCGACCCTTCGATCTACCCAACCGGTCGGGATCTTCATGACCGTACACAAAGCGGCACTTCACTCGATCATGGCGCCTCGGTCGCCGGTTCAACAGCGGCGCCGCAGCCGAAGGAGGCCCCCGGCGCCCGCCGCTCAAGTTTTGTCGAGTTTTGACGCGTTAGCTGTGTTTCGGCGGAGGCTAATCCGCCGGATCAGGACGCTCACAACGCGGAGATTGCAAAGGTGAGGGAACAGATCACTAATGCAAAAGCAGACTTAGCAGCCGCGACGAAAGGATGGCAGCGAACGGGCCGCACCGGATGCGCGAGGCTTATGTGCTCAGCCGACCAGAGCGCCGCACAGAAGTCGCGAAAAGGAAGTACAGGTCCCGCTTACCTTCCGCTTTTGAGGGAAGGGAGCTTTTCAATACCCCGGGCAGGGACCAGTAATCCGCCGCTGGTAAACCGCCGGAAGCACTGGGACGGCCGCACCGGTTCAGCCCCGGATGATAGATCTACTCGCCATCATACGGGCGCACCCTGCATCGCGCGCACACCTCCGGACATTACTCCAGCCCGATGGATAACCTCGAGCGGCTGCGGCACGTTAGAGGCAATCCCAATTGAAGGCGATTCACCACAGCGGTGGAGACACGCCGGTCAAGGAGCTCCTCAGACGGCCTTGGCTCAAGAAGAAGCGATCAGACAATCGAGAGAGGATCCATTCCACCCCGCCCGAAGTCGGAGCTGCAGCCGACGATCGATGAACCGCCGTGTCGAGCAATGCGCAGCGTGGACCGCCTCAGCGGCAACAATCCGCAGCGGTTTTGAGGATGCTCAAGTGGTAGTGGACCGCACCAGGCACGCAGGAGGCCGGATTAGCAGACAAGCGGAGGATCATCCGCCTGCGCGGTTCGACCAACCATCTTCGAACCGGGGTCACATCCGCTCTTTGGGGGTGCCTTGCCTCGCCCCTCGCTTTACGCAACGCGGCGCTTGCCCAAGGATTTCAAGGCCACGCAAGGTGCCCAACTATACCGCCGACTTGGCTCCAGAGGCATGGATAGAAAGCTACGAGATGGCCATGGAGATGCTGGATGTGGATGAAGCAGCATGTGCAAAGTACTTCACAATGATGCTGGAAGGCACCGCCCGACCTGGTTGAAAAACTTGCCGCCCGACTCTATCAGCTCGTGGACGCAGCTTGAGAACCCGGTTCATCCAAAATTTCAAGGACACCTGTAAACAGCCCATGTCGGTGGTGGATCTCGGCGATTTGTGTCCAGCGGACGGAGAGTCTACAACCCATTGCGCGCCGGTCTCGAAGTTTTACATTCTTCGCATCGATCAACCTCGCCCGCGATCATGACGTTGAAGCCAATTGCCGGTTTGAACCGCTGAAGTTGAAGCTGGGTCGCATGAAGCGTTTTTGTCATGATATGGGCACTCTAATGGGTGTTTTGGGAAAGTACGCTGATTCGATAGTACCAAGGATCCTGAATCGGAGAATGATGAAGCGGGAAGGGAAAACAGAACAGCAATTCCAGGAGCCAAGAGATCACCGGCAGCCAATGGAGGGCACAAGCGCAGTTTAACGGCAACATGGGTTTTGTGGCTAACACCAACACGCAGGACAAGGGTCAGTGGCGCCTGGGTAGGCAGTCAAACCGGGTGGTCACAATCCGGATCGCTTTGAATCAGATAAATCAACCTTGTCCAAAGCACGGACGAAGGAGGCACCGCGAACCACCTTGGAAGGACTGTTATATTATGCAGGAGTTTAAGAACTCCAACTCTTTCCGGTATGATCAAGGGTCCGCGGCGGTTCGTGGTCCGCCCGGTTACGGCGGAGGAAATCCCGCCTGTGGTTCGCGGTAATCCGGCGGCAAGGCAATCAGAATAATGAAGGTAATCGTAACAGTCGTAACTAAGGGGGCTACAATCAACAACAGCAGCGGTCGGGTTATCGAGCAATCCAAAGCAATTGAATGGCGGCAGTACCACGCCTTTACCACCAGCTTAGACCGACGAGACCGGAAGCTTCAGAGGCGGGCGGTCAGTGTTGTTGAACTGCCGCGCCAGCACACCGCGCTTGGTCCGAGCAGCCGATTGTGTGGAGCAGAGAGGACCATCCTCCCCTGCCATAATCCGGGTCGTTAGCCTTGGTGGTGGCACCTCGTAGGCGGGTACAAGTTTACCAAGGTTCTTATGGATGGAGGAAGCAGCATTAACATCTTATACTACGTAAACTTTCCGACGGATGGGGTTAACAGATAGGCATCTCAGCCGCCCAAGACAAAGTGTTTCACGGAGTAGTGCCCGTAAGTCGGCATATCCGGTCGGTAAGATAGCCCCGAGGTAACCTTTGAGACGAGCATGATTCCGTAACGTAAACGCCGACATTTGAGGTGGTGAAAATTCAGAGTCCTTACCACGCCTCTTTGGGCGGCCGGCTTATGCTAAGTTCATGGCACGGCCCTGTTATGTCTACTTACAGCTGAAAATGCCGGGTCACAAAGGAACAATAACGGTGCATGGAGCCGCCGGATCGCTCCGAATGCGAGGAAGGTGATGCGGCTTATGCCGAGTCGGTTTGTGCCACGGAGGAGTTAAAGTATTATAAGGATAATGTTGATCCGCGGATATGACCCCTTTGAAGAAGCCAACTACGTAACATGATCCGGACTTGAAGTTCAAATCGCCGCTGAAACGAAGCTTGTTGATTTTGTGCTCGGCGAATCATCCAAGCAGTTCACCATCGCTGCCAACTTGATCCTAAATAGGAAAGCGCTACCATCGAAGTTCATCCGTGAGAACCGGACATCTTTGCATGGAAACCTTCCGACATGCCGTGTACCGAGGGAACTCGCTGAGCACACTCTTAATGTTGATCCGAAATACAAACCGTAAAACAGTTTCTTCGCCGGTTTAATGAGGAAAGGCGCAGCCATCGGAGAAGAAGTCGCTAGACTTTTGGCGGCAGGGTTTATCGTTGAAGTCTTTCACCCAGAGTGGCTCGCTAATCCGTGTTGGTCCTTAAGAAAATGGCACTTGGCGACAAATGCGTGGATTACACAGATCTCAACAAAGCTTGTCCAAGCGGATCCTTTCGCCCCCCCGCATTGACCAGATCATTGATGCAACGGCGGGTTGTGAGCGCTTGAGCTCGATGCATATTCTGGTTATCATCGATTAAGATGGCGGTTAAAGACCAGGAGAAGACTGCGCTTATCACCCCTTTTGGAGCTTTTCGCTATGTGTCCATGCCTTTTGGGCTCAAGAGTGCCCAAGCAACTTATCGGCGCTATGCATGAATTGTTTGCATAAACAGATCGGCCGTAATGTGCACGCCTATGTGGATGATATCGTGGTGAAATCAAGGCGAAGGAGACATTGATTGAGGATTTAAGGAAACCTTTGACAACTTATGGGTGTACAAGATGATGCTCAACCCGCCAAGTGCGCCTTTGGTGTTCCGGCAGCAAGTTGTTGGGTTTTCGTGTCAAACCGGGGATTGAAGCTAATCCGGAGAAGATTACGGCTATTACTTCTTTAGCTAAGCCAAAGTGCATCAATGATGTTCAACGCTTGGCAGGCCGGATTGCTGCGCTTAAGTCGGTTTATCACCGCCTCGAGAGAAGGCTATCCCTTTATATCGATGTCAAGAAGACGGATCAGTTTGTCCGGAGCTCACCGCCGATGAGGCCTTTGAGGATCTAAAGCGGCAGTTGGCCAACCCGCCGTTCTTGCTGCCCCTATGGACAGGGAGCCGCCTCGTTATATGTTGTCGCTAATGCCGTGGCGTGAGTGTGGCCATTGTGGTGGAGCGCAAGGAGGCAGGGAAGGAGTATCCGTTCAATGCCGCTTACTACATCAGCGAGGTTCTCATCGAGTCTAAACAAAGGTATCCACATTGGCGTAAGCTGGTATATGGGGTCTTTATGGCGTCGAAGTGAAGCAATATTTCCAAGGGCACCCCATTACGGTGGTCAGCCTCGGCTCCTTTAGGTGATATCATACTAAACCGGAAGCAATCGCCGGATTGCTAAGTGGGCTATAGAGCTTGGGCCGCACGGTTTAAAGTACGCGTCTCGGACGGCCATAAAATCCCGTGCACTTGTGGATTTCATTAATGATTGGACGGAGTTGCAAGCACCGTAAGAGAAGCCGGATCACACCTATTGGACCATCCATTTTGATGGGTCCAGCAATTGAGGGCTCGGGGCTGAGTCGATTAACTTCCCCACGAGGTGACAAGTTCTGTTATGTTCTCCGCCTAATGTTCCCTTGTACTAACAATGCAGCTGAGTATGAAGCCTTGCTCCATGGTCTCCGGATGGCCAAGGAAATGAATCTCACCGGTTAAATGCTTTGGTGACTCGGACTTGGTGGCCCAAAGAAGTATCCGCACTTGGGACTCCAAAGATCCGCTTATGGCTGCGATCGTCGGAAGTGGATGTTGTGGCAGGACATTTTAAAGGGTATCGTAGACCATGTGGATCGTCGGAAGAACGGCGGCCGATGCTTTAAGCCGGCTGGGTTCCCAACAGAACCGTCCCGCCTAACGCTTTTCCTTGATGTGCTGCACAAACCGTCGGTCAAGCTCCCCGATGAGATTGATTTGGCTATCCCTGATCCGGAGGCTCAACTGGTGGCGGCCTTGCATATCATTCCGGATTGACGCCCTTATTTGGCATACATGAACCGGGCGACTACTGAGGATGAGACGCTGGCCCGGCAGATAGTTCGGCGGTCTAAGTCTATGACTATTGTTAATGGTGAGTTGCACTGTCGCAAAGGTGTCGTGGGCGTTTCAGCTGCCAGTGTCCCTCAAGAGGGCTGTGAGATATTGCGAGAGATTCATGAAGGGATTGTGGTCACCACGCCGGTTCAAAATCCTCGTGGCCAAGGCATTCCGCCATGGTTTCTATTGGTTGATCGCCCATGCCGATGCGGAGGATCTAGTCGACGATGTGATGGTTGCCGAAATTCTCCAAAGGCGTGCTCATGTGCCGCCCAAGAATTGAGGATGATTCCAATTACTTGGCCGCTTTGCACTTGGGGCTGGACATGGTTGGGCCTTTCAAAAGGTCCAAGGACAAGAAGACCCACCTGTTGGTAGCTGTAGATAAATTTACCAAGTGGGTCAAGCAGAGCCTGTTAGCAAGTGTGATGCAGCCACGGCGGTTCAGTTCATCAAACGGGTGATTTTCGGTTTGGGTTTCCACACAGATCATCACGGACAATGGCACCAATTTATCCAAGGGAGCTATGAAGGAATTTTGTGAACGAGAGCATATCCGCTTGATGTTTCTTCCAGAGCCCACCCACAATCCAATGGTCAAGCGGAGCGAGCTAATCAGGAAATTTTGAAGGGTATCAAGCCCCGCTTATGGTCCCTTTAGAGAGGACGCCGGATGTTGGGTGGAGGAGTTACCGCGGTGATATGGAGTATAAACACTACTCCCAACCGATCCAATCGGATATACGCCGCTCTTTATGGTCTATGGAGCGGAGGCGGTTCTTCCCAAAGGATATCCGCTATGACTCGCCCGAGTGGCAGCTTATGTTGAGACAGATAGTGAGGCAGCACGGCAAGATGATCTGGATCGGCCGGATGAAGAGCGTGATATGGCAGCAGCTCGCCGGGCGGTTTACCAGCAGGATCTTCGTCGGTATCACAGCCGGCGGGTTAAAACCAGAACCTTCCAGAAGGAGACTTGGTGTTGCGGCTCATTCAAGATCGAAAGATATGCACAAGCTATCCCCACCTTGGGAAGGGCCTTTGTGGTCAGCAAGAATCTGTACAACGGTTCCTACTATCTCGATCGATATTCGAGAGCGAAAGGATTCACGACGCCGAGGAAGAGACCAATGTGCCGTGGAACATTGCTCATCTTCGCCTTACTATACCGAGCCATTGGCTCCGCTTATGTACATATTAAGACAATGTATATATTTTGAATAAAAGCAATAAACCGGATCCTCGCTAAAGCGGGTATCATTCGCATAAACTTCCGGTTTGGGTACATGGAGATGTTGTCGTGAAGCGGCCTCCGGTTCAACCTTTAGCCTTGTTTTCGTAAACTTTTGTCATTTGGGGGCTTGGTCGATCCGAACCAATGCAATACCTCTTGGCGGCTAAAGCCACCAGATCATTTGGGGACATGGTCATGTCTGAACCAACACGCCTCTTGGTCGGCCTAAGGCCATAGAATCACTTGGGGCTTTGGTCGAACCCGAACCATTGCAATGCCACTTGATCGGCATCATGCCACGAGTTCAGTTGGGGACCGCTGACTTGAACCATCGCTACGCCAGATAGGGGCTTGGTCCTGTCCGACCATGGTAACACCATCTGATCCGGTTCAGTATAGCCTTTTCGTGCAAAACGATTCCTTCGTTGATTTTTTTTTTGTGGTTTTGATACCAATCATTTGGCTTTTGTCGGCCTTCTTAAACCGACACATTTTTTAAACCGGATTTATGTTGTCGGTACGTTTTTACGCTGGCGATTTTTTCCAGTTTGATTTTACTGTTAAAACATCCCATTGTGGAGTAACAGGGGGCTTATCATGCCCGACACGATTTGCACGGTAAATCGGTCTTATACACACAGAGATTACTCTCCTTTGACGGTGATGGTTTATAAGACCTCCGCTTCGGGATTGGCTAAAGCCAACTGTGTGCCCGATGGCTTTGGTGTATGTTTGTATCACATAGTTTTGATCATGTGCCTCGATATTTTTCATATAAATATTGATCAGTCCGGTTAGAGGTATAAACCGCCATGGCGGTTTAAGAACTTGTGATTGCAGGCAAAATATGTTGCGGGTTTACTACAAAACCAACGGATCTAGCACCGCCATGCAAACGCTATAGATCGAGGTTATACCGCATTGTTTAATAAAAGACACTTGCTAGCCTATTACAAAGCCTTTTGAGGTCCGGCGTTTCACGCGGAGTTGTGCTTTGAAGCTTTGGATATCACCCAGCTTGACGGATTATGCTGCTTCACCGGGTTGGCGCGAAGTAGAGGGGACGGCGCCTGGCGTCGGTTCAGCTTCTTCCTCTTCCTCACCCAAAGCCCGGAAGTCATTGGTAGACCACCAATCCGGTTAAGGCCCGAAGACAGCTTCTTCACTTATCAGTTCAGCCGGATCAACGCCGTGGGCGTGGTGTGCTTACGGATTGAGGGATCAAGCTCGCACTTCCGGATGACAAACTCCACCCGCTTGTTATTGGCATCATAAAAGATCGGTGAACCTCCAGATTGGCTTCAGCCGCCGCAGTTGACTCGCCAACGGACGAACTTCCTTTGTGATCCGCTTCAGGGTGTCATTATCAAAGGCTTCACCGTTCTCTTGAGCGCTGGGAAAACCTTTAGCTATGTCAGCCGGATCAAGGTCCGCTATCCATGCCTTGGCACGCTTCAGAGCCAGTAAGGTGCCAGCCCGGGCTGCGGATCGCTTCATCTCTTCAAGCTGCCCCGGAATCATCGACAGCCGGTCTAGCGTCTCTCTGATCAGGGACGGCGCCGTGTTGTCATATGGTGGCGATATGACCCGCTGGCGCCGTATATAGCTGCTCGATCAGAGTGTATGAAGCCTTGAGCTTTTTTCGCACATCGGAGCCTAGATGAGCAATACGTTTGCCTGCACCAGGTTTAGACAGTTCAAGTTAAACCGGCGGACGCATTAACACAGGCATAGTCAGTATAAATTTGCTTACCAAAGATGGCAGAGGTCATGGCGTGCACTTGGCGTTTAAGTCCGGTCAGCTCTTCCGTCACCGGTTTAAGGGCCGCTTCAGCTTCCTCCGCCCGCTTTACTAAACCGGCCTTCTCGGTATCCCAGTTGACCCGTTCGGATTTGTACCACTCCTTCAGCTGTTCCATGGTGGTCAGGGCAGTTTTTAGCTCATCTTTGGCTTTGGTGGCTTCTGTTATTTGGGCTTCCAGATTGGTTCGGAGATCTTTAAGTTGCACAGCCTGCTGGTGTATTTCATTCTGATGACAAAGGAAGCAGGTTAGTAGTTTCATTATGCAAGTCCCAAGCTTAATACAAGTATTCAACTTGGCACTTGGGGGCTAATGGCTAGTTGATCTCAATTTTGCTATGAAGAGAAAACACCTTAAGTCCCGGTTTAACTTTGCAAGGTTAAACCGACCCTTGGGGGCTACTATGCAGTTAAGATATAAGAGAGGTCAGTTACCTCATAACGGTCCTTCATACGGTTTACTAGACCAGCTTCAAAGTCGCGGCTTGTGTAAAGCCGGTTCAAAAAGCCGGAATGAAGCTCTTGGGCGAGAAATTGTCGTAGTCGACATATCAGTCTTCCCCTTGTCCTTGCTCATAATGGTGGAACTGTCTTTGATGCTGTGTTTTGTTAAAGCGACTGGTTGGCCAGGAGCAGTGTAGCCAGTACCTGTCACAATAACATCGTCATTTTCAGCGGTCTTGTTTGGGCTTGCCGTCGTCTTGCTTTGGCTTGGCGGTTCAACAGTCACGACTCGCTCGACGGACGGATTTGATGGAACAGGTTGGGAAGTTTCCACCTGAACCTCCGGTTCAACCTCTGGCGGATCAGCAGAGTCGTCTTTGTACAGTTCACCAGAGCTTTCCTTGGCAGCTTCAGGATTTTCGTGTGTTTGTTCGGGGGCGTTTTCCGGATCAGCATCCAGGGTAGGATCAAGAGTTTTTGCCTTCTTGCTCAAGCGAGCCTTGGTGCTGCAATAGTCAGAGTCGGATCAAGACAAATTTATCAGAGTAACGGTGAGTCGAATTGGCAAACAGTAATTACGCACCGCTTGGCGATGTTGGCGGAGGCAGTTGTGTGGTGGATGAACCGCCGACGAGTTGGAAGAGGCCCGATAATTCGGGTCGACGGATTGAGAGGACATCGAAGAAACCTTTTAAGGATAACGCGCTGGAGAGCAAGTCACCCGCCGACGCTTCCGGATAGGTGTGTCCGTAAACCGCTGAAGTAACCTGTTGGCCACTATGCCGGGTTGTACGACGCTTCGCCTGTTGTGTCTTCGTTAAGATTTGGATTCAAGTAAGCACAGAATGGTATTTTTTCACTTTCCGGACGGCGCGATTTAATTCTCTTAACCGCGCAAGATCGGATTCGAAGAAAGTAAGATTACCTCAACAGGTCGGCGTGGCTGGCTTCCGCATCATCCCGGAAGAAAATTGTCGGTAAAAAGATTGTACGAGGACTAAACATGTGCAGGAAAAACGCAAAGCGGCAAGCCGGTTTACCTCAAGATCGATTCTTCGTCCTCCGCCGGATTAGAGGACTCGGCAGTCTTCTTCTTGCCCGCTTTTCTTAGTAGCCTTTGACTTTACACGAGGCGCCCAACCGGTTTGGTTCGCCTCGAATGAGCTGTCGGCCCGAGAAGGGATAAAGGATTAACGGCATTGACGGAGTATTAAGAGCGTGAAAGATAGAGAATAGAACTTACCGGCGGTTTGTTGGTGGCACGAATGGAGCCAATCCGTGAGGCTGCAGACGGAGATTGGTTCATCAAGCATCTTCTTGACGATTTCGTGACCTCTTGTTCAGTTATAGGCAGCTCGTGACGCCTTTGAGGATCTTTGAGGCTGCCGTGTACTGCATCAATCCGGGCCGGCGGCTTAGTGGCAAAACACCCCAAGAGACCCAGCAACGCACAAGATCTACGCCGTTAAACCATTGGCCATGAGCCGGAGCTTGATTATTTGCGGTGCGAAGTTTTTTTCGCTCCGGGCGGTTAAGCGGGAAGGTAGCGGATGAGTGTTGCTGAGCCGGTGAGAACGGTAACCTGGCAAGGGGTTTTCATCAGCAGGGGCAGTGTTCCGGCAATAGAACCAGGTTTGGTTCCATTCCTTTGGATGGCTGTGGTGCTTGGCGTGTGGAAAATCGACTTCTTTCCTCTTCTGGATCGACACGCCGCCCAGCTCTGTATTCGACCATCGTAAAACTCAGGCGGCGGTTCAAATGGAAAAATCCGGAACAACTCTACAGATGGTTCTTCTTGAAGATAGACTTCACAGAAGACTTGAAAGTTGCATATATTCGACACCGAATTTGGGCCGATGTCCTGAGGATGAAGCTGCAGACTGGCAAGGACATCCCGGAAAATTTTTGAACCGGGCGGACAGAACCCCCGGTCTAAGTGGTGCATGAACACGATTACTTCTCCCGCTCGCGGCTCGGGAGGAAACTCGCCTTCCGGAACGCGCCAGTGGAGGACACTTTTTGGAGCCAAACCGCGGTGGTGACATAGCCGCTGAGCTGCGCCTCGGTGACTCGACCGGACCCGGTTGCAAGCAGAAAATTGAGGAGCCATTCCGGAAGATTATATGGGAAAGCTGCGAAAGAAAGGAAGGAAACGGTTCACTATTAAACAGGTCAGGTGTTACAAATATTGTTAAACCGGCAGTTCGTAAGCCGGCTTCCCGGTCCGGTTTAACTAAGGACTAATGGAGGGTCGGATTAAGTATCAGAAGTTAAACCGACGGAAGAGCTAGTGCTGGAAAAATTGCTAAGTATAGACAGAAACAGGTTTCCCATGCAAAAGGAAATAATCTAGATCTACCAGGGTTCAGTAAAGAGAATTTCTGCGACCTATGCAGACCTCATACAGCGCAGGAAGGTTCAGGTATGTTAAAATGGAAGATCTGAACAAGGGGGAAAGGCGCCTAGAATCAGGTAAATGGTGAAAGCATCCGTTGGCATATGAGAAGCGGTACGGCCGAGCCGTACGGCCATGGCGGAACGGGCATGCAAGGTCGGCAAGAACACTCGTGGATTATGCGACGAACCAAGCTTCCAGATGAGATCTAGGGTTTAAAGATGACCTTACCGGATGAGCAGGAAACACGGAGGAGCGCGGAGACTCTGGTCCGATCCGGTTGATGCAGCGGGCCGGCGGGAAGCGTTGGTCGAAGGTTGAAGGTGACGGCAAGAGCTTCAGGGTCGGCAGGTCGCGAGGAAGAAGAAGAGAGAAAGGAGAAGAAGAGAATGACCCGGCCGGTCTATTTATAAGGGGCCGGAGTAATCAATGGGCGCGAGAATTGAGGAGCCAAAAGCGGTGGAAGGTGCAGCGGCCGCCTCGATTCCCGGGATAGCCTTAATGAAGGGAATCTTACTGTTTAGATTTTTGTCCAAAATGACGTCAGGGGGCCCTGACACGAAGAGCAGAGGATGATGTCACGGCGGGTCAAGTCAATGGCGGTTTACAAGGAAGATCAAGGGTTGCCTGAAGACGTGGAAGATTAACCTGAACCGGTTCAAGTCAATCTGGGGCCTAATGTTGAGGATATAGCTACGGAGTGTGAACCGCCCCGGAGGGGCCGGTTTACCCTCGTGTGGGATCCAGGCCCATATGGAGGCCTGGAGCCCAGAAGGGAATTAAGATCCATACATGTAAACCGCCCTAATACCGTAACTTGTGTTGTAAGACAAGAAAGGAGAGACCAAACCGGACTCCTATATGAGCCGGATTGGGATTTTGTAAGCCGGCCGGGCGTTCACCCGTGTATATAAGGGGACGACCCGGCGGCGAGTTAGGGACACAGATTCGAGGCCAAGGCAAAGCTATTGCTCCTTAGTCGCCGAATCATATCAATCATACCACAACTGGACGTAGGTCTTTACCTTCATTGAAGGGCCAACCAAGATAATTCCGTGTCTCGTGTCCGCATTAACCCCTCTAGGTAACCCGTACGATGGCCCTGCGACTAAGTCCTTTCATGAGGACATCTGCCGTGACAATTCCACGACAACGGGGGTTGGATGCACCGGCGAAGTTTGAACCAACTCTCAAGGTGAGAAAGGGCAATGCACGGTACCGAAGATGCTAGCAATGATGAATCCATGGACTCAACATTAGTCATAAAGAACTCACATACTTATTGCAAAAATCTACAAGTCATCAAAAACCAAGCATTACGTGCATGCTCCTAGGGGGATAGATAGGTAGGGAAATACCATGGCTCGTCCCCGACCGCCACTCATAAGGATGACAATCAAAGAACACCTAATGTTTCAAATTTGTCACATAACGGTTACCATACGTGCATGTTACGGGACTTGCAAACCTCAACACAAGTATTTCTCAATTTCACAATTACCATCTTCATATCTCAAAACAATCATCAAGTATCAAACTTCTCATAGTATTCAATGCACTTTATATGGAAGTTTTTATTATATCCCTCTTCGATCCCTATCATATTAGGACTAATTTTATAACCAAAGAAAATTACCATGCTGTTCTAAAAGACTCTCAAAATAATATAAGTGAAGCATGAGAGTTCATCTATTTCTTCAAAATAAAACCACCGTCATGCTCTAAAAAGATGTAAGTGAAGCACTAGAGCAAATGACCAACGACTCCAAAAGATATAAGTGAAGATCAATGAGTAGTTGAATAATTATGTAACTATGTGAAGACTCTCTAACATTTAAGAATTTGAGATCTTGGTATTTTATTCAAACAACAAGCAAAACAAAAGAAAATAAAATGACGCTCCAAGCAAAACACATATCATGTGGTGAATAAAAATATAGCTCCAAGTAAAGTTACCGATGAACAAAGACAAAAGAGGGGATGCCATCCAGGGCATCCCCAAGCTTAGGCTCTTGGTTGTCCTTGAATATTACCTTTGGGTTACTTGGGCATCCCCAAGCTTAGGCTCTTGCCACTCCTTATTCCATAGTCCATCGAATCTTTACCCAAAACTTGAAAACTTCACAACACAAAACTCAACAGAAAACTCGTAAGCTCCGTTAGTATAAGAAAATAAAACCACCACTTAGGTACTGTTGTGAACTCATTATAAATTCATAATGGTGTAACATCTACTGTATTCCAACTTATCTATGGTTCATACCCTCCGATACTACTCATAGATTCATCAAAATACGCAAACAACACAATGAAAACAGAATCTGTCAAAAACAGAATAGTCTGTAGTAATCTTTATCAAACGTATACTTATGGAACTCCAACAATTCTGAAATAAATTAGTGGACCTGAGGAATTTGTCTATTAATAATCTGCAAAAAAGAATCAACCTAAAAGCACTCTCTAGTAAAAAATGGCAGCTAATCTCGTGAGTGCTAAAGTTTCTGTTTTTACAGCAATATCATAAAGACTTCACCCAAGTCTTCCCAAAGGTTCTACCTGGCACAAACTCTAATTAAAACATAAAACCACATCTAAACAGAGGCTAGATGGATTATTTCTTATTAAACAGGAGCAAAAAGCAAAGAACAAAAATAAAATTGGGTTGCCTCCCAACAAGCGCTAACGTTTAACGCCCCTAGCTAGGCATGATGATTTCAATGATCCTCACATAAAAGATAAGAATTGAAACATAAAGAGAGCATCATGAAGAATATGACTACACATTTAAGTCTAACCCACTTCCTATGCATAGGTATTTTGTGAACAAACAATTTATGGGAATAAGAATCAACTAGCATAGGAAAGCAAAACAAGCATAACTTCAAGATTTTAAGCACATAGAGAGGAAACTTGATATTATTGCAATTCCTACAAGAATATATTCCTCCCTTATAATAATTTTCAGTAGCATCATGAATAATTTCAAAAATATAACCATCACCTAAAGCATTCTTTTCATGATCTACAAGCATAGAAATTTTATTACTCTCCACATAAGCAAAATTCTTCTCATTCAGAATAGTGGGAGTATCATAAGAGACTCGAATACTATAAATCGCTTCCACATTAAAATAGTAATGTTCAGAAAAGGGGTAATCATAATCATGACAAGTTTTATAAATACAAGCATCACTACTTTTTATAGCATAAGTGTCATCACAATAATCATCATAAATAGGAGGCATGCTATCATCATAATAAATTTGCTCATCAAAACTTGGGGGACTAAACATATCATATTCATCAAACATAGCATACCCAAGCTTGTGGCTTTGCATATCATTAGCATCATGGGTGTTCAAATAATTCATACTAACAACATTGCAATCATGCTCAATATTCACATATTTTATGCCAAGCATTCTATGTAATTCTTCTTCTAGTACTTGAGCACAATTTTCCTTCCCATCATTTTCATGAAAGACATTAAAATGATGAAGCATATGAGGCACCTTCAATTCCATTTTTTGTAGTTTTCTTTTATAAGCTAAACTAGTGATAAAACAAGAAACTAAAAGATTCGATTGCAAGATCTAAAGATATACCTTCAAGCACTCACCTCCCCGGCAACGGCGCCAGAAATTAGCTTCATGTCTACTACGCAACCTTCTTCTTGCAGATGTTGTTCGGCCTCCAAGTGCAGAGGTTTGTAGGACAGTAGAAAATTTCCCTCAAGTGGATGACCTAAGGTTTATCAATTCGTGGGAGCCATAGGATTAAGATGGTCTCTCTCAAACAACCCTGCAACCAAATAATAAAGAGTCTCTTGTGTCCCCAACACACCCAATATAATGGTAAATTGTATAGGTGCACTAGTTCGGCTAAGAGATGGTGATACAAGTGCAATATGGATGATAGATATGGGTATTTTTAATCTGAAAATATAAAAACAGCAAGGTAACTAATGATAAAAGTGAGCGAAAACGATATTGCAATGCATTGAAAAAAGGCCTAGGGTTCAAACTTTCACTAGTGCAAGTTCTCTCAACAATAATAACATAATTGGATCATATAAATATCCCTCAACATGCAACAAAGAGTCACTCCAAAGTCACTAATAGCGGAGAACAAACGAAGAGATTATTGTAGGGTACGAAACCACCTCAAAGTTATCCTTTCTGATCGATCTATTCAAGAGTCCGTAGTAAAATAACACGAAGCTATTCTTTCTGTTCGATCTATCATAGAGTTCGTACTAGAATAACACCTTAAGACACAAATAAACCAAAATCCTAATGTCACCTAGATACTCCAATGTCACCTCAAGTATCCGTGGGAATGATTATACGATATGCATCACACAATCTCAGATTCATCTATTCAACCAACACAAAGAACTTCAAAGAGTGCCCCAAAGTTTCTACCGGAGAGTCAAGACGAAAACGTGTGCCAACCCCTATGCATAAGTTCACAAACGGACCCGCAAGTTGATCACCAAGACATACATCAAGTGGATCACGTGAATATCCCATTGTCACCACAGATAAGCACATGCAAGACATACATCAAGTGTTCTCAAATCCGTAAAGACTCAATCCGATAACATAACTTCAAAGGGAAAACTCAATCCATTACAAGAGAGTAGAGGGGGAGAAACATAATAAGATCCAACTATAATAGCAAAGCTCGCGATACATCAAGATCGTGCCAAATCAAGAACACGAGAGAGAGAGAGAGAGAGAGAGAGAGAGAGAGAGATCAAACACATATCTACTGGTACATACCCTCAGCCCCGAGGGTGAACTACTCCCTCCTCGTCATGGAGAGCGTCGGGATGATGAAGATGGCCACCTGTGAGGGATCCCCCCTCCAGTAGGGTGCCGGAACTGGGTCCTGATTGGTTTTTGGTGGCTACAGAGGCTTGCGGCGGCGGAACTCCCGATCTGGGTTATGTTCTGGGGTTTTTTTGTATTTATAGGAATTGTTGGCGTCTGGAACAAGTCAGGGAGGTGCCCGAGTCATCCACGAGGTAGGCCGACGCGCCTGGGGGGGCACCCTTGTGGACGGCCCGGGACTCTTCTGGCCCAACTCTTTTACTCCGGGGTCTTCTTTTGGTCCATAAAAAATCGTCAAAAATTGGCACATCCATTGGACTCCGTTTGGTATTCCTTTTCTGTAAAACTCAAAAACAAGGGAAAAACAGAAACTGGCACTGGGCTCTAGGTTAATAGGTTAGTCCCAAAAATTATAAAAGTAGCATATAAATGCATATAAAACATCCTAGATGGATAATATAATAGCATGGAAGAATAAAAAATTATAGATACTTTGGAGACATATCGAACACCATGTAGTGCGAGAAATCTAACGGAGGAGACCGAGTCTTGGGGGGAAAAGTGTGCAAACCTCTGCAGAGTGTACAAACTAATCATGGTTAGTCTTGTCCCCGGTTATGGACATCTTGAGTATCTGGTTCTTGGATTATCATGTTGATCTCATCACTCTTAATTAATTTTGTGGGATTATTAATACTGTTTAATTGGGATTGAGATGGGGTTTACCTTCTCAATGTTTCAACCACCATGATAGTTAAATAAAATCTATTCCTTTGTTGTAGGAAAAAAATGGCTTTATGAAAAATATTAACCTTAGAGCTTTCCACCAGCCATATATGCATGTAGTGATAGCATTTACTTGTTCATTTGCTCTACTATGTTATATTGCCAGCATATTCCATGTGCTGACCCGTTTCGGGCTGCAACATCACTTTTCAGACGAAGAGTAAGGTGCGCTAGGTCATTGTTGTGCACTCAACTATGCCGTTGGAGTTGATGGACTCACTTTATCTTCCAAGGCTTCTGTTGCCATCTTATTTAGATGGCCTTAAGCCATATTATTCTATTAAGTTCTCTTTTGAGACATTCGATGTAATAAGTGTGTGATTGCACTCTGTTATAAATCCTTCAAGTACTGTGTGTGTCAGCATTACCGATCCAGGGATGACACTTATACACAGAGATTTGACCGTTTGAGGTCGGATCGCTACAAGATGGTATCAGAGCACACGCTGATTGTAGGACACGACCACTAAGAAAAGCCATAGGTCACTCTTCTCTACCCGTTTCTGACTCCTCTCCATTTTCTACTCTATAGGATGGAGGACTCAAGAAACAAGTTTGCATAACCGGATGAAGACACCTTTTGGGAGACACTTGAAGGAAGTCACTAGGTACCTGAACATCGTAATACCAAGCTTCACCGGGACCTACACCGCCACTTTACCAGAAGAGGAGCTTTGGATGATTTGAGTTCAAGTTCCAGGAAGGACATTCACGCCAGTTACTGAGCCCATAGAGTTTTCCTTTGATGCACCAACCTGGAGTCTAGGTAAGAGCATGGCAGCCCACATCGCCATGGGACGCATCGGTGAAGTTTATCACAAGGATCTTAAGGACACCATCTACCAGATATGTGGGTGCCAAGATGAACAATGGGATATGATCAGCACCAGGAGGGACAGGTCCATTGCAGCTTTCATCCAGGAGTTAAACCAGCACATTCGACGCCAGGAGAACCAAATGTGCGCAAACATGATAGATCTGAAGAAGGTGATGACCAGGAACATGGAGCTAGAAGAGGAACTCAAGTCTACACGCAACGGATATGAGGAGGAAATCGCAATACTGGTGGAGAAGAATGACGACTTGACAAGGAAGCTAGGAGTATTCATGGGAGACCCCGCGCCAGGAGGAGATGACGACCATCCCGGGACTACATCATCATCGACGACACCGACTCCGACCCCGACAGTAGTGATGATGATTATGAAGACGAAGTTGTAGCGGATATCATGGAGTCTTCCACCGATCAAAATTTCTAGTAGACCACCATATTATTTGTATTATTCCCCCATGTATATAGTAGTAGTCCGAGCACTTCTGTAACAATAGTTAGATCGATTGTATGCCCTTGTTTGAATTGATTGGTGTGATATGAATGTGTTTGTCTCATGTGCATATGGGTAGTGCTTTCTCACTAGACCTCACTCTATTCTAATCTCTCCCCTCTAAACCTACCAGATGCCTCCAAGACGTGACCCAGGATTTGTCTTCCCACCGGAGCTCACTCAGTTGATCCAACAGCAGAATGCCTTGATGCAGCTACTAGTCCAGAACCAAGGAAACAAGAACAACAACAACCCACCACCACCTCCAGTTGAGAACTTAGCCCGTTTTCCGAGGTTTCAGCCGCCGGTGTTTTCCAGTAGCACCGAGCCGATAGTTGCTGATGACTGGCTATGCAGGATTGGAAGGGAGTTGACCACCGCTGGTTGCACAGATGCTGAGAAGGTGCGCTTTACCGCACACCAATTGGATGGACCCACAGCCTCATGGTGGGAAAATTACACAGCCACTTTCCCTATAGCCAATGTCACTTGGGATCGGTTTCAGCAAGCGTTCCACACTGCACATGTCTCAACTGGAACTATGAGCATGAAGAAGCATGAGTTTCGCAACTTAGGCCCGGGTAATCGTACTGTGGGGCAGTACGTGGATGAGTTCAGTAAGTTAGCTCGCTATGCCCCGGACGATGTGGCGACCGGTGCCGCGAAGCAGGAGAAGTTTATGGAAGGGTTGAATGATGAGATGAGTATGCAGTTGATGGTAGCGAAATTCGCTAACTACCAGGAGTTGGTAGACAAGGCTCTTATGATTGAAGGGAAGCAGCAAAAGAAAGAGAGTCGCAAGAGGAAGTATGGACAAGGGAAGTACAATTCAGGAGCTCAACAGAAGCCTCGTTTTACCCCGAACTCGGGAGGATATACCCATAACCATGAAGGCCACACTCACAGTGGATGAAGTTCACATAACCACAGTGGCTCCAAGAATGGGAATGGGAATGGAGCAGGTAGCAATCAGAATCGCTCTAACCCAGCCACACTCACCAAGAAGGACCAAATTCACATTACTTGTTTCAAGTGCAGGAAGACTGGGCATTATGCCAATGAGTGTCCTGAAGCAAAGAATGGAAATGGCAATGGAAGCTTGGGAAGAAGCCCAAACCTTTTAACAGGGGACAAGTGAACCACGTGAACGTGGAGGAGGTTGAAGAGCAGCCAGATGCAGTTATTAGTAAGTTTTTGGTTAAGTGGTTTACTGCAATCGTTCTTTTTGATACTGGTGCATCGCATTCATACATTTCAAGGGGATTTGTGGATAAGTATAAGTTTCCCATTAAAGTTCTTAGGACACCTATGTTAGTAAGCTCGCTAGGAGCGGAGTATATGGCAAGACAAGGATGTTTTCAGATGCCATTGACCATAGGTAGGCACGTGTTCCACTCAGATTTAATAATTCTGTTGTCGCAAGGATTGGATGTGATACTAGGCATGGATTGGCTATCGATGTATGGAGGAAACATCGATTGTGCCAGTAAGACAATTCTGCTCACCACCCTGGAGGGAAAAAGGATTAAGTATGTATCAAGACATGTGCCTAGGAGGACCCAAGTAAATTCCCTTTCAGGAGTTGTTCAGGAGGAAGTGCCCGTAGTGAAGGATTACCCGGATGTATTTCCAGAGGAGCTACCAGGCATGCCGCCAGCTCGAGACATTGAGTTTTTGATAGAGTTGTTGCCAGGCACCCGACCGGTATCCAAGAGACCATACCGGATGCCCGCAAATGATCTGGAGGAGATTAAGAAGCAGATTAAGGAGTTATTGGAGAAAGGTTACATTTGGCAAAGTTCATCACCGTGGGGAGCCCCAGTTCTCTTGGTTGATAAGAAGGATGGATCCTTGAGAATGGTTGTCGATTATCGTGCATTGAATGAAGTGATGATTAAGAACAAGTACCCACTGCCGATGATCAATGATTTGTTTGACCAGCTGCGAGGAGCTAAAGTATTCTCCAAGATCGATCTATGATCAGGATACCACCAGATGAAGATCCGAGAACAGGATATACCCAAGACAGCCTGCACCACAAGGTATGGACTATATGAGTACACGGTTATGTCATTTGGATTGACTAATGCCCCTGCCTATTTCATGAGTATGATGAATAAGGTGTTCATGGAGTTCTTGGATAAGTTTGTTGTGGTGTTCATTGATGATATTTTGGTGTACTCAAAGAATGAAGAGGAGCACAAGGAACATTTGCGTTTAGTTCTCGAGAAGCTCAGGGAACATCAGTTGTATGCCAAGTTCAGCAAGTGTGAGTTTTGGTTGAAGGAAGTTGGATTTCTTGGCCATGTTATATCAGGAGAAGGTATAGCAGTAGATCCTACCAAGGTTCAGTCTGTCACTGAGTGGTTGGCACCCACCTCCGTAGGAGAGATCCGCAGTTTTCTTGGACTCGCGGGATATTATCGGAGATTTATTGAGAATTTTTCCAAGATTGTGAAGCCCATGAGGGAGTTGTTGAAGAAGGACATCGAGTTCAAATGGACAGATGAATGTGAGGCAAGTTTTTAGGAGCTGAAGAAATGATTAGTTACACCCCCAGTGCTGATTCTGCCAGATATACAGAAGGATTTCCAAGTGTATTGCGACGCTTCTCGCTTAGGACTGGGAGGAGTACATTTGCAGGACGTAGAGTTGTTTCATATGCCTCATGACAGCTTCGACCGCATGAGTTGAATTATGCCACGCATGATTTGGAGTTAGCAGCTGTAGTCCACGCGCTCAAGACCTGGAGACATTTTCTTATTGGAAACCGTTGTGATGTGTACACGGATCATAAGAGTTTGAAGTACATTTTCACTCTGAAGGAGCTGAATCTGAGGCAAAGGAGATGGTTGGAGCTTATAAAGGATTATGATATGAAGTTGCACTATCATCCAGGCAAGGCCAATGTCGTAGCAGATGCTTTGAGCCGAAAGAGTTATGCCAATACCCTCGTAAGCGGAGGATTACCAAAGGAGTTAGCCGAAGATATCAGGGAACTATGTTTGGAGATAGTCCCTAGAGTCTTTGTTGCAGCATTGGAGGTTCAATCAACATTATTGGGAAAATTCGAGAAGCTCAGAAGGATGATAAGGAAATTGCTGAGATAAAGGAGAAGATGGGCAAGGGAAAAGCCAAAAGTTTTCGTGAGGATGAGCACGACACCTTGTGGTTTGAGGACCGTGTTTATGTACCCAATAATGCAGAGATCAGGAAGTTGATACTTCAGGAAGCTCATGACTCGCCATACTTGATACACCCCGAAAACACCAAGATGTATTTGGATTTGAAGGATCGTTTCTGGTGGACAGGAATGAAGAAGGATATTGCCGAGTATGTAGCCGTATGTGATGTATGTCAGAGAGTAAAGGCAGAACATCAGAAGCCAGCAGGATTACTGCAGCCTATGCCGATACCCGAATGGAAGTGGGATAAGCTTGGCATGGATTTCATCACTGGATTACCCAGGACCCGATCGGGATATGATTCTATCTGGGTAGTAGTGGATCCTTTGACCAAAGTAGCTCACTTTATCCCAGTGAAAACCACCTACACGAGTGCGAAGTTGGCCAAGATATATATGACCAGGATCGTATGTTTGCATGGAGTTCCGAGGACAATCGTATCAGATAGAGGAACGCAGTTTACCTCAAAGTTTTGGCACCAGTTGCACCATACTTTGGGTACCAGGCTAGAGTTCAGTACAACCTTTCATCCGCAGACAGATGGACAGACCGAGAGAGTCAATCAGATTCTGGAGGACATGTTGAGAGCCTGTGTGCTAGATTATGGATCTAGCTGGGATGATAATTTTCCTTGCGGAGAGTTCTCATACAACAACATCTACCAGGCCAGTTTGAAGATGGCACCTTTCGAAGCTTTGTATGGAAGGAGGTGCAGGACACCGTTGATGTGGGATGAAGTTGGAGACCGTCAGTTGTTTGGACCAGATTTGATCAAAGAGTCTGAAGAGAAGGTTAAGTTGATTCGAGATAGACTAAAGGTAGCTCAGTCCAGACAAAAGAGTTATGCAGACTCAAAGCGCAAGGAGGTAGTCTATTAAATCAGAGATAGAGCATAACTTCGTGTGTCACCTCTGAGAGGAGTTAAGCGTTTTGGAGTTAAGGTAAAGTTAGCCCCAAGATTTGTAGGACCATACCGAGTTTTGGAACGTATGGGAGAAGTGGTCTACAAGTTGGAGTTACCCGAAGGACTGTCAGGAGTCCATGATGTGTTTCACATTTCTCAGTTGAATAAGTTCCATGATGAGATGGACGATATCCCTCTGAGAGATGCAGTGCCCCTGGAAGCAATTTAGTTGGATAGTGATTTAACCTACGAGGAGAAACCTATCAAGATTCTCGAGTTTGCCAGCCAAGTAACACGCAACAAGGTTATCAAGTTTTGCAAAGTTCAGTGGAGCCACCATACCGAGGATGAAGCCACCTGGGAACGAGAGGAAGACCTACGGAAAGACCACCCACACCTATTTTCTAACCAACCCGAATCTTGAGGATGAGATTCATCTTAAGGGGGGTAGGTTTGTAACATCCCAAATTTTCAATTTGGAATGTTATACATAGGTCATCATATCCATAACATATTTTATTTGCATTTCGTTTGTGATCCTAGAAATCTTAAGCAACTCAAGGACCCACGGAGAGAGTTAGAGATTTCATTTATTTTCATATTTCAATCTTTCTCAAATTTGAAAAGAGGATCAATTTGGTTTTAATAAATTTTTCTCTCCGAAATGTTTCCAATATAAAAATAAAGAGGGAGATAAAATGACTTCTCCAAAATAAAAGAAATATTGGAGGAAAATATTAAAATCAAATAAATAATTTATTTGGATTTTTATTACTATTTTATTTGAATTAGAAAAATATGCATTTTTCAAAATTGCATTTTTAGGCCAAGAAAATGTTCACTTTGTTCTAAATATTTTATTTAGCGGTGAAAATTATTTTTGGCATTTTTTTAGATTTCTTATATTTATTTTGGATTTTCCCTTCTCGGTGGAATTTGTTTAAAAAAACGCGTCGCCCGACTGGGCCAACGGCCTAGCCGAGCGGGCCGAAGCCCAGCGCGTCGCCGCCTCCCGCTCCGGCTCGGGAGCAGACTCCCGAGCGCCGCCACTGCCATGGACGCCGTGCCCATCCCAGACACGCCCGGCCGCCTGTCACAGCCCTAGAGCTTGCTTGTAACTAGTGGCATTGCATCCATGCATCATGTTTAATTTTCATGAAATTTGAAATGGGGATGACCAAGCCCTAGCACCAAAGCAATTCAAATAGGTTCAACTAAGAAATATTTTTCAGTGAATTCAAATGGCTTTAGAAAATGTTCATCATTTCTGGAAAAATGCTATAAACCATAACCAGAGGTGCTGCACATTTTTCATGACATATTTGGTCACTGGATTAATTCATAAAGTTTTTCATTTGGGCATCTAAATACTATAAAATATTTTAAATGCTCAAATAATCATAAACTTAAAATGTTTGCTGTTGGATATTTTCCAAACAGTGGGCTTGAGCAAGTTTCATGATTTTTGGGATAGTATTAGTATTTTTAATAAAGCCCTAAAGACTACAGGATAATAGAAAAACAAAAACAATTAAAGGAAGAGCAGAGGAACCCACCTGGGCCTTCTTACCTGGCGTGCCTGTAGCCCAAGTAGCCGGCCTAGTACGGCCCAGCCCACCAGGCCCCTCCCCTGTCGTCCTCCTCCTTGCCAGGAGGACGAGAGGCGCGTGGCCACCGCGCGCACGGGCACCGACGGCCACCACCTGCTTGCCGCTTCCCCCCTCGACGCTCTGGACGCCTTCCGCAGCGCCACGCAACCCCCTGGAACCCCTCGCTCCCTTCCTCGCCCCCGTTCCCCTCCTCTGTCTCGCTCTCTCACGCACGCCCGAACACGCCGTCGCCGCCGTCATCCACTGCCACCGCGGCCACCGCCACCCCCTCTCCTCTCCGACGCGCTCCCGAGCTCCGCAGTGCCTCCCTCGTCCTCTCCGTCGGCTCACGCGACCGAGAAGCCCAGCGCCGCCCGGCGCTTTTCCCTCCTCGGCCGCCAGAGATCTCCATCGCCGCCCAGCGCTCCGGCCTCTCCCGACCCCGCTGAGTCTCTCCTCGCATCCGCCGTGAGCTCCTACCCCTAACCCCCTCTCCTTTGCCGTTTGCATGCCATAGCCGCCATCTACTTTGTGACGAGCGCGCCGCCTAAAGCTTCGCCGACGATGACGCTCCGGTGACCATTTGGTCCCGGGCATGCATCCAACGTCCTCGCCGCACCGCGTAGACGCCGTAGGTGTTAACCCCGCATCGCAAAGGCCGCGGTGGCCTCGAGCCCGAGCTCGCCCGAGCTCCAGCCGCCGTGCAAGTTGCTGCCGCCGTCGATTTAGGTCACCTGAGCTGCTGCTGCGTGCACCACGAGACGCGGACGAGCTCCAGCATCGCGTAGAACCTCTCAGCCATCGATTTGGTCGCCGGAGGTGCGTTTCCGACGCCCTCCGCCATCTCTGGCATCGCCGGCGACGAGCCTAGGGTCAACTCCGGCGAGTTTGACCCGGGTTTGACCCTAGTTTGACCTCCCCTGACTCACTAACAAGTGGGCCCCGGTCCTGTAATTTTTGGTTAAGGTTTTAAACTAAAACTTAACTAACCCACTGACGTGGCACCGTAAGATTAGCTAATCAGGTTTAGTTAGTGACACTGACATGTGGGCCCCGTGTCCTGCTAATTTTAGTTAGTGCTAAAACTAACTCTTTTAGCCCTGAGTCACTGACCAAGGGACCCCACGGGTCAGGTTTGACCTGGGGCGCCCAGTTGACTTGATGATGTCACACCGACGTCATGCTGACGCAGTTAACCATTTTCTGGATTTAGAAATAATTAGGAAATTCCAGAAAATATCCTAAACTTCTAAAATTCATAGTAATTCAACCGTAGCTCAGATTGAAATAAGTTATATATGAAAAATGATCAGAAAAATATGAAGAATCTGTTTATGCCATGATCATGCATGTTTGAACAAGTTAACCTCACTGAATAGGACAAATGATGATTAGGGCAATTTATGAAATAACATTTGGAGTTGGAGTTTAACCTTGTTTGAATTCCACTTCAATTAACAGCTAGATATTGCATTAGGTGAATTCAGTACCTTAACATGACATGTCATTCATGTGAATGTGCATTGCATTGATTGTGTTCTTTCTCAGTTGCCGGTGTTTGTCCCTCTCGATGAGCGGCGTCTGAGCGATGAATTCGATGACACCGATGAAGATATATATTATCTTGAAGTGCCGAGCAAGCAAAACCCCTTGTTCATTCGATATAATCCCACTCTCTCGCTCCTGCTCTATTTTACTGCATTAGGACAACAACGACTCATGTGTTACTTGCTGCGGTAGCTGAACCCCTTTATCCTCTGCATGACTGTCATTCCACAGTAATTAGATGAAACCCACTAGCATGAGTAGGAGTTGTTTGAGCCTGATGTGCCTACTCATTCATGCTTGTTTGTCATGCACACTCTTGCTTAGAGTTGAGTCGGTCGATTCATCGGGATGAATCGGAGGTGTGTGAACATGTCCCTCTGTGTGTGAGCTAAGTGTGTGAACACGATTTGGTAAAGGTAGCGGTGAGAGGCCATGTAGGAGTACATGGTGGGTTGTCTCATTGCAGCCGTCCTCAGGAACTGAGTTCTGTGTTTGTGATCCATGAAACAGTTACTACCACACATTGGGATCCTTAATTGACTCTCTCGGCTTCTTAACCACCCTTGTCCTCTGTCCAGGAGTTGCAACTAGTTTCTGGTGTTTGTAGGATATGTGTTGGAGGCCGTGTGTAGCGCTGGCCCTAGGGGTGGGCTATGATGCGGTAGATACACCATGGCCCGGTGTACCGAATGCCCGTTTGGTATCTCAGGAACCCTGCACACATCGTTCTGGGCTGTATGGGAAACCTCGGCCGGACTCCCTGCGGATGGAACCTGAATAGGCGATAAACCTGGACTAGGGACTTGAGTGTTTAGGTAGGCCGTGGCCGACACCCACGTTGGGATTCCGCTTGAAGGTTGTCGAGTACATGTCGTATGGCGGCGGTAAGTGGTGAGCGTGTGTGAAGAAGTACACCCCTGCAGGGTTAATATGATCTATTCGAATAGTCGTGTCCGCGGAAAAGGACTTCTGGGTTGCCTATATCAGTTCATAGACAAGTGAAAATGGATACTCTAAAATGCGCAAGATAAGCGTGAGTGCTATGGATGGCGTTCTCGTAGGGAGATGGGAGCGGGTCCATAGTGGTGTATTGATATGGTGAATATGTGGACTCGTGTGCGCCACCTCAAAAGAGTTACTTGTAGTCGTAGTTCAGGTTAGCCACCGAGTCAAAGCTGGCTTGCTGCAGTCAAACTCCACCACCCCCCTTTGTTGATAATGATGCATATGTAGATAGTTCTGATGTAAGTCTTGCTGAGTACGTTTGTACTCACGTTTGCTTATTTTATGTTTTGCGAGAGGCGTCGGTCTAGCTAGTAGTTCTGCTGGACTTGACGTTTAGCTTGTTACCTCAGCTACGATCTTGTGCCCTCGGCGAGATCTGGTAGATAGTCAGCTTCGCAGCCTTTTTCATTTATAGTTATGCGTACTCGAGACATGTTTAGCTTCGCTTGTGCTTTGACTTGTATGCTCGAGTGTTGGGTCATGAGACCCATGTTTGTAATATCTCGCTCCTCGGAGCCTAATGAATAAATATTTGAGTCGTAGAGTTATGTTGTGATGCCATGTTGTATTTACACATATTGAGCATATTGTGTGTATGTTTGAAATGCTTGGTATGTGTGGGATCCGACAAACTAGTTGTTTATCCTTGGCAGCCTCTCATATGGGGAAATGTAGTCTAGTGCTTACGGCGATAGTAGTCCGCTACTGACCGGTTCACGAGTCCTGCTAGCCCAGACTCTGCTTGGACACTTGATGGCCGACATGTGTTTCACTTCGTTCCTATATACATCCCGGGAAATGTCACGCGGTGATATTGAGTCCTACCTAACTGCTACAGCCGGGATACCGGAGTCCTGTTAGCCAGTGCTACAGCCCGAATTCATACGTTGATGATCGACATGCCCGATGTGATTCATGTATGCCTGTCCCCATGGGTTAGTGCCGCTTTGGGTTCACGACTAGCCATGTCGGCCCGGGTTCTCTGTCATATGGATGCTAGCGACACTATCATATACGTGCGCCAAAAGACGCAAACGGTCCCGGACCATGGTAAGGCGACACCCGTGGGAATACCGCGCGTGAGGCCGCAAAGTGATATGAGGTGTTACCGGCTAGATCGATGTGACTTGGAATCGGGGTCCTGACAGCGTTGGTATCGAGCTGTTGCTCAGAGGATTACCAAGCCAAACTGGTGAAGTTGTGTCTAGAAATGCTTTAGTTATGTAAGGGAATTGATTGTGGAAGGGAACGTAAGGCTCTTTTTACTCCTTATACCTCATGGCCTTCTGATCTGAGTCGTCCTCTTCTCTTCTACGGTGTTTAAGAACTAGGCTTCTCATCTATCTATCAGGATGACGTGTTATTAATCCATAGACCTTTAAGATTGTTGGTTTTAATCCCCAGTTCAGTTCCTACTATTTCTGTATGATAACTGTTGATCTCGGAACCTTGATGTTGTGATGTTGAGTGGTTATGCCACCATTTTGCATGATGTCTCAAAATTTTTTGAGCATTTACAGCAGTTATGCTGTCCGAGTCATCCCAGGTCTCTAAATAGTCTGATGCATTGCAAATCCTTTCTTTCCGTTCTCGATGTTCTTTTGGTCAGAATAAGCACACTAACCAGTCAGTCGAGGTACTCCGCTGCCTCAACATATATGTTGGAGTTGTTATTATGACCTAGGTGTTTTAGGGAGTCACCTAGTAATCTAGCAACATTTTGTGTTCCCCGTGTGATGATTCTGGCCATCATTTTCGAAAGCATCCCGTGATGCCATTTAGTAGTAGGTACTCTATTCATGGGTTCTTGAACCCGAGATTCACCCTACTTACTTCATGTTGATAGTAATTGCTAGCTTCCTTAGGTTATTAGTAACTTTGCGATAGTCCTCGAGGTCCGTGGCATTTCCTTCTTCCAAATGCCATGAACTATTTAAGGCAGAAGTTATTTGAACCAAAAGATCACAATCAGAGTACTCTTGAGGAGTTCTCCATTCATAATTGTGACTCTGCCAGTCCTACCTCTCTGCATGGGTTATCTGGAACAAACATGTTGAACTTGGTTCGACATACTAATCTATGCATCCAACTCCGAAGGATATATGATCTTTTGAGTTGTTTCCATTGTAGCTGTATTCCGATCCCCGTCTATCAGTTGATAGTCAGGAGTAGTTGTGCATTCATGTTATCAATGCCTATTACTCATGTGGTCCGTCAAGCCATTCTATTTCGGAATGACTAGGAGAAACAAACTCCAGTACCTCATTCATATCCAGGATTGGGTCAAAGCAGTTGTATTCCGCAGATCAAAATGCCAATTCAGCTTTTGTTCTGTTCTACCTGAAGTATTACCCACTTTATGTCAGGAACGTCATGAGAATTGCACCTTCTTTTAAGAATTCTTGACGTAGTGATACTTCTCGCTATCATTATTCATTCCTCGGTCCCGTGTTGATGCAACCGGAATGCCGACAAGTGAATGGTGATGTGTGAAATCGATACTCCTAGCAACCTCGTTGCTTGGTAGTTAATGGACAATATTCTCATTCTTAGCGTGTTGGTTATTAAGTCATCATACTAAGATTGATCGTGCTACCTAGTCCTTAGTTCTGGTGCACTCTTCGATTGATGAGTTAGGATCTTGTCAAGTCCTCACTCATTTGATCATATCGTCTTGCCCTCAAAAGCAAGATTGTTCTCGAGCTTAGTAACCTAACGGTGGTTCGTGATTTCCGAATATATTCTCGAAAGTATTACCAGGTTGTTCCCTGACTGATATGTTGAGCTCGTGATCAAGTTGGTTTCTTGTGAACCACCCTTTCTCCAAGAATCTGTGTTGTATATCCCTGAGCTAGTTGGTTAAGCTAGGCAACAACTTGGGGAGTTGGAAGATAAAAGCTTGCCTAACTTAGTTCGTTCCAAAGGGATATTCTTGTGTAGTGTGTGTTGAAGAAAGATGATATCTTCATCGATTGGTCCCGTGATCGATTCTGGACCTATTGTCTTATCAATCCTTTGATTTGAGTGTGGGCTATCGTCAAATCAAATCAGAACCAACGATGCTCGTAATGTTGTCTTACTCGTGGTTGATCCCTCGAGCATACACCATTATATCTTTTGGTCTGACCAATGCTATCACCGTGTTCACATGATGGTGGAAGTCCAGTGATATGGAAATTCCGATGAGTTGTTGTTGAGCCCATCAGCAGCATTTTGTCTCCCCCATGATTCATGTTGAACATCAACCTAGCGTTGGAAACTTTATAAGCAATGTCTTCGTGTTCCACTCATGAAGCTTATGCTTGGATGGAAGAAGTGACTTCCTCGAATTCATGTGCGTTAGGTGTAAGTTGCCGCCATGATTTCAAGAAAGATTGTTTTGTTTCCTTTGGAATCATCCCAAATCAGTCATGCACACGTGCGAAGTATTCTGTAGTCTGGAGACTTGCAACCTTCATCCTATGTGTATTCCTAGCACACCAAGCCACTGATTGATTTGTTCAAGGAGAAGGAGTTCCTTCATAACAACTAGTCATGACTTATGTTAGGACTTCGTTATCCTCGATGATGGTTCCCAACCTGAACTCGGTAGTATTTTTTATTATAAGTCTACTACGTGGTCATTTTTGTCTTAGACAATGTGCTCACATGTATGTAGCAGAACCAGCTCATGTCTTGGAGCTTGCTATCGTAGCTCATTCCCCGAGAATCTCGCAACATCTTCTCATCGATTTGTGTTGCAAACCTTCATTTTTCTTTCTAGACTAGATGAGTCTGGAATATCCTAACACCAACCAGATCTGAATCTCAGGCAGATATGATGGTTGGAATATTCCAACATTTGCATGTCGTTCCCAGCTTGCATCGTCCTTGTGCCATTTCACTATGGGTTGCCTTCTTAGTAACTCCTGTTCAAGATCATCCTCAAAAGTGGTCCTACCATTGGTTCCCTCCACCTCCGATGATAAGCAAAAATCATCCATTGCGTTGTCTTCAACAAGGTAGTCCACATCATCCATTCTAGTCCGAGTATGCCATTTCCTCGAGCTCTTTCAATCAATCAATTGTAAATTGCCTTAAGCTGGTATGAAGAGTTCCAATGATCTATGGATCAAAAGTAATTCTTTTTGCCACTTAAGGGAATAGTTCTTTGCGTCACCTTTCCTAAGGTGTCCCGTTATGGAATCATGGCAATCATCTCCTTGTTACTTTGAACCATGCACCATTTTACTTAAGCGTGGAATGGTTGCCTACCAATTTGAACCTTCGTCATCCATTTCTTCTCCATCATTCCTAATGTGTGTTTGGTGTCTCAACTCAAGAGTTGTTCTTACGTCTCACTCCATGAACTGATCTTGAGTTGCTCGATCTTCAAGAAGATTAAATCCTGTAGGGTTTCCCCCTCTTTCTGTTGTCGTGTCGAGTGAAGATCTCGAAAGCAAAGATGTCAAGACCAAGATGATGGAATGAATCAACATCTTCGAGAAGGGCAAATGGATCATGAAGATTATGATATTTTGTGACTCCCCCTTTCCTCTTACCTCACGTCTTGAATCTCGGGGCGAGATTCTTGTTTAGTGGGGGCGAGTTGTCACAGCCCTAGAGCTTGCTTGTAACTAGTGGCATTGCATCCATGCATCATGTTTAATTTTCATGAAATTTGAAATGGGGATGACCAAGCCCTAGCACCAAAGCAATTTAAATAGGTTCAACTAAGAAATATTTTTCAGTGAATTCAAATGGCTTTAGAAAATGTTCATCATTTCTGGAAAAATGCTATAAACCATAACCAGAGGTGCTGCACATTTTTCATGACATATTTGGTCACTGGATTAATTCATAAAGTATTTTCATTTGGGCATTTAAATACTATAAAATATTTTAAATGCTCAAATAATCATAAACTTAAATGTTTGATGTTGGATATTTTCCAAACAGTGGGCTTGAGCAAGTTTCATGATTTTTGGGATAGTATTAGTATTTTTAATAAAGCCCTAAAGACTACAGAATAATAGAAAAACAAAAACAATTAAAGGAAGAGCAGAGGAACCCACCTGGGCCTTCTTACCTGGCGTTCCTGTAGCCCAAGTAGCCGGCTTAGTACGGCCCAGCCCACCAGGCCCCTCCCCTGTCGTCCTCCTCCTTGCCAGGAGGACGAGAGGCGCGTGGCCGCCGCGCGCACGGCCACCGACGGCCACCCCCTGCTTGCCGCTTCCCCCTCGACGCTCTGGACGCCTTCCGCAGCGCCACGCAACCCCCTGGAACCCCTCGCTCCCTTCCTCGCCCTCGTTCCCCTCCTCTGTCTCGCTCTCTCACGCACGCCCGAACACGCCGTCGCCGCCGTCATCCACTGCCACCGCGGCCACCGCCACCCCCTCTCCTCTCCGACGCGCTCCCGAGCTCCGCAGTGCCTCCCTCGTCCTCTCCGTCGGCTCACGCGACCGGAGAAGCCCCGAAGCGCCGCCCCGACGCTTTTCCCCTCCTCGGCCGCCGGAGATCTCCATCGCTGCCCCGACTGCTCCGGCCTCTCCCCGAGCCCGCTGAGTCTCTCCTCGCATCCGCCGTGAGCTCCTACCCTAACCCCCTCTCCTTTGCCGTTTGCTTGCCATAGCCGCCATCTACTTTGTGACCGAAGCGCGCCGCCAAAGCTTCGCCCGGCGATGGCGCTCCGGTGACCATTTGGTCCGGCATGCGCGTCAACGTCCTCCGCCGCACAGCCAGAGACGCCCGTAGGTGTTAACCCCGCATCGCCAAGGCCATTGTGGCCTCGAGCCCGAGCTCGCCCGAGCTCCGGCCGCCGTGCAAGTTGCCGCCGCCGTCGATTTAGGTCACCTGAGCTGCTACTGCGTGCACCACGAGACGCGGACGAGCTCCAGCATCGCGTAGAACCTCTCAGCCATCGATTTGGTCGCCGGAGGTGCGTTTCCGACGCCCTCCGCCGTCTCTGGCATCGCCGGCGACGAGCCTCGGGTCAACTCTGGCGAGTTTGACCCGGGCTTGACCCCAGTTTGACCTCCCCTGACTCACTAACAAGTGGGCCCCGGTCCTGTAATTTTTGGTTAAGGTTTAAAACTAAAACTTAACTAACCCGCTGACGTGGCACCGTAAGATTAGCTAATCAGGTTTAGTTAGTGACACTGACATGTGGGCCCCGTGTCCTGCTAATTTTAGTTAGTGCTAAAACTAACTCTCTTAGCCCCGAGTCACTGACCAAGGGACCCCATGGGTCAGGTTTGACCTGGGGCGCCCAGTTGACTTGATGACATCACACCGACGTCATGCTGACGCAGTTAACCATTTTCTGGATTTAGAAATAATTAGGAAATTCCAGAAAATATCCTAAACTTCTAAAATTCATAGTAATTCAACCGTAGCTCAGATTGAAATAAGTTATATATGAAAAATGATCAGAAAAATATGAAGAATCTGTTTATGCCATGATCATGCATGTTTGAACAAGTTAACCTCACTGAATAGGACAAATGATGATTAGGGAAATTTATGAAACAACATTTGGAGTTGGAGTTTAACCTTGTTTGAATTCCACTTCAATTAACTTGGCTAGATATTGCATTAGGTGAATTCAGTACCTTAACATGACATGTCATTCATGTGAATGTGCATTGCATTGATTGTGTTCTTTCTCAGTTGCCGGTGTTTGTCCCTCTCGATGAGCGACGCGTCGAGCGATGAATTCGATGACACCGATGAAGAACTATATTATCTTGAAGTGCCTGCAAGCAAAACCCCTTGTTCATTCCGATATAATCCCACTCTCTCGCTCCTGCTCTATTTTACTGCATTAGGACAACAACGACTCATGTGTTACTTGCTGCGGTAGCTGAACCCCTTTATCCTCTGCATGACTGTCATTCCACAAGAATTAGATGAAACCCACTAGCATGAGTAGGAGTTGTTTGAGCCTGATGTGCCTACTCATTCATGCTTGTTTGTCATGCCTGCTACTGCTTAGAGTTGAGTCAGTCTGATTCATCGGGATGAATCGGAGGTGTGTGAACATGTCCTACTGTGTGTGAGCTAAGTGTGTGAACACGATTTGGTAAAGGTAGCGGTGAGAGGCCATGTAGGAGTACATGGTGGGTTGTCTCATTGCAGCCGTCCTCAGGAACTGAGTTCTATGTTTGTGATCCATGAAACAGTTACTACCACACATTGGGATCCTTAATTGACTCTCTCGGCTTCTTAACCACCCTTGTCCTCTCATGCAGGGAGTTGCAACTAGTTTACGGTGTTTGTAGGATATGTGTTGGAGGCCGTGCGTGGCGCTGACCCTAGGGGTGGGCTATGATGCGGTAGATACACCGTGGCCCAGGTGTGCGAATGCCCGTTTGGTATCTTGGGAACCCTGCAGACATCGTTCGGGATGTATGGGAAACCTCGGCGGACTCCTGCGGATGGAACCTGAATAGGCGATAAACCTGGACTAGGGACTTGAGTGTTTAGGTAGGCGTGGCCGACACCACGTTGGGCTTCCGCTTGAAGGTTGCCGAGTACATGTCGTGTAAACAGCGGTAAGTGGTGAGGCGTGTGTGAAGAAGTACACCCTGCGCAGGTTAATATGATCTATTGAATAGCCGTGTCCACGGAAAAGGACTTCTGGGTTGCCTATATCAGTTCATAGACAAGTGAAAATGGATACTCTAAAATGCGCAAGATAAGCGTGAGTGCTATGGATGGCGTTCTCGTAGGGAGGCGGGGCGGGTCCATAGTGGTGTATTGATATGGTGAATATGTGGACTTGTGTGCGCCACCTCAAAAGAGTTACTTGCGATCGTAGTTCAGGTTAGCCACGAGTCAAAGCTGGCTTGCTGCGGTCAAACTCCACCACCCCCTTTGTTGATAATGATGCATATGTAGATAATTCGATGTAAGTCTTGCTGAGTACGTTTGTACTCACGTTTTCTTATTTTATGTTTTGCGAGAGGCGTCGGTCTCGCTAGTAGTTCGCTTGGACTTGACGTTTAGCTTGTTACCTCAGCTACGATCTTGTGCCCTCGGCAGATCTCGGTAGATAGTCGGGCTTCGCAGCCTTTTTCATTTTATAGTTATGCGTACTCAGACATGTTTAGCTTCGCTTGTGCTTTGACTTGTATGCTCGAGTGTTGGGTCATGAGACCCATGTTTGTAATATCTCGCTCCTCGGAGCCTAATGAATAAATATTTGAGTCGAGAGTTATGTTGTGATGCCATGTTGTATTTACACATATTGAGCATATTGTGTGTATGTTTGAAATGCTTGGTATGTGTGGGATCCGACAAACTAGGTGTTTATCCTTGGCAGCCTCTCATATGGGGAAATGTAGTCTCGTGCTTACGGCGATAGTAGTCCGCTTCTGGCGGTTCACGAGTCCTGCTAGCCCAGCACTCTGCTTGGACACTTGATGGCGGCATGTGTTTCACTTCGTTCCTATATACGTCCCTTCGGGAAATGTCACGCGGTGATATTCGAGTCTGCCTAGCTGCTACAGCCGGGATACCGAGTCCTGTTAGCCAGTGCTACAGCCCAATTCATCGTTGATGACCGACATGCCCGATGTGATTCATGTATGCCTGTCCCCATGGGTTAGTGCGCTTTGGGTTCACGACTAGCCATGTCGGCCCGGGTTCTCTGTCATATGGATGCTAGCGACACTATCATATCGTGCGCCAAAAGACGCATAAGCGGTCCGGGCCATGGTAAGGCGACACCGTGGGAATACCGTGCGTGAGGCGCAAAGTGATATGAGGTGTTACCGGCTAGATCGATGTGACTTGGAATCGGGCTCTGACAGCGCCCTCCCCATGTCGACCACCCCCGAGGCCTTTAAATACCCCCGCCGCCGCCTCCTCTCCCCACCCCGAGCCCAGCCCCCGCCCGCAACCACCGCCGTCGTCTCGCCTCGCGCCGCTGCATGAGCACCGCCGCCTCGCTGCAGCCGTGGAGCCTCGCCGTCCGCCGCCGTTGACCTACCGACCCGCCGGTTTTTTTTCGGTTTAGGTATAAACCGTTCGTTTTTTAAACCCTAGATCGGTTTTTTCCCGAATTAGATCGGTTCGTTTTTCTCGGTTTTCTTCGGTTAGTTTTATTTTATGAACGTTCATTCATTTAGATCTTTTAGCAAACGAATTCGTTCGTTAGTCTCTGTTAGCGGATGTTCGTCCGGTACATTTTTTTTTCTGTTTTATTTTTTCGCTAGGGACCTATCCACGATTATTTTTATCGCAGATTAGCCCCTGATCTTCAAACCCTCGCAACTTTTTAACCGTTCGTCCAAATCCAGTGAAACCAATGCCAAAATCTTCGCCTCGAGCCCCTCTTTTTGGTTAATCAACTTGAACATGGTTTTGACAATTTAAAATTTGGTTTCAAGAAGATTTGAATTCGAAGTTCTTTTGACCATAGTTTCAGATCCGTAGCTCCGATTCGATTGATTCTTTTTGCAAATCGAAGCTCTTCAGTTGAACTTTCAGATTTGATTTTCTCATCTGAGTTTTACCCGTGCATCTATGCTTGAGTGCTTATGTATGCTGTTTTCTGTTTGCGATAGAATTCCCGGAGTGTGAAGCTTGCTACTACAAGTCTCTGGGGTTTGCAGATCGTCAGCAAGGCAAGTAACACATTGATCATACTCTTTTCATACCCAGTTTTTATGCGTTAGTTACATTCCTCAAACACTGCATGGTTAGGATGTGATTAACTTGTGGGTATTGGGAAGTAGATGATGAGGTAGAACCTATTGCCCTTTTGTTATCAAACCTTGGGAGTTACTTCTACGTTATGCTTAGGTTGCTATGCTATGCTCGTAGACGTGGTTTGGTTTGAGTGATCTATGATAGATGTGAGATTATTATTTAATGGTTAACTTAAGGTGGCTACTTAAATACACATCTGGGTGGATTGGTTGCAGGCACCTGGGGATATACCAGTGTTGTCCTTTGGTTTGCCACCTAGGCTCAAAGGGATCATAAGATTATTCATGCTAGAAACTTCCATGTGCAGCTAGAAGCTATTATGTGCTCTAGCATAGTTGAGTATGTTGCATGACCTCCTTCAGTGGTAGGCTAGCAGATGTAGGGGAAAGTAGGTGTAACTGTCTACCCAGAGTAAAGAGTTAATGTTACTGAAAAACTGTGTCTCGGTCATTCGTTTCTCAAACACCATGTAGTGCGAGAAATCCAACGGAGGAGACCGAGTCTTGTGGGGAAAAGTACGCAAACCTCTGCAGAGTGTACAAACTAATCATGGTTAGCCATAGCCCCGGTTATGGACATCTTGAGTATCTGGTTCTTGGATTATCATATTGATCTCATCACTCTTAATTAATTTTGTGGGGTTATTAATACTGTTTAATTGGGATTGGATGGGGTTTACCTTCTCAATGTTTCAACCACCATGATAGTTAAATAAAATATATTCCTTTGTTGTAGGGGAAAATTGGTTTTATGAAAAATAGTAACCTTAGAGCTTTCCACCAGCCGTATATGCATGTAGTGATAGCATTTACTTGTTCATTTTCTCTATTGTGTTATATTGCCAGCATATTCCATGTGCTGACCCGTTTTGGGCTGCAACATATCATGTTGCAGACTTTTCAGATGAAGAGTAAGGTGCGCTAGGTCGTTTTTGTGCACTCAGCGATGCCGTTGGAGTTGATGGACTCACTTTATCTTCCAAGTCTTCCGCTATCATCTTATTTAGATGACCTTAAGCAATATTATTGTATTAAGTTCTCTTTTGAGAAATTCTATGTAATAAGTGTGCGATTGCACTCTGTTATAAATCCTTGAAGTACTGTGTGTGTCAGCATTACCGATCCAGGGATGACACTTATACACAGAGATTTGACCGTTTGAGGTCAGATCGCTACAAGGACAGATGTGATCTAAACTATCAAAAATTGTAAAATCTCACCGAGCAACCTGAAAACTGATACCACTTGATAGAGGCGAGGAGTCCGGATCTTTCAATGAGATGATAACTATCGATTTAGTGGAGACGACTTTGACGATCCGACTACAAACATGTAATGACGTTGCGCCTTAGCAATCGCTAAACGAACTCCGAGAGGTTATTGACCATGCTAGAGCACGATCAACCTAACCACGAAGGTCTATTCCTGCAAGCAATCGAAGAACAAGCAAGAATATGATTAAGCAATCTGAATATTGCGAATATGGATGAAGTATTGATAAAAGTGGGGTTTCATAAGCGGTCTTGGTCTGGTCGTTGGACACAAATGAAGTACATGAAGTTGCAGCGATGGCTAACTTTTAAATAAATAAAACCCCAGTCTAAGTGATGCCTTAAGGGCTATATTTATAGGGAAAAGAGAGGGGATTTCATCCAACCTTGGCAAGGTGGGACTAAAACACCTCCTAAGTCGTTTCCCCTACAAAACAGACTCTAAAAATAGATTACTTGGGCCTGGCCCAAAATAAGGTGGCGCAACACCAATAATAAGCTATGGACGAAATTTATGAAAGGCCATCTTGTATACTTCGTCCATCTTCTCGTATGTCATCATGGTGGCTTCAAAGTCCGTAAATCTCCACTAGAACCTTCGTTCTTGTTCTCTTCACAGGCACCTTCATCTCCGTACTTGATCATGCTCCAATGTTCATCCTTCTTGTCTGTGCTAGGACCTTCAATTGCAAGCAACACAAATGTATCTAAGTTAGGTAGCATCATATTCTCAAGAACACTAGAAACATTACCAAGAAACAAAAGTACCTGGTAATTTAACTGGCATATGCGATCTCTAGCAATTGTTCCAAGAGGTAAAATAGTAGGGTATATGGGTGTAATTGTGGTAGCCATGTCCTCATCAATGGTGCTTTTCGTAAAATGCTTGCAAAGTATGATGTTAATCATAGAATTGCATCACCCTATCATCCTCAGTCTAGTGGTCAAGTTGAACTTAGCAATAGAGAAATAAAATTAATTTTGCAAAATACTGTTAATAGGTCCCAGAAGAATTGGTCTAAGAAATTAGATGGCGCACTTTGGGCATATAGAACAGCATATAAAAATCCTATGGGTATGTCTCCTTATAAAATGGTTTATGGAAAAGCGTGTCATTTGCCTCTTGAGTTTGAACATAAAGCTTATTGGGCAATCAAAGAACTCAACTATGATTTTAAACTTGCCGGTGAAAAGAGGTTATTTGATATTAGCTCATTAGATGAGTGGAGAACCCAAGCTTATGAAAATACCAAGTTATTTAAAGAAAAGGTTAAAAGATGGCATGATAAACGAATCCAAAAACATGAGTTCAAAGTTGGAGAATATGTTCTTTTGTACAACTCTCGTTTCAGATTCTTTGCAGGAAAACTCGTCTTCAAATGGGAAGGACACTATATTATCGAGGAGGTTTATCGATCTGGAGCTATCAAAAAATAATAATGCCGAAGGTACTAACCCGAAGGTTGTTAATGGGCAACGAATAAGACATTATATCTTAGGTACGCCCATTAATGTTGAAAGTAATATTATCCAAACTATGACACCGGAAGAACACATAAAAGAGACCTTCTGAAACACTCTAGAATCGTGAAAAAGAGGAGGTACGTGTACGGTAAGTAAACGGACTCCGAAAAATCTGCAAAAATATTTTCTATCCGTTTTGGAAAATAACAAAAATTAGGAAAATAAGAAACAACCAGGAAGGTCACCCTGGTGGGCACAAGACACCAGGGCGCGCCTGGCGCGCCCACGTGGGTTTTGCCCACCTCGGGTACCTTCCGGACTCCGTTTTTCTCCCATTTGCTTGTTTCCCAAGATAAAAAATCTTTATATAACCCCCGAACCTATTGACCACCGTATCATAGAGAAATATTTTGTTTTCTTTTCCTTGTTGTTTCCTCACAGATCCCATCTACCATGGCCGCTTCAAGCTCCTCCAAGGAAAAGTTCTTCAAGAACGTCATCAACCCATATTTGCCGGAGGTGGTGCAGCACCCTCAGGTCATCCAGATGCATGAGAGGTGCTTCACATCCGCGATGTGCAAGGTCCCAAGGGGACGGGAACCGTGGAGGCCAGGCTTGAAGCTATGGAGAACGCGGTCTGCCAGTGCAAGGGGATGGTGGACCTGGACTCAGGGCCAATCACCTCATGATCGCGGACCACACTGTGATCTCAAGGTGGATGGCAAGTCCATGAAGGACATCGGCTTCACCCTCAACGAGCAAATCACCTTCCTCCAAAGCAAGTTCTACGATATCCAAAACCAAGTCTTTGAATATGAGGCGAGGTTTAAAGGTATGAGTTTGGCTGCCAGCTGCAGGACCCGTGAGACTCATTCTTCCTCTTATGATGGTGGACCTTTGCAATGGAAAACCAAGGACAAGATCGCCTCTACTTCATCACCACCACCTTCTTCAGCACCAAAATAAAATTGGGTATCGGGTATGGGCACTCTCCTTGGCTTCCGCCAAGCTTGGGGGAGGTGCCCCGGTATCGTATCATCCCCACTATCTTTTGCCTTTACTTATTTTAGTTTGATCCTTAGTTATCTTTTGCTTTAGATGAATAAAAGTTTAGTTCGATCCTTTCTTTTTGAGAGTTTGCTTAGTGATCTATCCTTGTAATTGTGTGCGAGATATATAATAAAGTTTAGTTTGAGTTTTTGCTTTCTTTACGTTCATGTTCCAATAAAAAGAAAGGAAATAAATGAAAAAGATCATATGCCAATCTTATGGTAGGTAATGACAACACATAAGGAAAAGTATAAGTAGAAAATTTTATTAGAGATTGACAAACATAGCATTGGTCAATGATGCAACTCATGAAATAATTAATAAGGGAAGAGAAGATTCACATACAAATACACTATCCTTGAAATCTTTTGTGATTGTGAGCCCCCATCAAAATATTATATGCCAAAATTGTTGATGTTGGACAAGGAACACAACGTAATGATTTATGTTTGTTCATATTCACATAGAAGTTATATTGTCATAGATCCTTCAACATGTGGTGCTTGCCCCCTCATCTTTGCTAGACAATAATTCCGCACTAAGTAGAGATACTACTTGTGCATGCAAAAACCCTTCAACCCAAATCTTATTTTCAAGAGTCCACCATACCTACCTAGGGATTGAGCAAGATCCCTCAAGTAAGTTCTCATCGGTGAAATAAGGCAATAAAAATTGCCTCTAAAAGTGTTAGATCATTTAGTGTAAGAGAAAATTGAGCGTTGTACGAACTTGTGATAGAAAAGAATAAAAGCGACAGACTACATAATAAAGGTTGCTATCATAAGAGACAATATAACGTGACGAAGGGCCTATCTTTTACTTTTATGTATTTACTTTTATGCTAGCGTCAAAGTTTTTCTCTCTATTCCTTTTTATTTTTCTCCTTTGGCAAGCATCATGTGGTGAAGAAAGATCTAGGAACATATTTCCAGTTGAATATGGGTAGCATGAGCTATTATTGTTAACATCACCCTTGAGGTGAATACGTTGGGAGGCGAACTTATAAGCCCCTATCTTTCTATGTGTCCGGTTGAAATGTTTTGCTCATGTGTATGCGGTGAGTGTTAGCAATCATAGAAGACTATATGATGGTTGAGTATGTTGACTTGCCTAAAGGCTCCGATACGTGACCCTTCCTGAAAATATGATGAATTGTAGTTGCAAAGTTGACTGAGAACATAGTTTGTTGGTTTCCAATAGAGTTTATGCTTTATACTTCGATAGTGTGATGAATTGCTACTTATTCATGAGAAGTCTATGATAAAAGTTCTATGAAAAAAGTTTTATGTTAAAGTTTTATGTTGTTATAATAATTCACATGATGCTTCTATGTCCGTATTTTGTTTTTATCGTCACCTCTCTCTCTAAGCATGTGGACATGTTTTTCGATTTCGGTTTTCGCTTCAGGACAAGCAAGGTCTAAGCTTGGGGGAGTTGATACGTCCATTTTTGCATCATGTTTACCTACTGTTATTTATGATGTTTTTATCCATAATAATGCTTTTTGGAGTAATTCTAATGCATTTTCTCTCATAATATGTAAGGTACACACAAAGAGGGAGAATTCTGGCAGCTGGAAATCTGGACATGGAAAAGCTACGTCAGGCCACCTATTCTGCACAGCTCCAAATGAGCTTAAACTTTACGGGGAATTTTTATGGAATATATAACAAATATTGGAGCCAATAAGTGCTAGAGGGGGCCCACCAGGTGGGTTGTGCCCTCCGGCGAAGCGATCACCAACAACTCTCCCATCTTGGGGAGGGCAATCTCCATCAACATCTTCAATAGAACCATCTCATCTCAAACCCTAGTCCATCTCTTGTGTTCAATCTTTGTACCGAAACTATAGATTGGTGCTTGTGGGTGACTAGTAGTGTTGATTACATCTTGTAGTTGATTACTATATGGTTTATTTGGTGGAAGATTATATGTTCAGATCCATTATGCTATTTAATACCCCTCTGATCTTGAGCATGTTCATCACTTGTGAGTAGTTACTTTTGTTCTTGAGGTCACGGGAGAAATCATGTTGCAAGTAATCATGTGAACTTGATATGTGTACGATATTTTGATAGTACGTATGTTGTGATTCCCTTACTGGTGTCATGTGAACATCGGCTACATGACACTTCACCATAGTTGGGCCTAAGGGAATGCATTGTGGAGTAGTTATTAGATGATGGGTTGCGAGAGTGACATAAGCTTAAACCCTAGTTTATGCGCTATTCCGTAAGGGACCGATTGGATCCAAAAGTTTAATGCTATGGTTAGAATTTATTCTTAATACTTTTCTCGTAGTTGCGGATGCTTGCGAGGGGGTTAATCATAAGTAGGAGGTTTGTTCAAGTAAGAACAGCACCTAAGCATCAGCCCACCCACATATCAAATTATCAAAGTTGTGAACACGAATCGGATCAACATGATGAAAGTGACTAGATGAAATTCCCGTGTACCCTCAAGAACACTTTGCTTATTATAAGAGACTGTTTTGGCCTATCCTTTGCCTCAAAAGGATTGGAATACTTTGTTGCACTTTTGTCACTATTATCGTTACTTGCTCGTTACAAATTATCTTGCTATCAAACTACTTTGTTACTTATAATTTCAACACTTGCAGACATTACCTTGCTGAAAACCACTTGTCATTTCCTTCTGCTCCTCGTTGGGTTTGACACTCTTAATTATTGAAAAGACTACAATTGATCCCATATACTTGTGGGTCATCAACTATAGAACCATATAGGTTGACAATGGTGTGAAACCATGAGGAAGCAATTTTTTTTAGTTGTAATAAGGAGGCACTTGCGTACGTACGGCTATGGCCCTAGTGGGTTTGTACTATCATCCTGTCCACGTAAAGTCATCTCCTAATTCCTCATGTTCATTGACCATGT
Organism: Aegilops longissima; assembly: GCA_021605205.1. Lineage (NCBI taxonomy): Eukaryota > Viridiplantae > Streptophyta > Magnoliopsida > Poales > Poaceae > Aegilops > Aegilops longissima. The sequence continues at coordinate 466,691,745 of CM038682.1, forward strand.
TGACAACGTGAGACGAAGACGCCACGCCGAGCGCAACAACTCGAAGGGCGACGGAGAGGGCCTCGCAGGTCCTACGGATGGTCTGATACATTGCTCGCTGCTCATTCAGGAAGCCAGGATCATAGGGCCACATGTCCGCGATGGCATTGTCGTTCGCTTGTTCGCCGGTGATTCATCCCTCTGTGATCCGGTGCTTGTTGAGGAGACGGATAGCACCTGGTCCTCCTGCGCTTTCCCGAATGCTGATTCCGGCGGTGCTGGCAGCTCTTCTACCATTAGCGCATCGAAGTGCAGCCGCACCTTCTCTATGGTGAACACGACATGAACCGGCACGGGCGGTGGCGCCGGCTCCTGGTCAGAAGCCTTGTCCATTGTCTGGTCCTAGTCGCTAAGCTCAGCAAGCTCGCCGGTGAATAAGAAGGGATTAATCAGAAAAATAAAAAAGAGACGGGATTAGAACGGAAGACCTGTGATGTGTAGCAACTTACTGCATCTATAGCTGGACACTGACCAGTGAAGCCTCAAATTTGCTCATCTGCATCCGGATACCCCATAGTAGAAATCTTAAACCGTACATACAAAAGCATGCAAAAAGAAAAAAAAAACCTAAGTACTACGTAGATCATGTACCCTACTCATCATCGGAGATGTCCACTATCTCTGTGCCCGGTGCGGGGTACATGGCCGGCAGCCGCAGCTGCGGCTCCTCAGGCTACTCCACATCCATATCCGCTTTGACCTCATCAAAGAGGGCATCGGTCGCTGCCTGTTCCTACTCAATGAAGCGCCGCTTGGCTTCCACATAGGCCTCATCCTGGATGGACTCCAGGATGGCCTTCTGCTCCGTCGTCTCGTTGGCATAGGCGACGGTGAACTCCGCCTCCACGTCCTTCGTGTTGATGCCCGGAGCTGGCACCAGCTCTTGCTCTGGCTGCTCTACCTCCTTGTCATCTTCCAGATCCACCACCTCCATCAGATCCGGCTGCTTCTCCTCTCCCTCCTCCTCCTCCTCTGGCTCCGGCAAGTCCGGAGGCAGCCCGGCAGCGATGCGGGCGGCGCGCCTCGCCAGGATATCCTGGTCGATCTGGTACCGATACTCCGGCATGAGCATAGCATAGGTGGTTATCTTCTTCTTGGCCATGGAAAATTAAGCAGGAGAGCATGGGAAGGGTGCCGGAGCGGGAGGATTTCTTGGCCTCGTGCAGCGAGCCAGAGCCGGCACCATGCACCATTCACACCGCCCCCCATCGAAGGAGGCGTCCATCGGACCGCTGGGTTTTTGGGTGATCCTGCATGGGACCCCGGCGTCAGTCGGACGTGGCGGACGCACCCAGGCGCACCATATCCGCCCCATATTCGGGCTGTATAATAGGGGTCCCGGTCGGCCCGGGCGTTTGACACCCATTTGAGGAGCCCGCCTAGGTCGAATTTCGTGACCGGGCTGTCCGCCCTATTGTTTGAGGCGGGTTAGGGGCGTCCGACTGTAGATGCTCTAGTTTCTAAAAAGAAAAAGAGGCGGTAGATGCTCTTACGACTGCAAGGCCGGAGAATTGAAGTTATTCCATACATTTCTATTTTATAACATATGTTTTGCATGAAATGGTAAGATTTTTTGAACACAGTACAGACGCAAGCGCTCATACATATGCGCATACACTCATCCCTATGAATGCACACACGCGCGCCCTACCCCTATGACCACCTTCGAGAGACTAAGCCGGCATGAAACGATGAGATGATGAGTTGGTCTGAAGATCATATTGGCGTCCCCGGATTGGTCCGGGCGACGTGGAGGCGGCGGCGGACGCGTCCGGCGGCGGGGTGGACACGTCCGGTGGCGTGCGGGGGGGATTTTAGGGTTTGATCTGCGCGAGAAAAATGGAGGGAGACACATATTTATAGGTAGAAGGAGCTAGGAGAGTCCAAATGAGGTGCGGTTTTCGGCCACGCGATCGTGATCGAACGACCGAGAGCATGGAGGGGAGTTTGGTGGGTTTTGGGCCACTTTGGGAGGGGTGTTGGGCTGCAACAAAAGAGGCTTTTGCGGTTACCCGGTTAACCGTTGGAGTACCAAACGACCTCCAAATGATCCGAAACTTGACAGGCGGTCTACCGGTGCTATACCAAGGCCGCTTGACAAACCTCGGTCCATTCGAGCGTTTAACACCCGCACACGAAAAGAGGTAAAAGGCGCCGGAGACATAGGAGTGCGGATTGCAAAACGGACAACGGGGAAAAGGCTCGGATGCATGAGACGAACACGTATGCAAAATGAAATGCACATGATGACATGATATGAAATGCAGATGATGACATGGCAAAGTGCAACACGCAAGCAAAAGACATGGCAATGACGGCGAATAACTGGCAGACACCTGGCGCATCGAATCCGGGGCGTTACACATATGGTTTCACCTCTAGCCTACCCGAACTAGTTGTTGTATAGGCTATGAATGAAATATAAGACAACGAACTACTTAAGCATAGAAACAACAGAAGAGGATGATCTTCTTAAAATGCAAATCACTGACATTAGATCTGCATGCAAAACAATACGGTGAACAGCTCATGATGGCGCGTGCCATAGCATTCCAAGCTCAACTTTGCAACCTAACTCACAAGGCCTTTCATTCCATAGACAACATTCAGAACAAACTCTTAATATACCATACATAAGTCAACATTCATGATTATGCATCTCATCAGAGCCAATATTTACTTCTGAACTGAACAAAAGAATAGGAAAAAAACGGTCGACGCTGCTCATGGCAAAGGGCGTCCCATTCCAAAATACCAAATGAATGTCTTTTGGCTAACATCAATGAGCAAAATTTGGCAAGGTTTTCCAATTCCAAAATATCAAACGAATGAATTCTTGCTAACATCAATGATTAAACTTTGACAAGCTTTTCCCATTCAAAATATCTAATGCCTATGATTGTGGAACGGGTGGGGTTTGTCATTAGTTTGCACATTTAAATGAAAGATGGAGCAGGATTAACCATCTTATCTTTTTGTGCAGTTCCACTGAAATCAACCAATGTCTTGTGTAGCATGGTGGATTTCGTATTCATATGTTGAAAGGCCTTGAAGACATTGACAGCTCCTTTCATGTAGATAGTCCGGTGGCTCGAGGTGACAATGAATGATTAGAGAACCATTTAATGTATTATTCATGATGAAGTATTATGGAGGACACGAACCATCTGAACATTTTGTGCAGTTCCACTGAAATCAAGCTGAGCATCCTTGTCTGCATAATTAGAGAAAAAGTGTGATGAATATAATAGTTGTACTAGTTGATTAAATATACGCTCAAAAATATAATCGCATTCATTATCTTAACAGGAAAAGATAGCAATATGATAGCTTAAATTAAACATTTATTCAGAAGAATACAACAATATAAGTAGCACAACATAACAAAGCACGACCATGTGGATGAAGGCTGATATTGACCTCGTTTGTTACAGCTGCATGGTACGTCTCCAACATATCTATAATTTATGAAGTATTCATGCCATGTTTACAACAATTCTATATGGTCTTGGTATGATTTGAATGGAACTAATCCGGACTGATGTTGTTTTTCAGCAGAGCTACCCTGGTGTTGTTTTTTGTGCAGAAATAAAAGTTCTCCAAATGCAAAGAAACTTTTTGATGATTTTTTTGGAACAAAAGAGGAACTAGAAGCTTCAGGGGAGGGCGAAGAGCCACGAGGTGCGCACAACCCACCAGGGCACGCCAGAGGGGCCTGGCTAGCCCAGATGGGATGTGCTCACCTCGAGGCCCATCTTCGCATGAAACCAATGCCAAAAAATCCTATAAATAGAGAAACCATCAGAAATAACCCTAGATCAGAAGTTTCACCGCCCAAGCCTCTGTAGCCATGAAAAACCAATCTAGACCCCGTTTTGGCACCCTGCCGAAGGGGGAAATCATCACCGGTGGCCATCTTCATCATCCCGATGGCCACCATGATAAGGAGGGAGTAGTCCACCCTCAGGGCTGAGGGTTTGTACCAATAGCTATGTGTTTAATCTCTCTCTCTCTCATGTTCTTGAGTTGGCACGATCTTGATGTATCGCGAGCTTTGTTAATATAGTTGGGTCATATGGTGTTTTCCCTTCTCTATCTTGTTGCGATGAATTGAGTTTTCCCTTTGAGATTTCAATTTTTGTCGGATTGAATACTTATATGGATTTGAGAACACTTGATGTATGTCTTGCTATGAATACCCATGGTGACAATGGGGTATCATATTGATTCATTTGATATGTGTTTTGGCACTCAAATCGCGGATTCCTGAGGTGACATTGGGGTAATCTATGCATAGGGGTTGATGCACGTTCTCGTCTTTTGTTTCTCCGGCAGAAATCTTGGGTCACTCTTTGAGGTTCTTTGTGTTGGATTGAGTATTATGAAGCTGAAATTGTTCGATGCATATCGCATAATCAACTCACGAATACTCGCGGTGACATTGGAGTATCTAGGTGACATTAGAGTTGGTTGATGTGTATCACATGGTGTTATTTTAGTACAAACTCTTAGATAGATCGATCAGAAAGGATAACTTGTGGTTATTTTAGTACGAACTCTTGGATACATTGATTGGAAAGGATAACTTAGAGGTGGTTTCGTACCCTACAAACAATTTATTCTTATGTTCTCCGCTAGATAGGAACTTTGGAGTGATTCTTCGTCGCACGTTGAGGGATGGTTACATGATCCAATTATGTTAGCATTGTTGAGAGATTGCACTAGCAAAAGTACAGACCTAGGCCTCATTTTCAAGCATTGCAATGTCATTTGTGCTCCGTTTTATGAATTGCTACCTTGTTATTGTTTGTTGTTACTATTACAAAAATTAATATCTATTATCATTACTACACTTGTATCACCATCTCTTCACCGAACTAGTGCACCTATACAAATTACTATTGTATTTGGTGTGTTGGGGACACAAGCAACTTTTTATTATTTGGTTGCAGGGTTGTTTGAGAGAGACCATCTTCATCCTACGCCTCCCATGGATTGATAAACCTTAGGTCATCCACTTTAGGGAAAATTTCTACTGTCCTACAAAACTCTACACTTGGAGGCCCAAGACAAGTCTACAAGAACAAGTTGTGTAGTACACATCAAGCTCTTTTCTGGCGCCGTTGCCGGGGAGGTGAGTGCTTGAAGATATATCTTTAGATCTTGCAATTGAATCTTTTAGTTTCTTGTGTTATCACTAGTTTGTTTTATAAAAGAAAATAAAATGGAATTGAGGTTTCCTCATATTATTCGTCTTTATCATGTCTTTCTTGAAAATGATGGAAAGGAAAATTGTGCTCAATTGATAGACGAAGAATTCTATAAAATGTTTGACAAAAAATATTTGAATGATGAGCATGATTTCAATGTTGTTGGTATGAATTATTCGAATATCCATGATGATAATGATATGCAAAGCCATAAGCTTGGGGATGCTATGTTTGATGAAGATGATATTTTTAGTCCCCCCAAGTTTTGATGAGAAAATTTATTATGAAGATTGCATGCCTCCTATTTATTATGATTATATTGATGAAAATGGGTTTGGAAGGGTGTCAACTCTAGGTAATAATGATCCCACTATTTTGGAGGGTGTTGAATCTTATTGTAATAATTATGAAAGTGGATTTGGAGAGGTCATGACTTTCTTTAGTGATGAATCCACTATTTTGAAAGAGGTTTCAATTGACTATGACAACAAAGTTGCTATCTATGATTATTATGGTGATGACATGTATGCTATAAAGAATAATTATAACCATGAAACTTGTCATCATGATATTAATTTTCAATCCCATGATAGTTATTTTGTTGAGTTTGCTCCCACTACTATTCGTGAGAATAAATTTGCTTATGTGGAGAGTAACAAAATTTCTATGCTTATGTATCATGAAAAGAATGCTTTATGTGATAGTTATATTGTTCAATTCATTCATGATGCTATTGAAATTATTATGAGGGGAACATATGCTTTTACACATTGCAATAATATCAAGTTTCCTCTCGATGTGTTGAAAATCTTGAAGTTTTGCTTGTTTTGCCTTCCTATGCTAGTTGATTCTTGTTCCTATAAATTGTTTGGTCACTTAATCTCTATGCATGGGAAGTGGGTTAGACTTAAATGTGCTAGTCATATGCTTCATGATGCTCTCGTTATGTTTCAATTCTTATCTTTTATGCGAGCATCATTGAAATCATCATGCCTAGCTAAAAAGGCATTAAAGAAAAGCGCTTGTTGGGAGACAACCCAACATTTACCCCTACTATTTTTGTGTGTTTACATGATTAAGATACTATATTAATCATGTTTTATAGCCTTTTCTTCAATAAATTACCAAATAAAGCCTTTGGGATAGTGTGTATGATAGTTGACTAGTTTCTGTGCAAAATTAGAAACTTTTGTGCCCAGTAACAGAATTGATCTGCTCTGCTGGAACGTGATAAATTCTTGAATTTTTATTATAGATGATTTATATACAAATATCTATGTTGTCCTAAGTTTTCAGAATTTTTGGAGTAGCAGAAGTATGGTGGTTGTCCAGATCATTATAGACGGTTCTGTTATTGACAGATTTGGTTTTCAATACATAGTTTGCTTATTTCGTAGTTTCTATGGCTTATATTGCTCAATATGATTTGTGGAAATGATAAGGCACAGTAGGAATTGTGTGAGAACAATTATTAATCTTGTCTTTGACAGTACCAAAGTGAATGATTTGTCTTTATCATACTAACCTATCACACAAAGTTCTGTTAAGTTTTGTGTGATTGAAGTTTTCATCTTTGGGTGAGATGTCGATATGAGGAGAATAAGGAATAAAATACCCTAAGATTGGGGATGCCCAAGGTACCCAAAGGTAATATTCAAGGAAGACCCAAGCAACTAAGCTTGGGCATGCCCCGGAAGGCATCCCCTCTTTCGTCTTCAACTTTATCCGTAACCTCACTTGGAGCTATATTTTTATTTGTCACATGATATGATTTTTGCTTGGAGCATCATTTTATTTTATTTGTATTTGCTTTCTGCTATTTATAATGATTTTTTGCATCTTTCATTTCAATAAAAATGTCAAGGATAGCCTTTACCATGCTTATTTTGCAAGTCTACATGTTGCTGTTTGAAAACAAAAAGTTCTCTATCATTGTCTGAATTCTTATAGAATGTCAGAACAAGATAAAATCTTGAAATTTTTACATAGTATGCTATGATACATTTTCTATAGTGTGATAATTTTTCAGAATTTTTGGAGTTACAGAACTATGAATCTTCTTGCATTCTTTACAGATTGTCCTGTTTAGACATATGGCCTTTATGTTTGCATTGTTTGCTTGTTTAATGAATCTATTTGAGGATAGGATTATTAAATATGCAGAGGCATTTAGTATGCAATGTTAAATTATAATTTTAATTATTTGCTACAGTATAGAATGATAAGGTTATTGCATTGATCTATACTAACTTATCTCAGGAGTTCTTATTGAGTTTTGTGTGGGTGAAGTTTTTAAGATTTAGGGAAACCCTAATATAAAAGGAATTAAGGGGATACACAATCTCAAGCTTGGGGATGACCAAGGCATCCCAAAATAATATTTCAAGAAGTCTAAAGCATCTAATCTTGGGGATGCCCCGGTAGGCAGCCCACCTGTCTTCATCAACAATTATCGGTTAGCCTCGATTGAACCTAAGTTTTTGCTTCTTCACATGATGTGTGCTATTCTTGGAATGTCATTTTATTTTGTTAGCTTTTTGTTTTAATAAAATACTTAGATCTGAAGGTTTTTAAATAAGAGAGAGTCCTCAAATGGCTACCCATTTACTTAACTACTCGCTTGATTTTCACTTATATCTTTTTGGAGTAGTTTGTCATTTACTCATGTGCTTCACTTATATTATTTTGAGAGTTGATAATAGTGATGAAAATTTTCACAAGCTATGAAATTGGTACCAAAGTGATGGATATTCAAGAAGGATATAATAAAAACTTCCATGTAGATCATTGGATATGATAAGTTTGATTCCTTGCAATAGTTTTGCAATATGGAGAAAATAATATGTGAGTCATGTTGGTGAGTAATTATGCTTTAGTAAGAATATAGGTGTTAAAGTTTATGATTCCCTATGCAAGCACGAAATTTAATAGTTATGCAATGAAGTTACATAACTATTATTCCCTATGTGGTGCATTATTCGGTGTTGGTTATGTTTAATGCTCGTTTATGACCGTTTTTGTTTATTGGTTGGTCGCTTCTCGATCTATTTGCTAGCCTGCATTTGTACTAAGTGGGAATACTACTTGTGCATGCAAATTCTTAAACCCAAAGTTGTGCCAAATGAGTCTGCCATACCTACCTATATGCGGTATTTTAATGTCGTTCCAAGTAAATTTGTATGTGCCAACTCTAATTTTCAAAATAAATTTCCTTTTTGTGTGCCCGTACTGCTCATGAAGCGGCATGGGGTGGCCAATATTTTTCATGCTAGATGTGATTCTCAAGATGAGTGTTTATTCAATTATCATTGCACGAGAGTGTGGCAAAGGTAATAGGGATGCCCTGTCCCGAAATGCAAAAAATATATTTATGTTGCTCAATAATAAATTCCTTGGGAAATATTGGTATGGAAGGCACCCGTGGATACATCTAGCCATGGTTTGTGAAAGAATGGTGGAAAAAGGAATAAACTTTATTTTCTATTTGGGAACCGCCTATGATGTATCTAGCATGGAAAATGTTGGGAATTCTCGGTCATTTTCGTTGACGGGAAAAGTATGCCTCTCAAAATATTTTATCTCTCAATTTAAGCTTCAAGCTATGGCACCTCTACAAATCTCTGCTTCCCTCTGCGAAGGGCCTATCTATTTACTTTATGCAATTTTTATTTAAGCCTCCATCCACTACTAGGAAAAGGCCTACTAATGGCGCACCGGTTTTGCCTACTAATGGCGCACTACCGGTGCGCCATTAGTACCACGCCACTAGTATTTTTTTACTAATGGCGCACATGTGGTGCCCATTAGTATCTGGTATACTAATGGCGCACCGCTGGTGCGCCATTAGAATAGCCCATGGTGCGCCATTAGTATCTGGTATACTAATGGTGCACCACATAGAAGTGCGCCATTAGTAACAATATTTTTTCAAAAAAAAATTCAGAATTTTTTTTAATTTTTTTCTTAATCTCAGTTCACTATGGCTTAATCTCGGGTCAATATGCTTAATCTCAGGTCAAATCACACTCCGTGGTCAAACTTCCCGAAAGGTCAAATCGCACTCCGTGGTCAAACTTCCCGAAAGGTCACCCATCCTCACACTACTCCAGCCCAAGCACGCTTAACTTCAGAGTTCTATCCAACCCCAGCAACAGCTCACTTCACAGGCACTTGTTGATTTATCTAGCATATCAATCCTATTATACCTTGTTGATGTCTAGGACTTTGTTCATGTTCATGACTATGATGAAATTTTGAAAATATTTCAAACTTCCGGTCATATTACGTATCATTTTTGAAAAAAATCAAAAAAAATTCAAAACCAATTTTTTACATTACTAGTGGCGCACCACATCCACGGTGCGCCACTTGTAAGTTTGAAATTTTTGAATTTTTTGCCTCTAGATCTTGAAAGCCCGTAACTTTTTTTCTGTTAGGTTTTGGGGATTTTGAAAATGTTTAACGGGGTTCCCTGTTTAAATTTGGATGTAACTTTTCGAGTAGATGATTTTCATATAAAAACTTTTTCATCCGAGTTCGTATGCAAAAGTTATGCCCATTTACAAATTTCGGAGAGATTTTGCAAATAAAGTCTAAATTCATATTTGTAAATTTTCCCAACAACTAGACCACATATCACATGGGAAACTTATTTTCTTTTATTTTTTTGACATTTCCATCATTTTCTTTTATTTTTTTAAAACTGAAAAGGCGATCCACGGGGTGCATTCGGTGTTGGGGCAAGTTAGTAATGGCGCACCGTGGGGTGGTGCGCCATTACTAGTTAAACTAGTAATGGCACACCACACCCACGGTGCGCCATTACTAGTTTTGAAAAAAAATAAAAAAAATTGATATTTTTTTTGAATTTTTTTTTTGAAAAAAACTTAGTACTGGCGCACCAGTGGACAGTGCGCCATTACTAGTTAAAACTAGTAATGGCGCACCAAGACATGGTGCGCCATTAGTAGCAAATATTTTTTTATATTTTTTTAATTTTTTTCAAAATTACTAATGGCGCACGGCGAATGTGGTGCGCCATTACTATGTCAACTAGTAATGGCGCACTATACAACAGTGCGCCATTAGTAACAAAAAAAATTATGTTTTTTTTCAAAACTACTAATGGCGCACAGGGCACCAGGTGCGCCATTAGTAATATATTACTAATGGTGCACCGAGACATGGTGCGCCATTAGAATATAGTAATGGCGCACCACATGACAGGTGCGCCATTAGTGGCCATTCCATCTATAGCCCTTTTTGTAGTAGTGATCTTCCCTTATAAAGCACCAACTAGGGAGCACTATGATCATACTTGTGCATTGGATGTAGCTAATATTCGAGTGTGTTTCATGAATGGATCAATGATTGAGCATAGTGGGCTAGGGATAACTTTCTTTAGCATTGATATTTTGAAAGACATGGTTGCTTGTTAGTATGCTTGAGTATTGACGTCTTCATGTCAAATTATAGACTATTGCTTTGAATCATTCAAGTCAAATGTCCATGCTACAAAATAAAGAGTATATGATGAATATAATAGGTAGAATTCCACAACAAAAAATCCGTTTTCAATTTCTACTTTATCATGATGAGTTTTATGAGAAAGATTTGATGTTATGATGCTAGGAAAAGTGACTGAAATTATCATTGATCAAACTTGTGCACTTTGCTAGCATTCACACTTCATAAATTATTTCTTTTATCATTTACCTCCTCGAGGACGAGTAGGAATTAAGCTTGGGGATCCTGATACGTCTCTAACGTATCTATAATTTATGAAGTATTCATGCCATGTTTACAACAATTCTATATGGTTTTGGTATGATTTGACTGGAACAAACCCGGACTGACGCTGTTTTCACCAGAACTACCGTGGTGTTTTTTCTGTGCAGAAATAAAATTCTCCAAAATGCAACGAAACTTTTTGACTTTTTTTGAACAAAAGAGGCACTAGAAGCTTCGTGGGAGGGCCAAAAGAGCCACGAGGTGGGCACAACCCACCAGGGCGCGCTAGAGTGGCCTGGCTTGCCCAGATGGGTTGTGCTCACCTCAAGGCACATATTCATGTGAAACCAACGCCAAAAAATCCTATAAATAGAGAAACCATCAGAAATAATCCTAGATCAGAAGTTCCGCCACCGCAAGCCTCTGTAGCCACGAAAAACCAATCGAGACCCTGTTCCAGCACCCTGACGGAGGGGAAAATCATCACCGATGGCCATCTTCATCATCCCGACAGCCACCATGACGAGGAGGGAGTAGTCCACCCTCGGGGCTGAGGGTTTGTACCAGTAGCTATGTGTTTAATCTCTCTCTCTCTCGTGTTCTTGAGTTGGCACGATCTTGATGTATCGCAAGCTTTGTTAATATAGTTGGATCATATGGTGTTTCCATTCTCTATCTTATTGTGATGAAATGAGTTTTCCCTTTGAGATTTTGTTTTTGTTGGATTCAATACTTCTATGGATTTGAGAACACTTGATATATGTCTTGCTATGAATACCCGTGGTGAGAATGGGATATCATATTGATTCACTTGATATGTGTTTTGGCACTCAACTCACAGATTCCCGAGGTAACATTAGGGTAATCTATGCATAGGGGTTGATGCATGGTCTAGTTCTTGTTTTCCCGGTAGAAATCTTGGGGCGCTCTTTGAGGTTCTTTGTGTTAGATTGAGTATTATAAATCTGAAATTGTTTGATGCATATCGTATAATCAACTCACGGATACTGGCGGTGACATTGGAGTATCTAGGTGACATTAGAGTTGGTTCACTACTGGAATCAGATAAATTTACCTCTGTCAGTTCTTTGCCATCCGCTAGCTGACGACAAAGAAGCTTACAAAAAACAGACGACAAAGAATTGGCTGATGGAAACGTGCAATTTGCCGTTAGCCAGTTCTTTGCCGTCCGGTAGCACACGGCAAAGAGGTTGGGTGGAATGGCCCACCCTAACCTCTTTGTCATCTGCTAGCGGACGGCAAAGATTCTTTGCCGTCTGCTAGCAGACATCAAAGAGGTTGGCCCCATCCAAACTAACGGTAACCCCCTGCCTCTTTCTCCCCGGCCCCACCTCTCTCTCTCTCTCTCTCTCTCTCTCTCTCTCTCTCTCTCTCTCTCTCTCTCTCTCTGTCTCCGCCCGCACCCGCACCACCGCCGCCGCCCCACCACCCTGTCGCTGCACCAGCCCGCCGCCCTCGCCACCCACCGAGCCTCGCCGCCCGTCGCGCCCGCACCACCCCTTGCGCCCGCCACCCTGTCGTGCCCGCAGCACCTCGCCGCCCGGCGCCCGCCTCCCTATCGCCGCCCAGCCATGAGCCCCTCCTCCATCGGCCTCCACCCCCACTCCGGTGAGTCCCCTCCCCCTCTCTTTTTTTCATTTTTTCTCTGCTAGTGTAGTTAGTTTAGTTAGATTTATTTTAGTTTTAGATTTAGTTTAGTTTAGGTTTTTTCTATTTTTTAGGTTTAGATTTAGTTTAGTTTAGGTTAAGAAGAAAGATGAAAAAAATAAGAAGAAGAAGAGGAAGAGAAGAAGAGGAACAAGAAGAAGAGGAGGAGGAGGAGGAGGAGGAAGAAGAACCCGGTCGAGGTCAGGGGTGCGTCGGCGCCGACGGAACCGGGTCGTGGTTCGCCGGTCGCCAAAACTTGGGTCGAGGGTCGAGGGGATAGATGGTGGAGCCAGTGGGTCCTGCCGGTCCCGGCGCCGTCGCCCAGGACGAGAATCCCCCGGTCTGAATGATGACTCGTTGCCTATGCGTCTGCACCGGCGGAACCGGGTCGAGGATCGCCGGTCGCCAAGGGTTCGAGGGTCGAGGATCGCTAGTCGCCAATGGATCAAGGGTCAGGGGAGAGGGTCGAGGATCGCCGGTCGCCGAGAGGATAGATGGTGGAGCCAGTGGGTCCTGCCGGTCCCGTCGCCATCGCCCAGGCAGAGAATCCCCCGGTCTGAGTGCTGACCCGTCGACCGTGCATTGCCATACCTGAGGGCGCCCAAGGACGAGCGGGTTAGGGGGTTCCTCGGCATCGATGGAACCCTAAATGACAGCTATTTAGGTTACGAAGTGTCAATGATTTAGGTTACGAAGCAACAACAGTTCTCGGGGCCGATGGCGGTCGAACACCTTGGCGAATTTGTCTTGCAGCCTCTGCGATGAGGAGTAAAAGCCAAGTGTTGAAACTTGAAACACCCAAACAGACTCATGACAAAAAAATCAAAGCGTAGAAAGAGAAACCAAAGACGAAACAATACGTAGTGAGAGGTTGTGCAACTAGGATGATATTTTGTAACAACTTCTTTAACAAATTTGAGAGGATGATGGTGAAGAATTCAGGAACCATTGGTGTCTTGCGGTCATTTCCATACATTCTGCTACAGCACAACAACTCTTCTTCTGACCACCATTGGTGTCTTGCGGTCATAAGAAGGGTTGTTGCGCTATAGCAGAATGTACGGAAATGACCACAACACACCAATGGCTTTCGAGCTCTTCGCCATCCTCCTCTCCAATTCATTAAAAAATGGGTACAGAAAATCATCCTAGTTGCACAACTTATCACTACGTATTATTTCTTCTTTCGTTTCTCTTTCTATGCTCTGATTTTTTGTCATGAGTCAGTTCACTTGTTTGAAGTTTCAAAAGTTGGCTTTTAGTCCTCATTGCAGAGGCTGCCAGACAAATTCACCAAGGTGTCGATGCCAATGGCCATATATATTGTTAGTTCATGTTAGGTATTCAATGTTTTATGTTGTACTTGATGATGATACACTTAAGTTATATACATATTATTATTCATGTTAGTATTAAAAAAATTATGTGTTGTACTAATTTCGTTTACTCTTTGTCATGCAGGTGTTGAAAGATGGTGGCGCGAGTAAGGAGCACTCCGAGACTCCTTCTTCATCGGCGCGTGGTGTGATACGTCTCCAACGTATCTATAATTTTTGATTGCTCCATGCTATATTATCTTCTGTTTTGGACATTATTGGGCTTTGTTATACACTTTTATATTATTTTTGGGACTAACCTATCAACCGGAGGCCCAGCCCAGAATTGCTGTTTTTTGCCTATTTGAGTTTAGCAGAAAAAGAATATCTAACGGGTCCAAAGCGGAATGAAACCTTTGGAGCGTGATTTTGGAACGAACATGATCCGAGGACTTGGACCCTCGTCAACAAAGCTACCAGGAAGCCACGAGGTAGGGGGCGCCTACCCCTGGCGCGCCCTCCACCCTCGTGGGCCCAGTTGCTCCACCGACGTACTCCTTCCTCCTATATATACCTCGCACCCCCAAATGATCGAGACGCGAGCCAAAACCTAATTCCACCGCCGCAACCTTCATGCCGTGAGATCCCATCTTGGGGCCTGTTAGGAGCTCACGCCGGGGGGCATCGATCACGGAGGGCTTCTACATCAACACCATAGCCTCTCTGATGAAGTGTGAGTAGTTTACCTCAGACCTTCGGGTCCATAGTTATTAGCTAGATCGCTTCTTCTCTCTTTTTGGATCTCAATACAATGTTCTCCCCCTCTCTCGTGGAGATCTATTCAATGTATTCTTCTTTTGCGGTGTGTTTGTTGAGATCGATGAATTGTGGGTTTATGATCAAGTTTATTTATGAACAATATTTGAATCTTCTGAATTCTTTTATGTATGATTGGTTATCTTTGCAAGTCTCTTCAAATTATCAGTCTGGTTTGGCCTACTAGATTGATCTTTCTTGCAATGGGAGAAGTGCTTAGCTTTCGGTTCAATCTTGCGGTGTCCTTTCCCAGTGACAGTAGGGGCATCAAGGCACGTATTGTATTGTTGCCATCGAGGATAACAAGATGGTTTTTTTATCATATTGCATGAATTTATCCCTCTACATCATTTCATCTTGCTTAAAGCGTTACTTTGTTCTTATGAACTTAATACTCTAGATGCATGCTGGATAGCGGTCGATGTGTGGAGTAATAGAAGTAGATGCAGGCAGGAGTCGGTCTACTTGTTTCGGACGTGATGCCTATATACATGATCATGCCTAGATATTCTCATAACTATGCTCAATTCTGTCAATTGCTCAAAAGTAATTTGTTCACCCACCGTAAATACTTATGCTCTCGGGTCTATTTTCCATCATATTAATCTTTCAACACTTAGCTATTTTCGTTGCCTTTTATTTTACTTTGCATATTTATCACAAAAATACCAAAAATATTATCTTATCATATCTATCAGATCTCACTCTTGTAAGTGACCGTGTAGGGATTGACAACCCCTTATCGTGTTAGTTGCGAGGATTTATTTGTTTGTGTAGGTGCGAGGGACTCGTGTATATCCTCCTACTGGATTGATACCTTGGTTCTCAAAAACTGAGGGAAATACTTATGCTACTTTGCTGCATCATCCTTTCCTCTTCAAGGGAAAACCAACGCAGTGCTCAAGAGGTAGCAAGAAGGATTTCTGGCGCCATTGCCGGGGAGGTCTACGCAAAAGTCAACATACCAAGTATCCATCACAAACCCTTATCTCCCGCATTACATTATTCGCCATTTGCCTCTCGTTTTCCTCTCCCCCACTTCACCCTTGCCATTTTATTCACCCTCTCTTTTCCGTTCGCCTCTTTTTCGCTTGCTTCTTTTTTGCTTGTGTGTTGGATTGCTTGCTTGTCACGATGGGTCAAGATAATACCAAATTATGTGACTTTACAATACCAACAATAATGATTTCCTTAGCACTCCTATTGCTCCTCTTACCGATACTGAATCTTGTGAAATCAATGTTGCTTTGTTGAATCTTGTCATGAAAGATCAATTCGCCGGCCTTCCTAGTGAAGATGCCGCTACTCATCTAAATAGCTTCATTGATTTGTGTGATATGCAAAAGAAGAAAGATGTTGACAATGATATTGTTAAATTGAAGCTATTTCCTTTTTCGCTTAGAGATCATGCTAAAGCTTGGTTTTCGTCTTTGCCTAAAAATAGTATTGATTCTTGGAACAAGTGCAAAGATGCTTTTATCTCTAAGTATTTTCCTCCCTCTAAAATCATCTCTCTTAGAAATGATATTATGAACTTTAAGCAACTTGATCATGAACATGTTCACAAGATTGGGAGAGGACGAAATTAATGATACGTAATTGCCCTACGCATGGTTTGAATTTGTGGATGATTATACAAAATATTTTATGTCGGATTGAATTTTGCTTCTAGAAATCTTTTAGATTCGGCCGCGGGAGGCACTTTCATGGAAATCACTTTAGGAGAAGCTACTAAACTCCTAGATAATATTATGGCTAATTATTCTCAATGGCACACTGAAAGATCTACTAGTAAAAAAGTGCATGCGAAAGAAGAAATTAATGTTTTGAGTGGAAAGATGGATGAACTTATGAAATTATTTTCTACTAAGAGTGTTTCTTCTGATCCTAATGATATGCCTTTGTCTACTTTGATTGAGAATAATAATGAATCTTTGGATGTAAATTTTGTTGGTAGGAATAATTTTGGTAACACCGCGTATAGAGGAAACTTTAATCCTAGGCCTTATCCTAGTAATTCCTCTAATAATTATGGTAATTCCTACAACAACTCTTATGGAAATTTTAATAAGATGCCCTCTGAATTTGAGACTAGTGTTAAGGAATTTATGAATTCGCAAAAGAATTTCAATGCTTTGCTTGAAGAAAAATTGCTTAAAGTTGATGAATTGGCTAGGAACGTTGATAGAATTTCTCTTGATGTTGATTCCTTGAAACTTAGATCTATTCCACCTAAGCATGATATCAATGAGTCTCTCAAAGCCATGAGAATTTCCATTGATGAGTGCGAAGAAAGAACCGCTAGGATGCGTGCTAAGAAAGATTGCTTTATAAAAGCGCGTTCTTCTAATTTTTATGAAAACAAAGATGAAGATCTAAAAGTTATTGATGTGTCCCCTATTAGATCTTTGTTTTGCAATATGAATCTTGATAATGATGGGACTGAATATGATCCACCTTTACCTAGAAGGCGTTCCAGAAATTCGGTGTTTTTAGATCTTGATGCTAAAATTGATAAAAGTAGGATTGAAGAGATCAAAACTTTAGATATTAATGAACCCACTATTTTTGATTTCAAGGAATTTAATTATGATAATTGCTCTTTGATAGATTGTATTTACTTGTTGCAATCCGTGCAAAATTCTCCTCATGCTTATAGTCAAATAAAGCCTTTACCATACATATCGTTGATGCTTTGATGCAATCTTATGAAGAAAAACTTGAGTTGGAAGTTTCTATTCCTAGAAAACTCTATGATGAGTGGGAACCTACAATTAAAATTAAAATTAAAGATCATGAATGCTATGCTTTGTGTGATTTGGGTGCTAGTGTTTCCACGATTCCAAAAACTTTGTGTGATTTGCTAGGTTTCCATGATTTTGATGATTGCTCTTTAAACTTGCACCTTGCGGATTCCACTATTAAGAAACCTATGGGAAGAATTAATGATGTTCTTATTGTTTCAAATAGGAACTATGTGCCCGTAGATTTTATCGTTCTTGACATAGATTGCAATCCTTCATGTCCTATTATTCTTGGTAGACCTTTCCTTAGAACGA
The DNA here is from genome assembly GCA_021605205.1 of Aegilops longissima. Classification (NCBI taxonomy): domain Eukaryota; kingdom Viridiplantae; phylum Streptophyta; class Magnoliopsida; order Poales; family Poaceae; genus Aegilops; species Aegilops longissima. Next base: position 466,709,583 of record CM038682.1, read on the forward strand.
TTGGTGCAATCATTGATATGTAGGAAGGGAATATTAGATTCCAAATTCCATTAAAGAAAGGCATGGAACACTTCCCTAGGAAGAAAATAAAATTACCATATGAATCTATTATGAGAGTCACTTATGGATTGCCTACCAAAGATGGCAATACCTAGATCTATCCTTGCTATTATGCCTAGCTAGGGGCGTTTAACAATAGCGCTTGTTGGGAGGAAACCCAATTTTATTTTATTTTTTTTGCTTTTTGCTTCTGTTTAGGAATAAATATTTGTTCTAGCCTCTAGTTAGATGTCTTTTTATGTGTGTTTGTTCCAAGTTAAACCTATAGGATCTTCTTGGATGATAGTTATTTGATCTTGCAGAAAATTCCAGAAACTTTCTGTTCACGAAAATAATTGTTAAAAATCACGATAACGTGATAAAATATTGATTCCAATTTCTTCTGATCAATAAACAAATTTTATAGGTCTTCCTATTTTGGCTGATTTTTTGGAGTTCCATAAGTTTGCGTTAGTTACAGATTACTACAGACTGTTTTGTTTTTTACAGATTCTGTTTTTCGTGTGTTGTTTGCCTATTTTGATGAATCTATGGCTAGTAAAAGAGTTTATAAACCATACAGAAGTTGGAATACAGTAGGTTTAACACCAATATAAATAAAGAATGAGTTCATTACAGTACCTTGAAGTGGTCTTTTGTTTTCTTTCGCTAGCGGAGCTCACGAGATTTTCTGCTGAGTTTTGTGTTGTGAAGTTTTCAAGTTTTGGTTGAAAATTTTGATGGATTACGGAACAAGGAGTGGCAAGAGACTAAGCTTGGGAAATGCCCATGGCACCCCCAAGATAATCTAAGGACACCTAAAAGCCAAAGCTTGGGGATGCCCCAGAAGGCATCCCCTCTTTCGTCTACTTCCATCGGTAACTTTACTTGGAGCTATATTTTTATTCACCACATGATATGTGTTTTGCTTGGAGCGTCTTGTATGATTTGAGTCTTTGCTTTTTAGTTTACCACAATCATCCTTGCTTTAAACACCTTTTTAGAGAGACGCACATGATTCGGAAATTATTAGAATACTCTATGTGCTTCACTTATATCTTTTTGAGTTATATAGTTTTTGCTCCAGTACTTCACTTATATATTTTAGAGCACGGTGGTGGATTTGTTTTATAGAAACTATTGATCTCTCATGCTTCACTTAGATTATTTTGAGAGTCTTAAATAGCATGGTAATTTTCTTAAGAAATCCTAATATGCTAGGTATTCAAGAATAGTAAAAACTTTCTTATGAGTGTGTTGAATACTAAGAGAAGTTTGATGCTTGATGATTGTTGTGAGACATGGAGGTAGTGAAATTAAAGTTGTTCTAGTTGAGTAGTTGTGAATTTGAGAAATACTTGTGTTGAAGTTTGCAAGTCCCGTAGCATGCATGTATGGTAAACGTTATGTAACAAATTTGAAACATGAGGTGTTCTTTGATTGTCCTCCTTATGAGTGGCGGTCGGGGACGAGCGGTGGTCTTTTCCTACCAATCTATCCCCCTAGGAGCATGCGCGTAGTGCTTGGTTTTTGATGACTTGTAGATTTTTGCAATAAGTATGAGAGTTCTTTATGACTAATGTTGAGTCCATGGATTATACGCACTCTCACGTTTCCATCATTGCTAGCCTCTTCGGTACAGTGCATTGCCCTTTCTCACATTGAGAGTTGGTGCAAACTTCACCGGTGCATCCAAACCCCGTGATATGATATGCTCTTTCACACATAAACCTCCTTATATCTTCCTCAAAACAGCCACCATACCTACCTATCATGGCATTTCCATAGCCATTCCGAGATATATTGCCATGCAACTTTCCACCGTTCCGTTTATCATGACACGTTCATCATTGTCATATTGCTTTGCATGACCATGTAGTTGACATAGTATTTGTGGCAAAGCCACCGTTCATAATTCTTTCATACATGTCACTATTGGTTCATTGCATATCCCGGTACACCGCCGGAGGCATTCATATAGAGTCATACTTTGTTCTAGTATCAAGCTATAATCATTGAGTTGTAAATAAATAGAAGTGTGATGATCATCATTTTCTAGAGCATTGTCCAGAGTGAGGAATAAAAAAAGAGAGAAATGCCATAAAAAATAGAAGGCCCAAAAAAAGAGAGAAAAAGAGAGAAGGGACAATGTTACTATCCTTTTACCACACTTGTGCTTCAAAGTAGCACCATAATCTTCATGATAGAGAGTCTCTTGTTTTGTCACTTTCATATACTAGTGGGAATTTTTTATTGTAGAACTTGGCTTGTATATTCCAACAATGGGCCTCCTCAAGTGCCCTAGGTCTTCGTGATCAAGCAAGTTGGATGCACACCCACTTAGTTTCTTTTGTTGAGCTTTCATATATTTTTAGCTCTAGTGCATCCGTTGCATGGCAATCCCTACTCCTTGCATTAACATCAATTGATGGGCATCTCCATAGCTCATTGATTAGCCTCGTTGATGTGAGACTTTCTCCTTTTTTGTCTTCTCCACATAACCCCCATCATCATATTCTATTCCACCCATAGTGCTATATCCATGGCTCACGCTCATGTATTGCGTGAAAGTTGAAAAAGTTTGAGATTACTAAAGTATGAAACAATTGCTTGGCTTGTCATCGGGGTTGTGCATGATGAGAGCATTCTTGTGTGACGAAAATGGAGCATGACTAAACTATATGATTTTGTAGGGATGAACTTTCTTTGGCCATGTTATTTTGAGAGGACATAATTGCTTAGTTAGTATGCTTGAAGTATTATTACTTTTATGTCAATATGAACTTTTATCTTGAATCTTTCGGATCTGAATATTCATACCACAATTAAGAAGAATTACATTGAAATTATGCCAAGTAGCATTCGACATCAAAAATTCTGTTTTTATCATTTGCCTACTCGAGGTCGAGCAGGAATTAAGCTTGGGGATGCTTGATACGTCTCCAACGTATCTATAATTTTTGATTGCTCCATGCTATATTATCTTCTGTTTTGGACATTATTGGGCTTTGTTATACACTTTTATATTATTTTTGGAATTAACCTATTAACCGGAGGCCCAACCCAGAATTGTTGTTTTTTGCCTATTTCAGAGTTTCACAGAAAAAGATTATCAAACGGAGTCCAAACGGAATGAAACCTTCGGGAACGTGATTTTCGGAACGAACATGACCCAAAGGACTTGGACCCTACATCAAGAAAGCTACCAGGAAGCAACGAGGTAGGGGGACGCGCCCTCCACCCTCGTGGGCCCCATGTTGCTCCACCAACGTACTCCTTCCTCCTATATATACCTACGGACCCCGAAACAATCAAAGATGGAGCCAAAAACCTAATTCCACCGCCGCAACCTTCTCTACCCGTGAGATCCCATCTTGGGGCCTGTTCCTAAGCTCCACCGGAGGGGGCATCAATCACGGAGGGCTTCTATATCAACACCATAGCCTCTCCGATGAAGTGTGAGTAGTTTACCTCAGACCTTCGGGTCCATAGTTATTAGCTAGATGGTTTCTTCTCTCTTTTTGGATCTCAATACAATGTTCTCCCCCTCTCTCATGGAGATCTATTCGATGTAATCTTCTTTTGCGGTGTGTTTGTTCAGATTGATGAATTGTGGGTTTATGATCAAGTTTATCTATGAACAATATTTGAATCTTCTGAATTCTTTTATGTATGATTGGTTATCTTTGCAAGTCTCTTAGAATTATCAGTTTGGTTTGGCCTACTAGATTGATCTTTCTTGCAATGGGAGAGGTGCTTAGCTTTGGGTTCAATCTTGCGGTGTCCTTTCCCAATGACAGTAGGGGTAGCAAGGCACGTATTGTATTGTAGCCATCGAGGATAACAAGATGGGTTTTTTATCACATTGCATGAATTTATCCCTCTACATCATGTCATCTTGCTTAAAGCATTACTCTGTTCTTATGAACTTAATACTCTAGATGCATGCTGGATAGCGGTCGATGTGTGGAGTAATAGTAGTAGAGGCAGGTAGGAGTCGGTCTACTTGTTTCGGACGTGATGCCTATATACATGATCATGCCTAGATATTCTCATAACTATGCTCAATTCTCTCAATTGCTCAAAAGTAATTTGTTCACCCACCGTAAATATTTATGCTCTCGAGAGAAGCCACTAGTGAAACCTATGGCCCCAGGGTATTTTTTCCATCATATTAATCTTTCAACACTTAGCTATTTCCGTTGCTTTTTATTTTACTTTGCATCTTTATCACAAAAATACCAAAAATATTATTTTATCATATCTATCAGATCTCACTCTTGTAAGTGACCGTGTAGGGATTGAAAACCCCTTATCGCGTTGGTTGCGAGGATTTATTTGTTTGTGTAGGTGCGAGGGACTCGTGTGTAGCCTCCTACTGGATTGATACCTTGAATCTCAAAAACCGAGGGAAATACTTACGCTACTTTGCTGCATCACCCTTTCCTCTTCAAGGGAAAACCAACGCAGTGCTCAAGAGGTATCTTGGTGGGAGTGGTACTTACATTCCACCCGTACCTCTCCGGAGAGCGTTGTACGAGGGTATGGCTTCACCGGTGGGCGCTTCTTCGTCGGCGTCGTTGCCCATTGTGAGAGGAGGTCGGTGAGGGAGGAAGAGAGGAGGTCGAGGAGGATGTGGCCATGGGAGAGGTAGGTAGGCTCCTACGCATTCTCGCCGCCACCCCCAGCTGATTCACCCGAGCATAGGACTGCTAGGGTGGACATGTCTAAGGAGGACACTACTCAGACTCCAGTCCACGAGCCTAGGGTCGACGGGCCTTCGGCCCACGAGAATCCGGACCAGGGTACATCCCTGGAAACGTCCAGATGGGGTACCTGGCAAGATCTACCTAAGGGGCCGAGTGGCCATGCTGATGGTGGCGGGGATCCAACTGATAGCGAGGACGAGTGCTACGTCCATTTTGCATCATGTTTTCCTACTGTTATTTATGATGTTTTATGCATAATAATGCTTTTTGGAGTAATTCTAATGCCTTTTCTCTCACAATATGCAAGGTACACACAAAGAGGGAGAATTCCGCCAGCTGGAAATCTGGACCTGGAAAAGCTACGTAAGGCCACCTATTCTGCACAACTCCAAACAAACTAAAACTTTTCGGAGATTTTTTATGGAATATATGAGGAATGTTCGAGCCAATAAGTACTAGAGGAGGCCCACCAGGTGGGCACAACCCACCTGGGCGCGCCAGGGAGCCCAGGCACGCCCTGGTGGGTTGTGCTCCCCTCGGCCCACACTCTGGTGCCCATCTTCTGGTATATAATTCATTTTGACCTAGAAAAAATAAGGAGAGGACTTTCGAGATGGAGCACCGCCGTCTCGAGGCGGAACTTGGGTAGGAGCAATTTTGACCTCCGGCGGAGCGATTCCGCTGGGGCCCGGGGGAACTTCCCTCCCAGAGGGGGAAATCATCGTCATCATCATCACCAAAAACTCTCCCATCTTGGGAAGGGAAATCTACATCAACATCTTCAACAGCACCATCTCATCTCAAACCCTAGTTCATCTCTTGTGTTCAATCTTTGTACCGGAACTATAGATTGGTGCTTGTGGGTGACTAGTAGTGTTGATTACATCTTGTAGTTTATTACTATATGGTTAAAATGGTGGAAGATTATATGTTCATATCCAATATGCTATTTAATAACCCTCTGATCTTGAGAATGATTATCATTTGTGAGTAGTTACTTTTGTTCTTGAGGTCACGGGAGAAATCATGTTGCAAGTAATCATGTGAACTTGACATGTGTTTGATATTTTGATAGTATGTATGTTGTGATTCCCTTAGTGGTGTCATGTGAACATTAACTACATGACATTTCACAATATTTGGGCCTAAGAGAATGCATTGTTGATGGGTTGCGAGAGCGACATAAGCTTAAACCCTAGTTTATGCGCTATTCCGTAAGGGACCGATTGGATCCAAAAGTTTAATACTATGGTTAGAATTTATTCTTAATACTTTTCTTATACTTGCGGATGCTTGCGAGGGGGTTAATCATAAGTAGGAGGTTTGTTCAAGTAAGAACAACACCTAAGCACCGGTCCACCCACATATCAAATTATCAAAGTAGCGACCACGAATGGAATCAAAATCATGAAAGTAACTAGATGAAATTCCAGTGTACCCTCAAGAACGCTTTGCTTATTATAAGAGACCGTTTTGGCCTGTCCTTTGCCTCAAAAGGATTGGCTATCATGCAGCACTTTTGTTAATATTATCGTTACTTGCTTGTTACAAATTATCTTGCTATCAAACTACTCTGTTACTTACAATTTCAGCACTTGCAGACATTACCTTGCTGAAAACCACTTGTCATTTCCTTTTGCTCCTCGTTGGGTTCGACACTCTTCCTTATATAAAAGAGCTACAATTGATCCCATGTACTTCTGGGTCATCAAGGCTATTTTCTGGCGCCGTTGCCGGGGAGTGAAGCGCCTTTGGTAAATGGAATTTGGTAAGGAAACATTTATATAATGTGCTGAAATTTACTGTCACTTGTTACTATGGAAAACAATCCTTTGAGGGGTTTGTTTGGGGTATCTTCACCTAGACCGGAACCACAATTAGCTACCCCCAACCTACTACACCTACTAAAAATATTGAATATGAAATTCCTTCGGGTATGATAGAACAACTGCTAGCTAATCCTTATGCAGGAGATGGAACCGAACATCCTGATATGCACTTGATATATGTGGAACAAATTTGTGGATTGTTTAAGCTTGCATGTTTACCCGGAGATGAAGTTAAGAAGAAGGTTTTCCCTTTATCTTTGAAGGGAAAAGCATTGGCATGGTATAGGCTATGCGATGATATTGGATCTTGGAATTGGAATCGATTGAAATTGGAGTTCCACCAAAAAAATTATCCCATGCATCTAGTTCATCGTGATCAGAATTACATATATAATTTTTGGGCTCGTGAAGGAGAAATTATTTCTCTAGCTTGGGGAGGCTTAAGTCAATGTTATATTCATGCCCCAATCATGTGCTCTCAAGAGAAATTATTATCCAAAAATTTTATGCTTGGCTTTCTCATAATGATCGATCCATGCTTGATACTTCTTGGGCCGGTTCTTTTATAAAGAAGACTATTGAATTCCGGTGGGATATTTTGGAAAGAATTAAACGCAACTCTGAAGATTCGGAACTCGATGAAGGTGAAGAGTCAGGTATTAAGGTTAAGTCTAATTATGTTAAATCTTTTATGAATACCGATGCTTTTCAAAAGTTTAGCACTAAATATGGACTTGACTGAGATAGTAGCCTCCTTTTGTGAATCATTTGCTACTCATGTTGATCTCCCGAAAGAGAAGTGGTTTAAATATTGTAACGCCCTTGATGCGGCTATATCTCCCACGTGTCGAAGCACGACTTAGAGGCATAACCGCATCGAAAGCAATGTCGCAAGTGAGGTAATCTTCACACAACCCATGCAATACATAAGGGAAAGAGATACATAGTTGGCTTACAATCGCCACTTCACATAATACATGAGTAAAGCATTACATCATACAGATACAATCAAGGTCCGACTACGGAACCAAAATAAAAGAAGACTACCCCAAATGCTACAGATCCCCGATCGTCCCAACTGGCTCCACTCTTGATCAAGCTGAAACGAAGCAACACAATGAACAAGATCTTCATCGAGCTCCTCCTTGAGCTCGGGTTAAGGCCACCTGCGGTTTCATCGGCACCGCAAACTGGTTTTGGAAGTATCTGTGAGTCACGGGACTCAGCAATCTCACACCAGCGAGGTCAAGACTATTTAAGCTTATGGGTAGGAGAAGGTAGTGAGGTGGAGCTGCGCAGCGACTAGCATATATGGTGGCTACATTCGCAAAAGAGAGCGAGAAGAGAAGCAAGGCACGGTCGAAAAACTATGATCAAGAAGTGATCATGAAACTACTTACGTCAAACATAACTCCAACACCGTGTTCACTTCCCGGACTCCACCGAGAAGAGACCATCACGGTTACACACGCGGTTGATGTATTTTAATTAAGGTCAACTTCAGGTTTTCTACAACCGGACATTAACAAATTCCCATCTGCCTCATAACCGCGGGCACGGCTTTCGAAAGATAATACCCTGCAGGGGTGTCCCAACTTAGCCCATTATAAGCTCTCACGGTCAACGAAGGATATTCCTTCTACCGGGAAGACCCGATCAATCTCGGAATCCCGGACTACAAGACATTTCGACAGCAATAAAACCAGACCAGCAAAGCCACCCGATTGTGCCGACAAATCCCGATAGGAGCTGCACATATCTCGTTCTCGTGGCACATCCGGATGAGACAGGCTCTGAGTAAAACCAGGCCTCGAGTTTCCCGAGGTGGCCCTTGAGCGGCTCGGTTCGGGCCAGCACTCGAAGGAGCTTGGTCCGGGGGTTAAAATAAAGATGACCCTCGGGCTCGCGAAAACCGGGGAAAAAGGCTTAGGTGGCAAATGGTAAAACCAAAGTTGGGCCTTCTTTGGAGGAGTCTTATTCAAAGCGAACTGTCAAGGGGTCCCATAAATCACCCAACCGTGTAAGGAACGCGAAATCAAGGAACATAACACCGGTATGGCGGAAACTAGGCGGCAAGAGTGGAACAAAACACCAGGCATAAGGCCGAGTCTTCCACCCTTTACCAAGTATATAGATGCATTAATTAAATAAGATATATTGTGATATCCCAACGAGTAAACATGTTCCAACAAGGAACAACATCTCCATGTTCCAACAAGGAACAAACTTCATCTTCACCTGCAACTAACAATGCTATAAGAGGGGGCTGAGCAAAGCGGTAAAATGGCCAAACAACGGTTTGCTAGGAAAGGATGGTTAGGGGCTTGACATGGCAACATGGGAGGCATGATATAGCAAGTGGTAGGCATCGTAGCATAGGCATAGCAAAAGAGCGAGCATCTAGCAAGCAAAGATAGAAGTGATTTCGAGGGTATGGTCATCTTTCCTGAAATCCCGCAAGGAAGAAGAACGAGTCCATGAAGAAGACAAAAGGATGTAGACGAACGAATCCTCACAACTCCGGAACGAAACCGAAGCTAAGCGAGAAGCAAACGGAAAGAAGCAAACAACATAGTAAACACACAAGCATAAACATGGCATGATGCACAAACAAGTATGATGCATGTCCGGTTTAATGAGGCATGGCAATATGCACAAACAAAACTACAAGTTAAATGGAGCCCAATATGCAACGAGTTGCATATTAACAAAACACCACATCAATTATTTAGTTCTCTCTCGGTTATGTACCCAACAACATTAAATGTTATTAAACATGGCAAGAGGTGAAGTATGAGCAAACCACCTATTTAGGCAAGTTTAAATGAGGCCGGAAACAACAAACAACA